>CM073590.1:53917894-54242894 GCA_037074705.1 Zhengitettix transpicula | reverse complement strand
GAGGTGTCTGATTTCGTTGTTTTTAGTAACTTCATTTAAATTGTATTTTCTATATTCTTTAAATTCTTCACATTGTAATTGCATATTCGTTTCTTTCAATCAACCCCAGTAGAGACCCTGAGATATTTTGAGTTTCATTTCATTGTAAAATATGATTTAAAAGTAATGTAAAGAAATAAAATTGAGATTGAAATTTGTATTGTTGAGTAAATAAATTTGTTTTGTTTTATTGAATTTAATAATTTGTTTAATTTAAAATTCCTATCAAATTAATTGTATTTTGTGCTCCAGTGTGGGCAAATTAATTAGCCTTCTAGTTGTTAAGAACATTTGGCAACAACTTGAAGCAATCATAGTATTTGTCGTTATTTATTTTTGTTCGACGAAGTCTTTAAATTTAATTGATATATTTTTGGAAAAATTTGCATATTTTATTTTATGTAAAATCATAGTAGTTGGCTTCCACAACGTGCGGCAAATTATTTTATTTAATGGCTATTACAATATATATATATATATAAGAATATATATAAGAATTCCGGTTTTTCTGGTATCTAATCTTATTTGCAGAAACACGCATAAAAATTCACAAAAGAACAGAGGCTTGAAATTACCATATATCTAATAAGACTTTCAATATTACTGATTATTTGTGCATATTTAACAACGCATATGTAAGTATAAATAATTCCTACTAATAATCGATTGCCTGTATGTTAGGAGGGAGGCTGTGAGTAAGCCACATAACAATTCATCAACATCTTGGCTGTGTAGCAAAGACACTCTCCAATTCCACTATAAAGGTAAGTTAATATAACTTGTTACTGAATCCTCGGCTTGTGAAAATATAACAGGAAAGTTTACTGCATTGATCAATATTTTACAGGTGAATATTTTCAGATAAATTTACATGCTACTAACTCAATTATGTAGGCAGCACATTACCATCACTACAATTACTCTTCCTAAACTCTGTCTTATTTGCTTTCTTCTTAATTACTCCTTGGGTCTTATTAAGTGTAGAAGAAAATGTGTTTCTCTTCTTCAGTTTTTTTGGGCTGGAGATATTTGAGTTACTCTCCATTTGTCCCTGTAAATATTAATTTATGGAATTCATATTATTATTCTTACAATTAATTAATCCAAAACATAAGCCTAAGTATCATCAAATAGGTATTGAAATACAAAATTAAAACAAGCATGTAGAGAAAGTAGAAAAAAATGACAATTTAATTATCAAAATTCTCTAATAAATATACAAGAATCAATTGCTACATATGAAAACTTCACTATACAAAAATAATATCATTTACATTTTGAAATTAATTTCGATTATACATCCCATAGTTTATAACAGGTTATCATTTTAAAATTCAATTGGACTATATTCATCCTTACTTAATTTAAAACTCAACTATAGTACTAATAAAACATACCTCCTGCACAGTTCCAGGATCATGTTGAGGCCAAGATTTGAAATTGACCAAATCAAAGATGGGAACATCAGTTAGAGGGGATTCTTCTGAAGGTGGCATCATTGGAATGGGCATAAGTTCAGCTGTATTACAAGTATCCAGTACATCAGATGGAGAAGTATTGAGATTATGAGAAGTTTCTCCATGTTTCATAATAACACTGCACGGATCTGAAACACATACATATGTATTAGGAAATTAGCTGCTTACCGTTTCTTATGTCACATTGTGACATTCAAATCCATAATCTGAAATGGTTAGTAATAAATATGGATCACTCATTGTTATACTTATCATAAAATAATCTAAATTTAATGTAAAAAGAATAAATTTTGAACAAACATTTGAAATAATTGTGACAATTTAGTGCACACATTTTAAGAATATCGTATATCAGAGTAGCGAAATAGGAAATGTATCAATCTGGGTTTCAAATTTGAGGGTGAGTAGATAATTGAGCATAAATAATAGTTGTGTTCTTTATAAATAATCGTTTATACTGATTGTTACACTATTCTTCTTATTATAGTTAATAATAGAGTTAAAATGTGTAATATATATACATATAACTATGTACAATAAGGTTACTCTTTAATTTTCCATATGAGTAGTAGTTAATAATAATTTTGAGAAGTTATCTTTGTATTTAAGTATATTATTTCTTAATTCCTATTGCTGGAAGTAAGGTTGGTATAAAAATATTCCAGCATACTGAACTCCTCTGAATAAATACTATATAATTTTACATAATATATATTTATATATAAATTACTTTTGTTCTTGTATGCAGAGTATGCCATGCCATGATACAGACAGGCATATACCTCAGGTGACATCATGAGAGGATGGCTAAGACGCTTAATCATAATACAATGAAACCATTCATTAATTTTAAGTAGATTATATTTATAAAATAAAAGTAGGATTCATATCTTTTGTATAATTTTACAAAAAATCAAAATTGAATGCTTTTGAAGGGAAAAACATTTAAGGGGCAGCATTTCAAAGACTTACATCACACCGAGAAAGTCTAGCACACAAAACTGCTTGTATGTCAGATTTAATATTGAATTAGTTATTGATAGCAAATGACAGTGAATATATTAATTTACACCAGTGAGTAAGAAGACTAAATAGTTTTAAGGGATTACAGAATATCCATAATGGGTATCATTTACTATTGAATTTGTCTAGTAAGGATTATTTCTAATAATAAGAAAGATAGCCAAATATAGACAAAATAAATGATAATATAAATGTCACACTTGATTGGCAAAATGCTAAGATTTTAGACATTGACACCAGGTACAATTCCAGACTCATATCAGAGATGCTTCAAATGAAATCAAACATCTTAGCAATTAATGGACAACCAGACACAATAAAACTCAAGAATTGCTACAATCCCTTATTATTACGCTAAATCTTCTGCTTTCCCATTATCGTTGCCCCCTTCTTGTTACACTAATTTATCTGCTTTCCTATTGTTGTGTTTTCTTCACTTTTGAGTTTTGTCAACTGACGAGTGCAGTTGTGTTGGTCTAGGTTCTTCTTAGCACCTGAAGAAAGGGACAAGGATCCCAGAAAAGTTGTGTGGTATTTATATTATCACTTATTTTGTCTGTATTTGGCTATCTTTCCTAATATTAATTTTCAATCAGACTTATTTTATTTTCATTTCAAGGAATATTTCTATTGAATTTCTTTTTCTGAAGCCAACTTAAGCTGTAGAAAGTAATTTAGTTTTATTTAAATGATTTAAGATCGTATTGTACTTTTCTCAATTTAATATTTTTTTTAGAAATACAGACACAGAAATAAATAGTGAGATACTCTTATGTTTCCTTTCTTAAAATGGCAAATGATTCCTGTATATTAAATATTGATGTGTAAAAAATGTAACTGAAAATTAATCTAATAGTATCGATTACATATTTCACTACAAAATATTTACTATATATTTTTCTACAATGCTTGAGAAACCATTATGTCCTGAAGATTATTTCTTCTTTGGTGATTTTATAATATTTTAAATATCAAGTAGGATTGTTAATTTAAAATGAAAAACTTAACTCTCGTGTTTATATTCTCTTGGTGTACATAGGTATAGCCAATGATTTATAGTTAAATATGTTATTATAATCAGAAGTAATGTATTGAATAATTTTTATTTATATTAAATTGTGATAATTGGTGCTAATGAAAAACAAATAATGAGCACGCACACCATGATAACATGAATCATTGATGCTACCCGCAATTTGACAAGCAATGAGCAATGCCTGCAGCCCATGTCTTGTGAGTCTTAAGACACTCTGCATCCATCACACAAACATGGAATCTTCCAAGTACAAGCAATCTAACACAGTCTGCATTTATCCACTTCATAGCAGAGTTAATGCTTAGTTCATCATACCATGTAAACAAAGAGACAATAACCACTTTTGTGTACAGAAAACACTTTACAATGTTATAAGTGACATTCTGAATTTTGTAATCAAAGTAGCAGTCCAAATTCCCACTATTATCACATGGTCTGTCTCTGTACGACCTTTTTCCAATAAATCTAAGTCTTCAAACTTAACACAGTGTGTGACACTGGGTTATAAAAACTTATACAAAAAGTTATTTTAACCTAGGGGATTTTAACAAACTGAACAATTACTCTCCCATTACTTCTTTTTTAACTTGACAAGTAATATATTTTTGTTCTGACAATAATCTACTTGTAATTTAGGCAGCAATTCATTACTGTTATTCAGGGTTCAAATTTAAATCTCATTCCAACACACCAAACTGGTTGTATATGCTAAAATTAAAGCAGTCAGACTTTAACATGTCATACTGAGCGTCATAGATGTATTGTCAGACGAATTCTTCTGTTTGAATAACATCAAGAATATTAAATCACTAACAGAACTTACTGATAAGCTCACAATAACTTTCGTTACTTAAAATAGAAAAGATTAAAAAATTATTAATGATCATAGATAGTAATAAATCGGAAAACTGACAATATAACAGTAATTTAATAAACTTACAACTGGATTCCAGCATTTATTACAAACTTAAGGTGACATAAGCAGATAAAATGATACATATGAAAAATTTTATTTTTATAAATATCATGACTGCAGTTTCTGCATTTCGAACTTTGACACTGACAGATTGTTTTAAATAAGATTAATAGTTGTAGGGTAATTTAACTTATAACTTTCTTGTACATTATCATACTCCATAACCTAGACTATTTACAATCTGACATTAATATAATACGATCATATGCACGGCAAAGATGCTCATGTAAGACCTCGTGTAAACAAACTCCAAAGATAACAAACTATTGTAAACGAAAGAAAAAACTTTTCGAATCAATTTAATTCATCCAACAATAAACATAACCTACTTTCTGTAACGTAAATGTCAGATTCATTGCATCGTATCACAGAGCTCTAGGATACGAATCTCGCCACAGGTATGGTGTGTATACAATGGCCACCAAATGAGTGACTCCACTGGAAGTATAAATCTTTTACATGTTATAGCAGTAGATAAAGTTTATTTGCATTATTATACCAGTTACTTAGTGTAGCAATAGAAAGGTGAACCTTTCTGGAGAGACTGAGAGGGCTACCTGTGGGAATGCATTTTCCTCTCCCCGTTTTTTAACTAAGATTCCCTACAAGCCGAGGCACCTCGATCAGTTTTGAGAGGTGTATGTTCCGGGATTGTAGACCTTGGGCATACGGTAAGAGTTGACCCATTGAAACAGTCGACCAGCTGCCTCCTAAACTTGTGTCGTGAATTTAATAGATTCAGTTTTTCTTTAACAAATACAATCAGATAGTATCTTTTATAAACTCATCAATAACAAAGAACGATATTAACCTCACCAAAGATTCTATAACAGCGCCGGAGCAGCTACCAACATTATTTATTTTTAATAGGCGCCGGTGCAAACTGAACGGAGAAGAGAATGTTGCATCCCCACAGCAAAAACATCTCCCGCCATTGGAAGGGAGTGGGACAAATACCAAGGACCAACCTACCTGATGCAGGTTTTGTATGGTTTTACCTGCATCACTTTAAGGCGAATGCCGGGTAGGATCCTTAAACTATAGCCCGGGGCAACTACGTAACCCTTGTTTACCTTCCTCTACATTTCCGCATCCCCCGTTTCAAATCCCTTCCTATGCTATTAAGGGGAGTTGCCTCCACGTGGATTACCCTCGTATAGCCTGTTACGCAAAAAAATTACTTTGTGTACGTATCGACCAGGTTGTTAGAAAAATGAATTAATAAAAACATTATGGTCAAAAAATAATAATTGCTACTTTTTTAATGTATGATAATTAGATGAAATTGCCAAATACAGACAAAAGAAGTAATATTTATATTATCACTTATCTTTCTTATTATTAAAAACTAGATAGGTGTCCGGCGTTGCCCGGGTATTTATTTATATAAGACCAAATATGTATTTAATACCATATTAATCTATTAGACAAAACGTGAACTATCGTACATATGCAAAGGGAATGTTAATTTCATGATAACTTATCAGTGCCATTAGAGAAGTATAAATACACCCATTACCAAATATTATCAAAAATATTCTTCAAAAAGTATACTCGATACCCTAAATCAATCTAATGTGTGTACTATCTTAAGAGAGTTAATTATACCCCGGTGCCCTAAGCGATTTAAATTTTCTTCATGTAACTGATGAATGTAAGAAATACTTCCGGTACCTTAAAAGAATCAAAATTAGTTGCCATACTTTTAGAGAGTAAAATCCAAGGCAACATTACTTTCGGTTCCTCAGGAGAGTTAAAAACACTTCCTGAATATCAGGAGATTAAAAAATACTCATTTAAGAAAGACTAAAATACGTTAAGATAGTCAAAAATAGTCTCCGTATCCTAATAAATTAAAAAATGTTCCCCGTATCTTACGAGACACAAAAATACTGACGCTACTCTAAAAGTGTGAAAAATACTCCATGTAATATAGAATGTTTTTAAAATGTCAGCCCGTCTACCCCGAACCTCTATAGGTGATACGGGTGACTTACCCATACAGTGTTTGTCTCGTAAGGTAACAAAAAATGTTTATAGTGGATCTCCGCAAACTTCACGAAGGAACACTCCTCCTCAGTCATCGACCTGATCCTGACACCCCAAAAAGTAGCCTGAAGATTACGCGGATGGAAGGTCCCTGCAGAGATAACGCTAAGTGACCACCGGTATGTAGAGTTCCTGGTGAGAGAGAAACCCACAGTCGGCGATCTAAACAGCCGGTCGGAAGAGGTTTGCAGGAACACAAATAAACTCAGCGAGAAGAAATTAAGGGAACTAATAATAGACCAGATAGTTGGACAAAGAAGAATAATTGCACTAAACCAAATATAGAGGGAGTGGTATGAAAAATGAAAGAGGTGTGCGAAATCTCAATGCCACGGAGGAGAACCAACATAGGTACAAGGAAGGCAATCTACTGGTGGACAAACGATATCGCAGCTATCCGACAAAGGTGTCTGGAGCCCAGACGGAACTTTACAGGATCCAAAGTCTCGCAAGAATTTCTAGAACTATACAGGAGTTGAAAGAACGAACTGAAATCAGTGATCAGAAACTGGAAACGTCGCTGACGGACCAGCCTGAAAGATGAAATTGACAATGACGTGTGGGGTAATGTGTACCAAATAGTGCCACGAAAATTTACAACACACCAGGACTAAGTGATAAATTGTGGGCCCTGGAGATTATCAAGATGTATTACCCACCAGAAAAGAATAAAAAATTATTTCTCTCACAACGGAGGAAACAGACATCTTCACAGTAAACGAGCTTCAGAAAATTGGCCGGTCGCTAAAGAATAATAAAGCACCAGGCCCTGACAGTATCCTGTATGATGTACTGAAAGTGGCAATTAAGGTGTACCCACAGCTACTGCGGAAGGCGTACAATGTTTGCCAGAAGTAGAACATTTTTCTGCAGGAGTGGAAGAAGCAAAATCTAATTCTCTTAAGGAAGGAAAACAGTCCGCTGGAAAGTACATCGTCTTACAGGCCCATTTGTCTCATGGACAATATGGGGAAGGTCCTGTAAGGTTTAATCCCGGAGAGGACCCAACCGTGGCTCGAAAGGAAAAATAGGATCTCTGACCGGCAGTACAGCTTCAGAAAGAAACGATCGACAACACACACCATCCAGCTGGTTGTAGAAACAGCCGGGATGGCAAAAGATGGAGTAGAAGGAAAGAACGGCTACTGTGCACTTATAATAATAGACGTAAAGAACGCTTTAACACAGACCAATGGAAACATATAATAGAAGCACTGCAAAAGACATAATCGCGCTTATCATTGACTACTTCAATTGTAGATCAATACTCTTTAAAACGGACCCATGCAGTGGAAAGTCATGTATGACGGGATATAAAACTTACATCTCTCAGAATCGGTATTAAGGGTAGGGTTGCGGACGACGCAATTGTAGTTGTTTCCGCGGACTAAGCAGATCTACAGGTAATACGGGTAAACAACGCTGTGGAGAATATGAACAAATGACTATTGGAAAAGGGACTAGAGATGGCGGTGAACAAGACGGAAGGCCTACTCACCACAGCACAAAAAGTTCTCACAGGAAACCAGTCTTCAAAATTATAAAAAAAGAGATACCCAGCAGGAACAGCATCCGGTACCTTGGAGTACACACCATCTTCTAATAAATAAAACAAAGTGTTTGTTTATTTGTATGTATGTATGTATGTATGTATGTGTGTATGTATGTATGTATGTATGTATGTATGTATGTATGTATGTATGTATGTATGTATGTATGTATGTATGTATGTATGTATGTTCTGCATACAAATCAACATCCGTTGAGCAAATTTTACCAAATTAGTACACGTGTTCTTTGCGACCATGAAACACACTGTCTGGGTGAGACACGTCTACAACGCCCAGTAGTAGGGGTGGGTGAGGGTGGAAATATTCAAACGTGCAAAAACGACCGATATTTGAGTCGGATAAATATTTTAGAAATCAAAGAGATTGTCATTACTTCTACCGATGTTAACTGTGTATAACAGCATGGGAAAGTAGCATCCTTGAGCGAGGGGGTGGTGGGGCGTTACAAGAAAATAACACGAATACAACTCAGATAGGAGACAAATCAAGATTTATGGATATCGCAGAGATTTATTATGACATTAAACTTGCCACTTAACCCCGGGGGGGTGGAATTTTTCAAATATGTTAAATGGTCTATATTTGCTTGTAATAAATATTTTTGGGGGTCAATGACATGGATAGTATTTCTACCGATGTTGTTTGTGTATATATCAGCCCTTTTCGGGAGGGGAGCACGCTTAGGGATGGGGTGGAGGGGCTTTACATAAAAGTAACTCAAAAACAACCGAGATTGCAGTCAAATCCCGGATTATGGATGTCGCTGACATTTAACGTTTAGTTTAACCCATAGTAGCGGGAGTGGAAATTTCAGAACATGTTAAAACGGCCGATATATTAGTCGAAGTAAACTTTTTCGCGGTCAATGAGTTCAACCCCTTTCCGCATGGAAGGTGAGCACATTTAGGGATAGGGGTCGCTATGCGTTACATAAAAATAACGCAAATGCAACTGAGATTGTAGTCAATCAGGGTTATGGATATATGACGGGCAACGTCGGGCACCCAGCTAGTAGACAATAAATTTAACTTTAAGGCTCATATTGCGAAAGCACCGAAAAAACAGTAACGTGTGTAGCGCGTATCATGCCAAATATAAGAGACCAGGTGAGAAGGATATTAATGAGCGTCACCCACTAAAAGGTGCTATATGCATCTTCTGTTTGGGTCGACGCCATGTTAATAAACAGACGACCTAAACAAAAGCTGCTATCTGTACAAAGGAAATCAGCCCTGGAAATAACATCGGTCATTAAAACCGTTTCAAAAACTGTGGTTCTAGTCCTAGCGAGCTTACCTCCGATAGAACTATTAGCCAGTGAACGGCCAGGAGTGCACCGCGAGATAAACGATACCAATGTAGACTCAAAGACAGCTCGGGAAAAAATAATAGTCAAGGCCAGAGCGAAACTCCTGGAGCACTGGAAACGGAAGAGACAGGTAGATGGACTCGTGCCTGACACCGCAGCTACCAGCCTGAGTGCTGGAATGCTACCGGCAGAAAACATGGAACTTAATTTAGTACGTACTGTAACCGCTTATGTTCTCCCTCCGATCGCTTTAGTAAACGAATGCTGCCCAGGCGCCACAGCATATGCAGAATTTATTTTAAACTTCTCAAAAAACAAACGAAAATAATCTTTAATATAATTTAATTTTTATTATTATTATTAAAATTAACAATCAGAACTATATAATACATGTTTCATGAGTTAATGTGATGACACAATAATACAATAAAGTGAGCGGATACCCATCCAATGACGTTATTCGGATTGTGAACTTATACTGCTTTCAGGTCATTCGGCCATTTCTTGTTCTGGAGTCTTCTGTAGGGAGGGTCATGTTGCAGGGTGGACGCTAGTTCGTTTGGGTGAAGTTTGAGACGCAGGAAGTGGCTGGCACTCCGGTTGGTGCATTCTTCTTGAACGGTTGGCATTCCGAGGTCCGTATGTAATGTTCGATTGCTGACGTACCAAGGTGCATTTACAAGCATTCTGAGTGTTTTAGATTGAAATAGTTGGATGATGTTGACGTTGGATTTGCAAGAGCAGTCCCAGAGATCAATGCCATATGTCCAAATTGGTTTTATTATAGCTTTGTAGAGTAATATTTTGTTTTCAAGCGATAAACACGATTTTCTCCCCAGTGCCCAGTACATTATTCTCAGTCGCAGGTCGGATTCCTTCCTTTTTTTTAATATATGTTTTTTCCAGGTTAGTTTTTTGTCCAAATGTAGACCCAGATAGCGAACTTCGTTTGATTGTGGGATTTCTATATTCTTTGGGGACACTGATGGACATTCTGAACGATTCAGTGTGGAGTTGACTTGTGTACTTTTCGCTTCATTGACTTTAATCCGCCATTTATTGAGCCATGCTTGAAGGTGGGATAAATGGGTTTGAAGGTTTGAGGAGGCCATGTGTGTGTCGGTATGTTGAGATAGGAGGACGGTGTCGTCAGAAAAGGTGCCTATATATGTGGCCGCTGTGTTGGGGATGTCCGCTGTATATAATTGATATAGTATAGGTCCCAGCACACTTCCCTCGGGTACACCGGAAGTAATTGGATGGATTAGAGAATAGCATTGACCATATTTTATTTGGAAGAATCTGTCGGTCAAGTATGACTTCATAAGTAGGTAAATTTCTCTTGAGAGAGATGACTTTATCTTGAGTAGGAGCCCATCGTGCCAAACCTTGTCAAAAGCCTGCTGTATATCTATAAAAACTGATGGACAATAAGCTTTGATTTCAAAGGTCGTGGATATTATATTTACTAGTCGATGGCATTGTTGAATTGTAGAGTGGTACTTTCTGAATCCAAATTGGTGATTCTGGATCCAGTTCTCTAATGAATCAGTTTCATTTAATCTTTTTAGTAAAAGTTTCTCCAAAAAATAATTGTGACAATAAACTGATTGGGCGATATGATGAGACTTCTTTGGCGGGTTTACCAGGTTTTAGTATTAGTATTACCTGTGCAAATTTTAGTGGTGCAGGCCAGTATTTAAAACGTAAGATGGAGTTCAATAGAATTCTTAGGAAGATTATTGCTGTTTTCGGTAAGGTAACTCGGCGAGGACCTTTCTTGTTATTATATCATAACTCGGCGCTTTCTTTTGTTAAGATGTTGAATTTCAGTGTCTATCTCTACAGTGGAAAAGTTTTTAATAGGTAGTGACAGCTGCAGAGGTGCATCTAGCAGGCGCTTTACTTCATCGTTTGGTTCGACGGAGTGTGGTGTGAAGACCTTGGCGGAATGTTGAGCAAACAGTTCTGCCTTTTCTTGGTCAGTTCTGACCCAGTCATTATTTGTTTTTCTTAATGGAGGATTTGTTGTTTGTGGTCTCTTGTTTGTTTTTGCTATCTTCCAGATACTGTGATGAGAGTGTTGTTAAATAGTGGTTAAAAGTATCTTGTTTTAGCGTTTTTAATTTATTCTTTATAATTTTTGCTAATCTATTAAATATTGTTTTGTCTATCGAGTTTCGGGATCGATGCCATTTTGCTCTTGCTCTGCGTTTTTGTCGTACTAGAGTCAGAATTTCGTTGGGGTTATTTATATCATCCCGTACTTGTTTGGTGATCTCAGGTGTAGCATTCCATGCTGCGTTTTGAACAGTATTAATGAAGTGAGCGACAGCTTCTTCCAACTCATGATAGCTACGTAGGCTAATATTATTCTGTAGATTTTTTCAACCACTGTCCTAAATGGATATTCCCACTAATTGTAGCTGTATGATCGGATGACAGATCATAGTTGTTGACGATGTCAAAATAATTAGAGGACATTCCTTTAGTGACAAAAAAGTCTAATTTTCGCCAAATCCGTGGGCCAATATGTGGGCTCGCCAGTAGAAAGGTATCCGTAGTCTTTCTTGTTCGCGTATAAAGTTGTATAAGGCACTACCCCTTGTCGAGATCCCCAGTAGGTATGCTTGCAATTGAAGTCTCCACCACATATGAAAGTATTACCAAGCGATTGGAAGAATGGTCGAAGAATGTCCTTGCTAAGTCTGTGCCGATGAGGACGGTACACAGAAGATATTGTTATTGGATTTGGTAGTTTCTCAATTTGGATTACAGTTGCTTGAAGAAACGGTTCAGCTTAGTGATGCAATTCTTGGTGGACAATTGAACTTTTAATTAATATAGCCGTTCTTCCATGGGCCGTCCCATCTGGGTGTTCGGTATGGTAACACGTATAGTGTGGTATTCTAAGGTATGATCTGTCCGTAAAGTGCGTTTCTGATACCAGTAATATATAAATGTTATTGATTTTAGGAACAATTCAGTTTCATATATTTTGGTCAGGATTCCATTAGCGTTCCATAAGCTGATACGTATGGATTTAGCCGTTAATGTATGAGTTTATTGAGGACTGTGGATAACATGTTAATTATCATGCTATTTTGTTGCTTAAGTTTGGTAAACATGCCTTTAAATTCTTCTAGGAATTTGAGTAAGGTTAGGTCTTGCGTATAATTTTGTTCGATGCCTCGTTGTGCTACTTGGTTGATTGTGATGTCATTGTTGGTTCGACCAGCTACAATTTGAGAATAGCTAGGAGTGGTTTGGGGGAGATTATAACAGGGTTGGTGGGTGTTTGGTTTGTCTAACACTGGGTTGGTATTATGGATATATGATTTTTTATTTGATGGTTGTGGTGTATTCCTATTTTTTAAGCCTCTGTATATTGTGCAACCTTTATAATTCGCGGGATGATTACCACTACACAAGGCGCATGTAGCGGGAGTATTTTTTGACTTTTTGCATGTTTTGCTGTCGTGGGGTCCTCCACATTTGACGCATTGATTGGGCTTGGTGCAGTAGGTCTTCGAGTGACCATATGCCTGGCAACGAATACACTGAATAATGTTCTTAATTCGGGGTGCTTCAATTCTGATTGTGGTGTTTAGAATGAATTCTAATTTATAGATTTTTCTGTTGTTAGCTTGAGGTTCAAGGTCTAAAAAAAACATTGGCAGGGGTTCCTTGGTTATTCTATGTCGAATGTTGATCAGGTTTCTAACGGGGTGTCCAAGTCTACTTAGTTCGTCCTTAATGTCTTCAGGAGGAATTGAATGATGAAGATCGCGAATAACAATCCGGTAGGCTCTTTCTTGCTTGATCTTATAAGTATGGTGGACAATATTTTCTTGACGCAAGTGGTTTATCAGTTTCCTGTAGGCTTCTATGGTTTTGATGTTTATTTTTACCGTGTTGTTGGCTAATGATTTAGAGTAGAATTTTTCATGGCCGATTGCTACGTTTAATTCTTCGGTCATTTCTTTGAAATCAGTTACACCATAGATAAATACAGGCGGAGGGCTCCGGTCTGAATGTAATAAGTTATTTTTAGTGGGATTGTTTATAGTTTGGGCGGTGGTCTCAGTTTCTGCAAGTATCTTGAATCTGTTTGTTGTGTTAAGTACAGTCATGTCGTCACTTAACTTTGATATACTTGTAGTTTTTCGATTTTTATTCACATATTGCCAGGGATGTTTGTCATTGTCAGCTTCGATTTCAGATTCAGTTTCTGGATCTGTGCTCATATTTTCGACGCTAATAGTGTCGCTATTTTGACAATTGGAAGAAAGCTGGAGTGATATTACTAGTGGTTGGTGTGTATTGGGTCATGGTATAAGGTACATTTAGCAATGGTGCATAAGTTGGATTGTGTTGGAGGGGCGAAACAGTATTTAGTTCGTTTTGACTTAGCTGTTGCGAGAGGCTTCGTTTTGTTGGCGGTAGGCTCTGCATTTTTATTGTCGTCCGAAGGTTTATTGGCGAGTTGACTTTTCTTGGTTATCCTGATTGTTGAATGAGGGGTTACTTGTTGAGAGAGCGCCGCCGGGAGGGAATCCTCCATCTGGCGCTAAGCTGTTATCTTACGCGTACTAGATACCAATGTTAAAACACTGAATTCGCAATAGCACGCGAAAGCACGTGCACACAGATTTTACACTCGTTGCATTTTAATACTGCTGGATAATTGATAAATTTATCGTCTGCGGTTTTTTGTGGCCACGGTGGCTCGGCGCACTTGATTCAGAGGTCCGCCGAATGCTCGAACACTATGTTCCGTAAACAAACGGTAGCTGCGAAGACACGTCCGTTCAGTACGGGTGCTGGGCACATTCTTTATATAATTTAATGAAAAAATGGAGTAACACAAATACTCAACAATGACTCCTCAATCGTTAAATGTTGCATCGTAGACATTTTCTTCCATTCAACTTAAGTATAATTATAACAGGCTCCTGAAATTTACTATTTTAGCCAAATTTGTTAAGTTTAGCACGTCCTTGAAGAGGACTGCGGGTCATTGGACTCACAAAGTCTTAATGTTCTTCACACGGTGAACATTGTGACATGGGGGGGGGGTTCTTTCTGTGCTTCGACGTGTCGTTTCCTGGTGATGTGTCCCTGGCCGGTCGGCTATCCAAATCGTCGACGCCAGACTCGCACCTAGAGAAGCGACTAAAAATATATCGGCGCGTCTGTCTACACATCTCCACACTCGACGGTTCCACCATCCAAAAACATCCTCACCAAATCTCAGATCCGTCCGTCTCTCTTAGTTCACACAGACTGTCTGTAAACAGCGCGCGTAGGTCTGCTCTCCGCGGTCATGAAAACCTCCCCCACCTCGAGAGGTTCTTGAAATTAAGTACTTAAATTTTCGGCCCCCACAGTTCTATCGGTCCCATGACAGGGCGTCCACGGTCCCTATTGTCAAAATCACTTCCGACCCTTACGGACAGAAACTTACCTGCAGTCCAGGATCCAGCCGACTCGCCCTTGTCAGTGTCAGTGTCAGTGAAAAATAAATAGCCAATATTCGTGTATTGTATGTAGATGTGCAGGTATGTACATAAATAATTGTAATCTGTTTGTAAATAGTAATTAAACAGTGTAATTATATAAATTATAGTAGGATAAAGTAATTACCATAATATTTGAGCGTGTTACAATATTGAATCCCAATAGATATATATTCATGAAATAGCTTCAGAAAGTTCAGTACAGTATGAATAATGGAAACTAGCCTTCTTTCTGAATATCTCATTCGCATGGAATTGTAGCAAATCTCAACTATTTAAGCGCAGCATAGAAAGACCAGGATAGAATATTATGAACCTGTAACGATGTCCTCGTTTTCTTTGATTTGAGTGAACAGTCCGTGGGCATTGATGGGACATTTGCAATTGGGCCTTAATAAGGTTTTACGCCAGCGCGTATAATCTGCTAACGCAGACTACCTACTTTTTCAGAACGAGGGCACCCGCAAACTCCGTGTCCTTTATATTCGATAGGCCTCCCAAGCCTCGACCGAAAGGATCCACCTTCGCTGTAAAATAACATATTTCATAAATAGATAAGAAAAATCATTAAAAATAAACTAGAAGAAAAACTATCCAGGAACGAGAAAACTTAAAGCACAATATGAAAAACGTATTGCACAAAATCAGATAAAATAGTACAAGAATAGCATAATTGCTTTCAATATTAAATACAGCACTAAAGGCTGTAAAAATCAATTTAACGAACACGAGCCAACTAGATTTATGCCCAAAAACTTTAAAAAAATACATGATAGGACGTCTTGATTTGTCAATTGAAGAGCTCGATATTTGGTGGTTAATCTTTGCTTTGTAATATACAGGAACGTCTTACTTTACATTAAGTTTCAATTAGTCGTCATGATTTAGAATAATAAACTTAATTTAATGTACATATATAATTTTGTATGTATTTATTGACGCACTCTATTTCTTCTTTCGATTACAAATGGAAAAAATCTAAATAATTAACAGAAATGGTGCCTCAGATGTAATGGTGAGAAGTAACATTGTGAGTGACCTTCATGCAACCCGTCAAATAAATGTTTAATATTCTTAAAGGCAGAACCCATGCGAGAATGGAACATTAAATGAAGTTGGAAGATGCTAACTACGGGGATGTTTTCTTCACACTCTGATTTTGTATCATGGCTTCCATAAGTCAATCGGTCTTGTGAGGTTTATGTACCAAGGTGGCAGATGTTGGGCATATATCAAAAGTTGTCATCTGTTATCTTCGAAGCAGACGGCCAGCTGCGTCCTAACCAGACATCGAAAAGGCGTGGGGCAAGTTCTGTAATTTCGATCACATTTAGACGAATTCTTGGTAGGCTAAGGCTATATAGTCCGGCTGTCTTATTTAATTCTTGGATACCTTGGTCGAAAATTCTCCTAACAAACATTTAGGACTTGCGTAGGGGATTGAGTGGATGATCATATTCAAATCATAATCTATTCATTTCCCTTTTTTAAATCCTAAAAGTTTGTGAGAGTAATTTTCGAGCACTCTAGAATTTTATTGTTTTGTCATATTCTATGGCATAAGTCACGCACCAGATATATTACTATATTTCATGAAGTTTGTAGATACATTCAACGAATTTCTTGGTCATTTATGATAGAAATATAGATTTGTGACGTAATTCGCATTTTAGAATTGTTTACTGGTAAGTGTTTGATAGATATCAATTATATGTTTGATGTGTTTCCTCTGATGATATTATGTCGAACCATATATCGATTTAATATACCTTTGTCGATTAAGGCATTTGTATTGAAACTTTTGAAAGGCTCGAATTTTAAGTCTGAGTTTATAGTTTATCCATTTATTTTTCTTAAAATATCAAATGGAAGTGTCTGCAAAGGAAAAAATCTAAAAACCATTTTTTAATTACATGGAGGACCAAGGCGCACTTAGAATATTGTGGCCGAAAATCACGGCTATATTTCCTATATGTTCAAATGTCAATGTGAGTAATGTATCACCCTCTATTAAAAATATCTTATTAAATATTATTTTCCTTATACTTTTATTTCTTATTTAAAATTATAGCCAATGTATTTTATATTCACAGGTATTCGAAACTGCTGAAAAATGTGATTTAGACTTGCTTATACAATGTATTAAACAAGAATTTAGTGGAAGAGAAAAACCTGCTGGAATTTTCGTAGAAGATGTCGTAATTAGTAAAATAAAACAGAATCTGCGACAGGAAATAGTTCCAAGATTTTGGAGTTATTTTACAGATAGAGAGAAAGAGTCTGATGGATTTGAAAAGTTTAAAAATGCAGTAGCTAACTTATATTGTGATTTAGATCAATTCTTCTCAATTGTCTCAAATTTGGAAACGTTACGGCAAGGCCTAGGCATTGAAAGGAAAGTTTATGGAGAAAAATCTTTGAGTGACACATTCAGAGTGATTGTTCGAGCATTACTTCATTCACAATTACCATTGTCTCACCCCACTATAATAGAAGATTTTTATAGAATTTCATTTAAAGTGTTCTGCAATGCTGACAAATCAGAAATGGGTATGGTTTCAATTTTTTCTGCCGTTTTTTATGTTTTCATGAAAATGAAAAACACATTTAGAAAAGGAGTAAATGGGTATAATTAGAAATTGGTAAAAATTACTCTTGTTTACATTGATGATCTGTGTCATTTACCATGAAAATGAATTCAATGCTCTTAAGTTATGAAATACCTCCTTTTTGTATTAGTAACCGTTATTGAACCCATTTTTGAGAAACTTAAAACAATCTTACCTAATTTTAATATGATCTGATTGGTTACAATAGAATTTTTTCTACAGTAACAAAACTTTTACCCTTTATAACTCACATTCAACTATTCACTTTTTCCCACTGTGTGTTATTTTTTTGCACAGTTTACTGAAATTATATTTTCACCATTTTTATATGATAGAAAATAGTTTCTCTCACAAACATTTCTAATATATTCCTCTTCAACATAATTTATTGTAAGAGGATCTGAAAATGATCGTCAACTGACTTGCAGTTCTAAAAGTATTTTGTAATAAACACAGTCATGGAACATACATTTCAGAATGCATTACTTAATTAAGGATTAATGTTAGTGAATTTTAAGTATCTTATCTAAGACTTTTTCAGACCAAGATGAATCTTCAGAGGATCTTGTTGTTTGTGGTGGTTGTAGCCTTGAAGTAGAATTATGTCGATGTGAAGCTGTAATACAAGTTTTTCATGACACTAATAGGTAATATCTTTTATAATTCAAGTAATTATATAATTGCTGTATAATATTTAGAAAAAGTTATTTATCTTTCAGGAAACTTATTAAACTTGAACTTCTAGAACGTTTGGCAAGTGAAGTAATAACATCATTAATATATGCACGAATTGAGAAACATGTTCAGGAAACTTGTAAAGGAAGCTTTGATACATCATACATTGGTTCTCTTGAATCTGTAAGCAAGTAATTTATCTAAAACTATTGTTTCTTGTAATTCATTTTTGTAATATGAAAATTAATTTTCCATGTAAGCAAGTAAGGATGTCTCGATGACAAAATAATTGAAATGGACAAGAAAGATAGACATGCTAAACAGGGACTAAGTCCAAATTTTCCATTTTAGAGATATTCACATTGTATACACACCAACAGCACAGTTTGATAATTTGAACTTTGTCCTCCTGTCCAACATGGTGACAGTGGGCCTTAATTTCAATATATACATGAATAAGGATGTACCATTGTCAAAATAATTTACCTGAAATTGATGCTTAGTGTCACCAGCACAGGAGAAAGCTCTTCAAATTCTCTGAAATAAAATCCTGGAACTTCCTCCTACCCTGAATGGCAACCCCAACCTTCAGTTTCATTTAAGCCACACCTGTCTCTTTCCTTTCCATACCAATTATTTTGACAATGTCACTTCCTTACTCCTTACATATATGGTAGGGTCCACATCAATTCAGGCAGCAGAAAAAAAATTGTGCCTTGAGAGTTTGAGATGATGTTGAATTTGACATATGCTAAATTTCAGGACAATGCAAGAAACCCAATTTTTTGTTGTTGTTCAAAAAGATTCTTAACCTAAGATACAGGTCACCAAAAATGGCACCTCAGGCTCCTTTTCTCAAGTGCTAATATCAATATAATATTAAAATGGCTCTATCTCTGGAACATTTATTGCTTTTTGTTTTATTTGAAATCATTACTGATTAAAATTATACCCTCCATTTATAAATATTTGTTCTATTCATTGTGTGTATGGTGTTTTGTGGGAAGGATTGAGTTTGAAATGTCTTATGACTGAGGTCACAGGAGAGTGAAGTATGCAGACTATTTGCAAATCTATAAAAGAGTGAAATATAAGTCTAGCAAAAAAACAGACTTTTTTCAAGTTGGAAATAAGAGTACACATTTCAAGACACTGTTTCAAAATCAAGTTGTTTACAGTTATGTCTTTGGGTTATAAATGATTTGACAGAATATCATCAATAACTCTAAATGAATGAGGACATTGTTTGGATTGTGAAGAATTTTTATCCACAGAAGAATTATGTTCAAAGAATAAGTCTGTCACTGAAGTTGGTGTCGTTGCTACTAAGAAACCATGGACAGTGAAGTGGTCCTAAGCTGCAAGCATTAAGAAAGCACCAGGAAAATACAGAATCTATGGGTGATTAAAACTGACCAAACTCTTCAAAATAAAAATGCCAGCATCAGAAAAAAATAAATGAAGATGCTTGTGAAACTTGCTGGGAATTTATATCAAACAACAATTCAGCTGATGAATCATACAATGAAAAGGTGAAATTTCTAACAATTATCTCAGTGTCCCTTTCCAAGTTTCAAACATATTTCATTTGCAAGAAAATACATGGTGGACAAAACAATAAATATGAGGTCTACAAATGGAGTATTTGGAAAACAAGATCCCTATTATGGTCATCATGTGAATAAAGAATATGTTCATCTAGCACAGTCATTTTATCTGGAAGATAAATGGGATTGTTCTCGCCAAGGTGCCAACAAAAAAGTACACCATCACTATAACAGTTGCAGGTTGGAAGTGAAAAGATACATGACATGCAATATTGAAGAAACTTTTGCCAAATATAAGGAAGATTCAGTATTTCACATTGGGATATCAATATTTTATGCACTACAACCTAAGTAGGTAGTTCAACACCCACCCAGGGATGTCTTCATGTGTATTATGCCAATTGTGAACTGTCTCTGGTAACTTTGCAGAACTTAGTTGAAGGTGGGACATAACACTATGATTAGACATGTGGAATCGTTAGTAGATTGTGTTGTACTATTAGAGACCTGTTTGTACAACAGGAAGGTATCAGCAAATATCAAATGAAAATACTGTTACATTGGAACACAAGAGCAGTACATTAAAATGCTAATTCAGTTCACAGAAGTGGTGTGCTTTGGAACCTGTTAATACATTTTGGTACATGCACATTGATAGTTTTAACATGTTTGAATGCTGTGCCTGTAACTTATATTTAATGCTGAATTAAAATGCTATGTCAAAATAGACCAAGATTCTGATTTCCAGTATGTGATGATGTGGTTAACTTGCGAAAATTTTAAATTATTCATAACACCTGTTATGTGTTCAAAAGTGAAGTTTTCTGATTCAGTGATTGTAATACTATTGAACAGTTAAAAAATCAAAATTTTGGGCATTGTCATTTTTCAAAAGATTTTCACCAAGAAATTACAGAATCTGTAGGTGATTAAACCAAATTAAAACTGACCAAACTATTCAAAATATAAATGCCAGCATTTGAAAATAAATAAATGAAGAAGTCTGTGAAACTTGCTGTGAATTTATATCAAACATCAATTCTTGTGAATCATAAAATGAAAGGGTTAAATTTTTTAATAATTACCTGTGATATATATCCGATTTAAGAGAGCAATTTCATCTCAGCTTTCAGCACTTTATAAAAATTGCACTTTTGCTCAATTTACTGCTCATCACCTTTGTTACATGTAAATGTAGAAGAATTTTCTGTCTGTGCGACTGATCATTTTAACAAAGATGAGTCACTACTTGACCTTGATTTGATAGATCTTCAAAATAATTGGACTTTAAAATCAATTTCAAAAGACCAACTACTGCATAATCTGTTCAGGTTCAAGTCCTGCCTGGGTCAAATATTTTCAGTCTTTCCTTCTCCCTGCTCTGAACATATGCTTTTCTATGTACACGATTCTATGATTGAGAATATGAATTCACATAAAGCTTAATCCTCCTATTTCCCCTATTTATTTCTATCCTTCCTCACTATCCAAGATCGAATGTGTAAAGATGGTGGGTTTAGCACACCAAGCACTTTCTAAATGTGCGAGGTTGGTGAAGTTCTTGACACCTGCTCAAAAAATCTGGGTTAATACTACTCATACCTGCTAATTTGTCTACTGTATCCATAAATTTGTTTAGATACTCTCTTATGTCATCCTACATTTTGTGAAACTCTAAACACTTTAAGAGTTACTTTTCTGGCAGGTCCATCACTTTCTTAAATACTTTTCAAAGTATCCCAAAGATCTTTAAAAGTTTTGCATTTATATCCTCCTTTTCCCAAGCTTTCTTAGATGTTTCATCAGCTGTGAATTTGGGGCTGTGATATATGCAGTGAAATAACTCCAATGACAGCCACAAATCAGCAGTACTTGGGCTTGGATGGCCCAAGTATCATAATTTTTCTTTTGAATAGGCTGAATTTGATAGTTATTAGTTATTCCAATAGTCAGGGTATTTTTTTGATTTTACACTTTAAAGAATTATTTGGAAACTTTAAATGGCAAACTGAAAGTTAATGAACATGTTTAGACTGCACCTCAGACATACAACTTTTCACAACTTAATTCTCCATTACTGACTGAGATTTATAATTATTTTAGAATTAAAATTTTGAGACAACAATTATTAGTAGATATTTTTGTAAGGGTTCCCATTGTCTAGATTGGTTGAAGTTAATGGGTTTTAATAATAAACAGAAGTTGAAAGGTAAGGCTTGTAGACGTGAAGAAATAGGCCAAAGACAAGAAATGTAGCTTGAAGAATTGACGTACATAAAACCTGACAATTATATCTACTAATAATAGTTTTGTGAATTGATGTTTGTAATGTATTTGATGTAATTAATTCTGCAATAAAGATTATTATAACTTTTATATAATTTCTAGTGGCTTGATACTGTGGTTGTAGGGTGGTTAACAGGAGTATATTGTGCTGGCTCTAATAATTCTCCTCCTACCAATAGCACCACACAGGAAGCTTTAAACATGTTCAAGAAGAAATTGTCACATTTTCTTTATGAAACTTATACTAGAACCCGCATAGAACAACTGTTTAATATTATAATTGGTAAGTTTTATGATATATTTAAATAAGTGAAAAAGCCCATAAGGTTTTGTTTGTATTTTTCTAGATAATATATACCTAAAATGTTCAAAAATTTGTCACTGGAACAATTATGCAAAATAAGTCAGTGTGTGTTTATTAGGGACACCTCGGCAGGTCTAGTTAGCAAGTAATTTTTTCTCCATGAGCGTCAATCTGAGTTGGGTGCATCATGCGACAATGACCTATGCCACATCTACTTATTGCAATCACCCCGAACCTATACCTAAATATCTGTTGTGTTCCAAGTGAAAACATGCCTGTGAATCTTAAGACTGGGCAATTCCAATAACCGGCAGTCCTCAAGGATGTGCTCAACTCAGTAAATTTTGCCCAAGGGGTGTAGTTTAAATTTCCGGAACTTTTACAAGTTTAGTTTGTCAGACGTAGAGTTAGATTTAAGTAGTATGAATGAGAGTGACCATCCAATAGCAACAGTCAACAATTGAGGAGCCACATGTCTGAGATTATGGACATTTATATAGTAAACCCTTGTAAATTAAATTGTGTTTTAAATGTGAATCTATAGTCTTCATTAATTAATCAAAGCCAGTGCCCTGAAATTCAACATTTTCAGTCTCTTGTGCTAAATGTCAGTAAGGATGTTAAAACAATTGATATGAAAAGAAAAGAGAGAAAGGTGGCTCCTTAATGGAAATTGAAGAAAATTTTAAGTACTTTCTACCCTGAATGTCAATGACAAGCTTCAATTTCAGGTAAGCGAACACATACCTCTTTTTCCTTAGCATATCAATTGCTATATGTAACTCTTAAAGAAAACGTGACGAGGTCAAATTAAATAACACATTTGGATAGGAAAGAGAGAGAGCATAGTGGACTGACTTGTAATCAACAGTTGGTCCAGCCAGGCTGAGCAGCCTGACCGAACCAACTGTCGGTTTCAGGTAAGTTGACTATGCAAACAGCATTACCACTCAGAACAGAAGGAGGTTCTACAAATTTTCAGAGGCTCTCAGCTGGAGTGTTCATAGCCAGCCAGCCCTTTGTATGAATTGTAAATCTCTTTGAAGAAAAAGGGGGCTGAGTGTATAATAATTGAAGAATATCCTTCTGTCCAAAGTGACTACACCGAGCTTCAATTTCAGGTAAGCCACCAACTATCTCTCTTTCCTTTCCATACAAATGTTGTATGTGTATAATGGTATTCTTTGAACACCTTTGTTGGTAACATTTAATGTCAATTGCCCTAATTATTAAATTTTTAAGCCAATTATGTTCTGATACATAATAATACTATACTGTATCATTATTGTAGAATACCCAGACTCCCAGCCAGCAGTTGAAGACCTTAGATTGTGCCTACAGAAAACAGATCTCCGGAAGATGCTTACACAGAAGTTACAGCGAGCACTGGAGACTAGACTTCTACACCCTGGTGTAAATACAACAGATGTTTTAACAGCTTACGTTGCAGCAATTAGAGCTTTGAGACAGTTGGATCCCTCAGGTGTTCTTTTAGATACAGTTACACAGCCTGTAAGGTAAAATATGTTTATGCTAATATTTTCAATGTTCTACATAGATAATAGGAAAGATAGCCAAATACAGACAAAACAAGTGATAATATAAATACCACACTACAGAAAACAAAAGTGTTGTTTTTTACATTATCACTGCTTTTGTCAGTATTTGGCTACCTTTATTATTATTAATTTTCAATCAGATGCAAATTTTTCATGTTCTACATTGATGTTAGAAATGTTGAAAGTTATAAATTCTTTGGAAGATCAATTAATTTTCCACCCAATTACAATTAATGAAACAGAACTCTATTCAAATGATGTCAAAGTAATATTTATTTTCCATTTATGAATTGCTGTATGCATCATCAAAAAACATAACTCATTGTCAACCACCTTGTTGGAACGATAACAAACTAAGGATATTAAAGTATGTAAATAAGTTTTATTGTATTTCTTCAATGTAACAGTATTGAAAAAATATTGTGTAGGTCAAGCTTAGTCTTAAATACTGAATCTGAATACAATTTATCTTTGTTCTTCCTCCTTTCCTTTTTCGTCTCTTTTTAATGTGTATTATATTGTAAAATATCACATTATCCAGTTTTACTGTCTTTCCCTAAAATATTTGTGTATAATACTATTTAATTGTCATTCTTTCTTTTCCCTATGATAAAAACCTTTTCTTGGGTGACTCATTTGCTTCACTGTATAGATATGGATGCTATATAGGTTCATACCCGCCATGCCTTTCACTTTCCCAGTCCAAATTGTATATAATGGAATTATGTAAGGCTGAAAAAAGATTAATGTCACTTAGTCAAAGTAATTTATATAGATAGGAAAGATAGAGGAATAATCAAAACTTACCCAAAAATATACAGAAGTAGAATAATGTAGAATTCCTAAAGTGTGCCAACTGTATATATTTGGTTTTCAATAATAGGTTAATGAGTGTTTTGGGTATAAGAAAATGTTGAAACCACAATTAATTGCAATTGATTCATTATAAATTGTGTGAAGGTTAGGTATTAACTGGCAGCAATTTGTACAAAATATTTAGACTGTTTCTCATGTTGATGCCAGAATATTATTATGCATTGTAAATTAAATTGTAACTGAAATTGATATATTTTGAGTTATTAATTAAAGTTAATATTTCACAGGCAGTACCTTAGATTGAGAGATGACACAGTTCGATGTGTCGTTAGCAGTTTAACAGATGAGGAACCAAGTGAGCTTGCAGATGAACTTGTGCGAGGAGAAGCTTTGCAGTTAGATGAGGGGTCTGCATCAGATGAAGAAACTGAAGGATGGGAGACTTGGAATCCTGATCCTGTAGATGCCGATCCAAGTAAAGAATATCATTGTTTTATTTTAGTGAACCTAATTATCTCCATACATTTTTATATGCTTAAATTCAGAATGAATCTCATTCTCAAAATGAAGTGAGAGTTATTAACATATACTAATTGTAGTAGAAAAACAAGTTAATGATTGTAAAATTAATATATTAATGATCAAACTCATGGCCTCGCATGCATCAAACTAAAATAAATCAGAAGGTTCTATACTTCATAATTTGCTTAACATGATATTCAACCTAGAAATAATTTCAGAACTTAATAGTTTTGTCCACTGACAACTACTACTAGTATTGTCAACTGACAGTCCAATGTGGAAAAACTGTGCAGTCAGCAAATAAATTAGCAATGAAATATAATGTGAGGTGGCAAGGAAGAACATTTAAAAGAATTACAGTAATTGGTACTTGTTCTTAATGTATTTCCAAAACCATTGAAAAGTTTGGGTGAAACATAGTAAGTACACAGTATAGGATATACACAAAAACTACTTGAATCATGACAGAATTTTTTCCTATAAAATTAGTTTTCATGGTCCTTCTAATACAGGCATATTACTAAAATTATTAAGCCTTTCAAAAGAAACAAGCTGGATAATGTTTTCTGAATGTGACTGAATTTTTCTTCCATATTGTGTTGATTTCTTCCCATTAACCTGAGTTTATCATTTGTAAGGAAACCTATAGAGAAGAAAGGAATGGCCAAATGGATAAAACTCACATTTAGAATTAAGAGATGCACTATATGTTCTTGTGTAAGACAACCACACATATTTTCTGATAATACTTACAAAAAAAATTATCTCAAAAGTACAGTATTATTTTTTTTCTCCAAAAAATTTATGATCTTTCTTAGTTCACACATTTTTCTTACATACAAATAAGTAAATGTCCACGACTAAAAAAGCAAAGGTGGTACTGGTCTAATGAGCCATTAGTTATGACCTGAGTGGGATTAAATTCACCCTAGTGATACAAATCAAGAAAAAGCAGGCCATTGTATCTATTCTCAGAATACATATCCAAATATACTCAAAATTCAGATTCCACAAATCTATAACTCATGTATTAAGCAATAATAATAAAAAAAGATAGGTAAATACAGACAAAATAAGTGATAATATAATTTTTTTCATTTCATGTATTAAGTATTCTCCATTATTCATACAAATTTTGGTTTCAAAAAGGTGTGTGGTATACTCAATAATATACAGTAATATGCATAAAAACTTAGAATGCCTTTACTTACCCTATATCTTTATAACAATTGTTTTTTGTATTTACTTAATATAAAAAAAATTCAGATGCAAACAATGCATATTATTATATGTGTACATACTCATAATTAACACTTTCCTTGTATATTTTTATATTCAGGTAAACCATCTAAAAGTAGACGAACATCTGATATTATTTCCATGTTGGTGAATGTTTATGGCAGTAAAGAGTTGTTTGTGAATGAATATCGTACATTATTGGCTGACCGCCTATTATCTCAGTTTACTTACAACACTGAAAAAGAAATACGTTACTTGGAGCTGCTTAAGTTGAGGTATTAGCAGAATACATTTATTATTTCCAGTTACTTTATATTCTACTCTCTCATTTTCTGCAATGTATGTTTTGTAAGAAGGTCCAATTTACATATTTCAATTTACTTATCTGTTGTTACCTGTGAAATGGGAGTTTTTTTAACTTTATTTATTTTATTGTAAATTATTGTTCACTCTTAAAATTTTTTAAATTATATTTCGATATTTAATAATAGTATAATATTATTTTCATTAATTTGAGATATTTCTACATATTCCACAGTTTTGCAATAAATTTTGTTCTCCTTTTTTGTTTATGAATGGTTATGTTACACATGCTCCACCAATGGTATCCCTACCTTGAAGTGGTGGTGGGGCTTGAGTGGTCAAGAAGATCCTGAGAGCTATGCCAGCGGTAGCATAGCTACTGGTAGGATCTCCCTTGCTGGACAGGTCAAAGGTGATGACCCAGACTAAATGGGATACCCTGGCCCTCCAGGTTGGGGGTTGGGCTGGAGGTTAACACCCTCCTCCCGTAAAAAAACCAAAGTTATGAAAATCCAAGGAGTTTAAGCCGGACAGACGAATAGACAACGGCACAGCTTGCACCCTGGGCAACGAATGGAAAACAAAAATACAAAAACTAATTTCCAAATAGGAACCTGGAATATCTGATCCCTTATAGCCCGGTATCCCTTAAGAAACTGCTAGACCAGCATGGGAAACTCAAAGAGAGTATCATCACAATACAAGAAATGAGATGGATAGGGAACGGTGTACTGGAAAAGACAGAAGGGACTATATTTTATAACTGTGATGATAATAAACATGAGTTTGGGACACGATTTTTAGTTCATAAAGATCTGAAACATTTGGTGATTAACTTCACGCCTACCAACCCAAGGCTGTCAATAATTAGAATAAAAGGAAGATTCTTTAATTACAGTATAATTAATGGACATGCGCCAACAGAAGAATCTAGCAAAGATCAAAAAGATGATTTCTATGACACCCTTGAAAAAGGATATGATAAATGCCCAAGGAATGACATCAAGATTGTGCTGGGTGATTTCAATGCACAACTTGGAAGAGAGACCGCACTCCAACCTATAATTGGAGCCCATAGTAAGCATAGGAAAACTAATGACAATGGAATGAGACTGATATTCTTCGCAGCATCTCAGAATATGATTGTGGGGTCTACCAGATTCCCTCACAAGGATATACATAACGGTACATGGAAATCACCCGACGGTAGAGTAATTAATCAAATTGACCATGTGATGATAGACCAGAGGCATAAATCAAACATATTGGAAGTACGAACCCTCCGTGGACCCAATGTGGACTCAGATCATTTTCTAGTGATGGCCAAGATAAGAGCGAGGATATCAAATACCCAAAAAGAAAGACAAATTAGGAGAGAAAGGTATAACATTGCAGCTCTTAAATCAACAGTAACCTGTGAGCTGTACTGCCAGAGTGTCTCTCAGGCTCAAGAACAAGAGCAGGGAGCGATTAAGGATAATAACAGCATAGAACAAAGATGGCTAACCATAAAAACAGCTATAGATAATTTGGCCAAGGAGATACTAGGAATGGAAAGACAATCTAAAAGATCTATTTGGTTTGATGAAGAGTGTAAGAGAGTTACTGAAGAGAAGAAAACTGCATACAAAAGGACATTACAGACAAATTGTACAAGAAGTACCCTGAAGAACTACCGACAGAAAAGGAGGATTGAAAAGTAGATACACCGACGAAAGAAAAGGGAACGGGTTAATACAGAAGTAGAATGTATGGAATTTAATAAGAAGCAGAATGAAATTAGAAAGCTCTACAGAAAAGTAAACAATGCTCAAAGACAGTTTAATCCGATAACTAGCCTGATTAGAGATGAAGAAGGAAATATAATAAGTGAGAGCAAACAGTTGCTCGAAATATGGCGAAGGCACTTCAACGAACTACTTAATCGAGACTTAGAACAAGTAGATATTGATCCCCATGAGATTGAACAAGGACTGGGACAGGAAAGTCCACTGGATGGTCCAGTGATAGAGGATGTTAGAAAAGCAATGAGAAAGCTGAAGAATAATAAGGCACCTGGTACTGATAACATAACAACACAAATGCTGAAATGTGGAGGAGTAATTAGAGCGATCCTTGTTTGAACTCATTACTCTTATGTGGGAACAGGAAAGGATACCAGATGAGTGGAAGGAAGGGATAATATGCCCTATAAAAAAAGGTGATCAGATGGAGTGCAGAAACCATCAAGGAATTACCCTCCTGAATCTGGGGTATAAGGAACTGTCTAATATTATTATTGATTTGCTATTCCCACAGGTGGACAGAGAGATCGGAGGATATCAGAGTGGATTCCGACCAGATATTCTACCTTCGACAAGTCCTGGAGAAGACTGCTGAATACAGAATTGGAACTCATCATCTCTTTATTGACTTATAATTCCTTATAAGAATTTGTACTTATTTAATTTAATTATTCTTTTACAGGTTTGGTGAATCTCAGTTGCATTATTGTGAAGTTATGTTGAAAGATGTTTATGATTCCAAAAGAATTAATACACACTTACATTCTGATCCCAACTTTAAGTTAGATGAACAGGTTAGTATGTTTCACTTTGTTGTTAGTAATAGAAATTGTAATACTGATATTGCAGTACTGATAAATATTTGAACTTTTTATGTAGCAATTTCTTACAGGTGCTATGATTCTATCTGCTCAGTTTTGGCCTCATTTTAAAGAAGAAACATTAGAACTTCCAACAGTTGTCAGAGAACATCTTGACTTTTATACAAGAGCATTTGAAACATTAAAGGTAACAAGTAATAATTAGTACTATCAATCTCAGAACTGTTTACAGTATGCCTTAATTTGTCTATATTTTTTTAGGGTAATCGTACATTGTGCTGGAAACCACACCTTGGTGCTGTTAATCTTGACATAGAGCTGAAGGACAGAAAAATAAATTTAACTGTGTCTCCTATACATGCAACAATTATCTGGCATTTCCAGTCTAAAAGTATGTGCTTTAAGTGTCTTTTGAACTGTTTAGTTGTATTATTTATTGGTTATTATATACTAAGTTTAATGCAAAATATGTGGTGTTATTCAATCACAAAAGCAAGGACTGCAGAAATATTGTGTGGTATTTATTTTATCTGTTATTTAGCTTTTTATTTATATTATAAGTTTAAAGTATATTAATATTATACTAATTATGCAATACATGTTATATTAAGAAAGTTAGCATGAATAAAAATTATACTATCTACTACACTTATTCTTTTGGAGTAATCTGTAATAATTTAGTTAATGATTAGAGTAATATACTGTTTTCTTTGTGAGAATTATTTATCTAGTTTTAGATTATTACTAATGTTTTTTCAGCCAGTAGATTTACATCCTGCTAGTAAGTTATACTATATATATAGTAAGTTATTATTGACAGTTACTCTTCAAATAAAAATATAAGTTAGTCTTAGTAAGGCTTTATTATAACTGTAAGATAAAAATGTATTGTCAGAAGTCTAAATATTACTTTTTTGACGTTGTTTTAGAAAATTATATACATTTTCAGGTCAGTGGCATATTGATGAATTAAGTCAACTGATGCGTGTGACACCAACTATTCTTAGGAGAAAAATTGCTTATTGGCAGTCACAGGTAAAAAGCAGAAAAAAATAGTAATATTTTAATAAATAAATAATCAATACAGCCAAAATATCCAAAATTTTATTAATTAATTAAACTAAAAAACTGTGTCAATACAACATTCTTCCTCACTTCTTCAAGTAATAAGGCAATATACATTTTTAATATATAGGAACTATAATTTGGAATTTTGTGATGAAGTCACTTTGGATCTTGGAAAGTGAGGAAAGATAGAAATAAATAGGAGAAAGCTTTATGTGGAGCATATGTTTGGTTGTAGAATCACACACCAAGAATAGTTTCTTGGAGATATCTGTTTCCTGTATCCATCATAAGTTAAGGTTTAATAGTGTTTCCACAAACCAACCTTTTTCAGGCCATGTTTTAAATTTTTTGCGTGATCATCCTGTTACATAGAAGTGTGCTATTGTTTATAATTTGGTTGACAAAGCTATAATAATATCCAATCCTATCCATCATTTTGTAAACCTGAACTATGTAAAAAAAACCATTTTACTGACCAACCTCTATCTTATTGAATTTATCTCTAAGTACATGAACATTTGATTATCTAAAATTATTTAGGACTCAACCAAAACAATGTTATAAGGAAAAATACGTATAATGAATTGATTGTGTTACCTTTTTGTTGTATGTTATCATTTCATCCAATAGAATTGTTTAAAAATCCACAATTTTCTGTAATTTTAAGTCTAAATCTTCATTTTCTGGTTTCATCAAAAGACAAAGATTCTATTAATAAGTTTTACACCACGAATGTTGTTTATAAAATTAAGTGTTTAAATTGTGACCTTTGTTATACAGGCCAAACAAAAAGAATTTTAAATACTAGGATTAAAGATTATAAGTCTAATTTCAAACTGTCATCTTGCAAACATAGTCCAATAACCTAACATTGTATGAAATTTAATCACGGTTTGACAACACCTCCATTTTAAACGGAGCACCAAATTATTGTAAATGATTAATTTCTGAAATGCTGTATATTAAAAATTTTACAAATACTGTTAATATTAAACATGACAAAGAAAGTCTCAACAAGTTATATGATGTTTTGTTTTAAGTTCGTTGGCTCTTAGTTTTATCTTTGATTTTAGTTATTTTTCAATTTACATTCTTAAGTTATTGGCCAATAGAAAATGACACTAATCTGCATCGATACGTCTGGCAGATTTAAATTCAATTTTCCTTAGCTTAAGTTCCTTTCTTTTTTAAGTTTGTCAGTATATAGGTAATTTTTAACATTATTATAAGAAAAGCATGTTCAATGCATGGAGAAGAAAGGAAGAAGACTGAAATACTGAAAATATTTGGCTTGGGCAGGATTTGAACCTGCGTAATCTGTACATATATATAACACATTTAGATAGGAAAGAGAGACATCAAAGTTGACTTACCTGAAATCAATAGTTGGTCTGACTGGCTGATGTGAAAGAATATTACAAATTTTCGAGGACCTGAGCCCCCTTTATGAGAAGAGAGGGTCTGAGCTGCATGCTAGCTGGGCACAAATTCATATGTTAAATGAATTTGTGCCTGGCTGGCATGCAGTTCAGACCATCTCTCCTGACAAAGGGAGCTCAGGCATAGGAATGTATGGTTGGAAGTGATGTGTTGAGTTTATAAACACAAATAATGAGACAACATCATAACAGTCTGATTGCCATATTTATCAAGTGTCAATTACCTATTATGGGGACATCTGAAGGCATCATTTATAAGACTCTAGTTGACTCGATTGATGACCTCCTTGCACCACTATCCATTGCAGCTGCAAGTTTGTGCAAAATGCCTGGCATCTTTGAAACTGTTCGCCAATCACTCCATCGATACTTCCAAACTTGTATTATTGTTGCAATTTAGATTATTTATTGTAAACATTGCTGGAGAGAAGCAAAGATAATTTTTTGTTCGTTCTTTAATGCATCACTTCTCACCATACATTTCTATACAAAAAATGCATGTTTTAGTAAGTTGTACAAAGTTTGTCTCATGACCATAGAATCACCCTGCATTAATATATATATATATTGGTATGGAAAGGATAGAGAGATAGGTTGTGGCTTACCTGAAAGTGAAGTGCGGTGTCGCCATGAGGAACTAAAGGTTGTTCTTCAAATTTTCGGAGGCTCTCAGCCTCCTTCTTCAGGAAGGAGTGTTACACCATTCCGTGCACCGGCCGGCTGCAGAATGTCTGCATCCGGTGGCCGAGATGGTTAAGGCTTCTGTGTACTAAGCAGAATATGTGGGTTCAAGTCCCGCCTAGGTCAAATATTTTCAGTCTTTCCTTCTCTCTGCTTTGAACATATGCTTTTCTATGTGCGTAATTCTTCGCCCGAGCATATGAATTCACATAAAGCGCAATCCTCCTATTTCTCCTATTTATTTCTATCCTTCCTCACTATCCAAGTTTGAATGTGACTTTGTCACCAAATTAGTTCCAATTATATATATATTTATATACATACACACACACACACACATATACATATATATATATATATATATATATATATATATATATACATGATGCAGTACTTTCATTTGAAAGGTCTCAGCCCAACCAATATCAAAGTCAAGCTAGATTCTACTATGGGGGAATCTGCTTCTTTGTTTACAATAATAAAATATTGGGTGGCAAAGTTTAAACATGTGCAAGATGGGTTTCCAAACATTGCAGTGGTTGACCAAATGAAGTTACCACACCAGGTATAGTAAAACCTCATTATAATGGACTAACATGTGAGATGTAGTTGAAAGTCTGTTATAAAAAAGTTAGTTTTCTTAAAAATAAATATTCTTTACTTTGCCCATATTTTGAGGCACGAGTAGTCACTGTGCACTATTGTGTGAATGTTATTTAATGTAGGGGGAAAAATGGTCCCAAGGCCAACAATTGTTATCACTGTCCATTATATCCGTAGTCTGTTCTATTAAGGATTTACTCTATGACAAAAATTCACAAAATGGTATTTGATAACTATCAACTGAAAGTGCTGTTCATCACATGTTAACTGAAAATTTAGACAAGAGAAAGCTGTGTGCAAGTTGGGTGTCACATTTGCTTACAATGGAACAAAAAATGACATCATGGGAATGTTTCACAGCAATAAAACAGAATTTTTGCAGTTGATTCATAGCCATTGATGAAACATGAGTCCATCACTTCTCTTCTGAAACAAGGAAACATTCAAATAACTGGACTGAATAGGGAGAATCAGCTCCAAAGAAGGCAAAGACAGCTCCATCTGCTGGAAATGCCATGGGGTCAGTTGTTTGAAATGTGTGTGGAATAATTTGCATTGATATCTTTATAAAGGGAAAACAATGGTTAGTATTATATGAACTTCTTGCATTATTTGAGCAATAAAATCAAGAAAAAAACGGCCAGTTTGTCCGAAAAGAAATAAGTTGTTTCTTACGACAATAAACCAGTTCACACATCCATTATCATGATGGTAAATCCAAAGAGTTAAAAGTTTTAATTGATTCCCCGCTGAACATACTTGCTAGATTTAGCTCTTTTGAATTATTTTCTCTTTCCAAACTTGAAAAAAAAATTGCCAACAGTAAATAAGTGATATCGGTGCTTGACATCTATTTTGAGGTGCTTGATGTTTCTTACTTTAATCAGTGTAACAAAGCTGGGAAAAGTGTATTGAGCTTAAAGGAGTATGTTGAGAAAAAAATATATTTATACCCAATTTTTTTGTTATCTTTGTTAGGTCAGGTATCGAGGAATATATTAGTGAGTAACGATGTAACATTGTAAAAATAATTTGTATGAAAGGAAAGAGAGAAATTGGTGGCTTACCTGAATTTGAAGTTTGACATCACCAATCATGACAGACAAAAGTTCTTCAAATTTTTTAGGGTGTTAGACTCTTTCTTCAGGAGGTACCCAGTCTATGTGCCAGGCAGAGAGTAGCTCAGAAAATTTGGTTAAAAGACATTAGCCAATTTTCAGTCATTAAATATAAACTTGCAACTAATCATATGTGGTACTCCCACTAGGGCCTAGTGCGTGAAGTGTCAACTGATTGCTTCCTCCTAGTTGAGGAAAATACTACACGTTCAAGGTGTCCTACTACATCTGAAATGGTTTGTGAGGATGAAGAAGCTGAAAGTGCTATGGCATCTGCTCATGATCAACGGGAAGAGGAATTACAGGTATTCTTATGTTATATCTTATATATGGGCAGTTGCTTAAAAATAAAGTTTCATTATTTCTAGGAGAATCAAAGCTATATAGCTAGTAGAATTGCTGTATGTAGATTTGGGATTCTTCGTCTGACTGCTGTATTTATTTATACATATATTAAAATTTAAAATAACTCTTAATATTTATATTTTATGTTGTCAAGAATCATTCTGCATTTTAATCTCTTTTTAGTTGTATTCTCTTCCAAAACTATGAAAACAAACTTTTTTATTGCTTTATATTGCTGTAACATAATGTGATCCTTTTATTGTAAAGTAGTGTGTAAATAATTTGAAAACAGTTATCCTCTAAATATGCAGGATTTGTTTCATAACTCATCCAAATTTATTAAATTTTCTCATTTCCATATTTATAAGAACTGCAGGTTATCTGCTTGCTATCAAAATTTATTCTCCAAGTATATTCCTTTTTAATCTACACTATAGATAATCTTATATAACATTTCTAGTAGAAAGTTCACAAGTACAGCTGACAAGTTCTAATAATATGAATTTACTATAAAATTACTTGTTAGAATTTCATTATTTTGAGATATCATGTGAAAAACTGTTACTTGACCCTTAGAAAATTATATTCAATATGTGGTTGTTTTCTTACAGAACTATAATATCACCTTACATGTTAATTTGCTTCCTAATTTAAATTTCCTTTATTATTATGATGTAGAAAATTTTCTTTTCTTCACAGGTTTTCTGGTCCTACATTGTTGGAATGCTTACGAATTTAGACTCAATGCCATTAGAACGTATACACCAAATGCTGAAAATGTTTGCCTCTCAAGGCCCTACATCTGTTGAATGCAGTCTTCAAGAGCTTAGGCACTTTTTAGACAGAAAAGTCCGAGAGCATAAACTACTTTTGAGTGGTGGTTTCTATAGGCTTCCAAAAACATGATTTTAATATACACATTTAAAAAATATTTTGGGGCATAAACTTGGCAGGTTAAATAGAATCACGCAAATTTTATTTATTTTCATACTACATTTTGTGAAAATTGTTATGACTGAATAAATTATGAAGTTGTTATGATGGATATATTTTATTTCATGATATTATTACTTCACCTCTTATAATTCCTTGCTCTCTGATCAGTCCATTAAAATATTTATTTGTGATAATATTATTGATGGGGTAATTAATCATTTTACAAGGTACCTTATTTCTAAGCCAAATTTTGTGATAAAATTGAGGTTGGATTTAACATAATAATTAAGTTGAAATCCTCACAATAAATTTTTAATCATTATTTTTGAACAAATAAAGTTACAATAAAATAAAAGCAAATACTATGTAGTGAAGTAACTATTAACTACAAACTAAACTCTTTATAATCTCAGGGAAATTATCTTGACCTTACAATAAGACAGGTAAAATGGAAATTAGTCTTTGAACCAAGAATTTGCCTTTTCCCAAGAAGGTCCTCTGTATTTACAGGACCAGCAACCAGGATGAGCCAAACAGAGTAGTTGATCTTCAATTAATGAGCCTGAAACAAGATGGATTCATATAATTTAGGTAAAAAATAACACATAAAGTGCACCTGAACAAAGGGTCACAGATTCCAGAAACATTGTGTGGTATTTATATTATCACTTATTTTGTATGTATTTGGCTATCTTTCTTATTATTAAAGATTACCCTGTTCAATATTCCCTGTACCTTTACCTATGAATTAAAAAATTCTGGGTAAACTGTGTATGGTCCAAGATCTGATAGTTTACCATGAAAGATGTATTAGAATTAACGATCAGTCAAATAAGCAATAGCATACGATCCAGCTCAGCCACTAAATTTAATTTAATGAGACCAAGATTTTGTATCAAACTAAGACTTCTGGGACAGTATTATGTCAGAAGTGGTTGAGATCAGAACAACTATAGTCAGTGACATGTTTGATGACAACCTAGTTTAGTGTACTTCTGTGCAGGTGCTACCCATTTACCGTGCATAGATAATCAGCTTCAGTAAGCACCTAGAGCTTTATCAATAGATCATTGTTGTGGGTGTGTTGATTCCATGTAACATCAGTCTTGCCTCCCCTCCCTCAATCTTCTTGTCACTCATGTCAAAATTGCCTCCTTTGAACTAATGAAACCAATCTGCACATTTTCCTGATAAAGCATTGCATTTGATGCAATTTAGCAGCCAATTTTTTCAAATTGAAATATAAAAGCAAAGCTTTCCGCATATGTTCTTTATTTGACAAAAAACTATAGACCTACATGATTACCAAAGAAAAAATATATGCTGTATAAAATAGCTGATTATGTGCACTGACTAGCAGCAGTAGTTTAATATGATCACTAACGCCATCTATAAGAAATTTACAGAGTTCATCTTATACACCTTGTACATCTCAATCTCAGGTTTCCTGTGAGAAGAATAATTGTCAAATTTTATGATGGCAGTTGTATATTTAATTTTGTTATAAAAAGTTTTTATTTGCTTATTTGTCTTTCCCTGACGTTGATTAAGGTTTGGTAATCATGAATTTTATTCTTCAGTTTTAAACCATGGCTCTTCTGGTAGCACTTAAAAAGATTGATTTAAATTACATGTTGCTCTGATTTTGGCCCTAGCCATTTCACTTTCTTCTTTTGTCTCGTCTCGTCAATTCCTGCCAAATGTGTTTCGTATGTCTAATTCTCTATGAATATACTGTATATTTTTCAGATTGAAATACAATTGCTGAAACACACAAATTTGTAATATTAACTGGAGTCGATTCAACTTTAGCAATACTTTCAAATATTTTCCTAAGACAAACAACAAGTTTTACCTGCTATCTACTCAGAGCGGTGCAAATATCTGACTACCGACATAGGTAGAGGTCCTTCCAGAAATTCAACAAACAAGATCGTAGTTTCAACATTATTAAGTGTAAAATACATTAATACCTTATCACATTCAGCCATATTATCTCTTTTTACAATTAAATATCATTTAGCACTACTTTTCTGGGTTACAGTACTTCTCCTTAAAAATGTGTACATGTTCATTTTCAAGAGTAACTTCAGTATATTTTTTACAGATATCAATAAAGTAATGTGTGTACAATCATTTAGACCACAATTGAAAAATACTTTATTAGGATACTGCGTGTGGCTGTAGTGTTTCAGGTATTGATTTGATATTTAAATCAATAGCAGTGATTTTTCTTTAGAGTAAAGTTTGGGTTGACTGTCATGTTGGCCCCTTTCATCATTTTTTTAGCATAAAAGAACATTTGAAATATATTTTTTTAATTTTAGTTGTATCAACAGCGATGATCAGAGCAACTTTGTTCCCCTTTTAGCATTTCACTATTTGGAAAACTAATTTTGTGGGGGTTCTCATTTGTATGGGAAAACACACCCAACATCCATTTCAGCGCTGGGGTTCGAACCTGGGACCTGTCTATTACAAAGCAGTGGTGGTGACCACTCACCTCAAGACAGGTGTAGCCAAATTAGAAAGACACCTTTATTCACGGGCTGGCAAAATATTAAAATTAAAAATGTTAAATAAAAAAATTGTTCATTTAAGTAAACAAAAAATAATTATGTAATTTCTTTATAAATAAATGTTAGTAATTTAGTACAACTAATTAACAACAAAACTAATGTGATGTGTTGAGGTGCTTTACATCGCCTATTATTTCTTTAATATCTGGTTCTATGCTTGTTGTAGTTATTCTTAACATAGCCTCTTTATCTTGTTGTTATTTTATTTAAATTCATTAAAGAAAAAGTTTATTCCCAAATATATGTTGAGCTGAAGATAATTAAATATTTATTGGCAATTTTTTTTTTATTTCCACATTTTTCATTATGCAATTGTTTATAAAAATTGCACCAATTTCCTTGCTCTTCTAGATATTTTTTTATGTAATAAGTCATTACATTATAATTAATTATTTCTCCTTGTATATCAACAGGAATGCCATCTATGTGTACAGAAAATGGATTTCAGATATTAGATAAAATTTTATTCATTTTCTTAAATCAATCTAATTGTTGCTCAAAATCTGTTATTAGTGGAAATCCTTCCATTATTATTAAATTATTGAACAATTTATCTTGAAATATTAAAAGATATGCTCCAATGTTCTAAAATGATGAAATTGTAATTTTGCCAGATTTCTAGAATAAAGATTTTAATGTTGGTATCTTGAGCACATAAATTGTTCCCTTGTAAACATATACATTAAATTAGTTGAAATGTGAGAGGATATCTAAAGAAAATGCTAAATCACAAATCCAATTTCGTTCTCATAATACAGGAAAATTGTTTTTTTTTTTAAGTCTTTTCAGGCTTTTAATTCTAAAATTCATTCGCTACACTGAGAAAGGCTGCATTCTTTATTAAAAACATATTTCTTTCCTCTCAAAAATCCCACAAAGGTGTACTAACTTTTCCCAAGTTTAACCAATGGATTTTATTGTGATATAGTACCACTACATAACTGGTTTTTAGTTTTTCAAGGAGACCGATAAATGCTGTTTTTTTTAATACTTTTTATCGAGAAAATTCACTAATTTCACAACTACGTTTGTAACGTGATCGACTTTTAAAATATTTTTGGATAATTTGCGCTGATGAATGTGTGGGTATAATTTTCTGATTTTGAAAATTTAATTAATTTTGACTTTTTACAATTCGTGTTATACGACCACTATTTATTCCAATAATATTTGGTTTACATTCGCCAATTTTTTCCAGTCAATACTGTATTTAAAAAAAACATTTGTCAACCTCTCGGATAAGTTCTTCTCCCTTTGTTCCGAAATTTGAAAATCTTCAGTGATAGCTCATGATAAAAATTAATAACTGAGCAATATCCTTTACATCGCAACTTCATACAAGAGCTATTGCATAAAAATGGAACGATTCTAAATTATTCAGTAAATGATCATTTTGATTAGCACTGATATCTGCAATTCTTTGGACAATAGTTTACCGAGACAGACTTATATTTTCAATTTTATTTTTCGAAACAATTTCTCTTTCGGCAAAAGACTTTTCACATTCGGCAATGCATTATGCTAATAGAAAACTTGCTTCAGTAGCAGATTCTTGTAATTAATTTTGCTGTGTAAATACATTTTGATGCCGGGTCAATTTTATTACGAGATCTGCGGCTTGTTCATTCGGTTTAATTTCATTTAAATTTTGCATGTCTCGTTTCAATATGTATTCTCAAGTTGTATTCTTTGGAAACAGTTACACTCGAATTGCACATAACATATAGGCTACTGCCATATTATTGTACAGAGTTCAAAAATATTTCCACTTCCGTTTATCATTACGACATTCAAGATCTATTTCTAACTCCGCCTGCGATGGACACTGAGGGGATCGAGTACCTCAGAAGCCACCGCTGCCGGTCCCAAGCCCGGATAAAGGAGGAGGGTTGGATGCTTGGCCAGCTCCCCATCATCCATAAAATAATACACTGCTGCTCAATAAGAGAGCCTCGGAACAAGGACGACGACACAGGCAAAGGAAACGGAATCTGATTATTGGATCTTGGAACGTCAAAACATTACTACATCCAGGGAAATTACAAGAGTTAGTTAACCAGATACAAAAAACATAAACAGATATCGTAGCACTCCAAGAAACAAGATGTCCAAAAAACGGACAAATCAAGAAAGATATATCTTCTATTATAATGGCCCAAGTATCCGATCAGGACATGGAGGAGTAGGATTTCTTGTGAAAAAAGTACTCCAAAAACTTATAATTAATTATAAACCTACGTCCGAGAGGACATGTATGTTAAGACTGAAAGGCAGATATAATAATCTTACATTAATACATGTATATGCCCCGACCAACAAACAACCAGATGAAGTAAAATAAATATTTTATGAAGAACTACAAAGAATAATAGAACAACTGGCCAAAAGTGACATCTTAATAATTGTAGGAGACTTCAACGCCCAACTGGGAAAAGAGAAAACATTCCAGCAAGTAATGGGTATGCATTACATGAAAACACAACTCAAAATGGAGAACTTCTATGTGGATTTGCAGTCTGCAATGATTTAATCAGCAAGCACTCAATTCCAACACAAGTTAATCGATAAGGGAACATGGATCTCTCCGGATCTAAGAACAATAAATCAAATTGACCGTGTAATGATAAATAGAATAAAAAACGTCAGAACGTTACGTGGACCAAATATAGACTCTGATCACTTCCTCTTAAAAATAATTCTACAACAAAATCTCCCAAAAATATACAGGACAAAATATTTTAAATTACAAAAATGGGATTTCCCTTAATAGCATAGGAAGGGATTTGAAAGGGGGGATGCGGAAGGGTAGAGGAAGGTAGCCAAGGGATAACTAGGGCCCCCGGACTATAGTTTAAGGATCCTACTCGGCATTCGCCTAAAAGTAATGCAGGGAAAACCCTAGAAAAACCTGCATCAGGTAGGTCGGGCATTGGGTACTTGTCCCACGCCCTTCCGATAGCGGGAGAAGAGTTTGATAACAACAATATTGTAATGCCAATTAATTAAGACATTAATTGTGAAATTGAAAATCTAAATTGTTTGAGAAATCCTTTGTAGCGGCAGGAGCTTTTGAAATAACAATAGAAAAGCCAAGCACTGTTCCTTTGTCGGAAGGTCAGTCAAAATGGTTCAAATTATTTTTTAGTTATTTAATTGTTTAATAATTTCAACATTGAATGTGACGTCATTTCACTAAATTTAGTGAGACCCTTGTGCTTGCTGCAAAGAGATTTAATATTTAGTTCAAATTTAATCACCTTCAGTCGAAAGTGTCCCCGTTTGGTGACGTCGAGTCGATTGATTTTCATTAGTAGCAAATCATTTACGTCACTAAATCCACATTAAACTAAATATGAAGTTGGAAACGGTGATAATAGCTCTATTGTAAAGCTAGTTGAATTTGGGTATTTAATTTCTGTTTCATCAAAAAGCTACATCGTCATCTCATTTTATATTAAATAATTTTTTAACTGACTCATTATTTTGCATATTTGAGAGTTGTTCTTGGTACTCGATTGAAGCACCAGACAAATCCACTAACATTGATGGCACCATCCTGCTTAGAAAATCAATTTGTTTTAAATTAGAAAATCTTTCTATTAAACCAGCAGCCAAAATTTTCAGGTGATCGACAATAATAAGTGCAGCCAATGAAACTGTTCATAAGTTAGACAAAAGAAGTGATATGATATAAGTACCACACAACGTATTTGGCTATCTTTCTTATTATTAATTTTAAAAACAGACGTAAATTGTTTCACTGTTCATAATTTTTGTTAATAGTATAATTTTGATGTAATGAAACCAAATCTCTTAATTTTACTCTCGAGTAAATTGTAGTTCATATTACACCAAACTATCAAGTGTAACTCTATTGAAAGTACATCACATAAGAAAAGCTTATATTAAATTGAGATACCAAGAAGTTTTCCTTTTGTACCAGTTAAATAATTGGAGGCGGTTGGTTTTTAAATTCTAGGGGAGCTCATTTTCGAATTGCCTCCATGTGGGGTGTGGAACCCACTTTTGGAAACGCCACTTTAAGACCATTGTTCTATGTTAATCAACAAACTATTACATTTTTTAAAAAAATGCAGCAAAGTACCATGAATTCTCATGTACATTTCTGAAGCAGCTATTTTTTTTATATTTTCTTCATTTTAAGTCGCATCTACTACAGCGACTACCTTGTTAAGTAAAGCTTACTTATACAATGTTTTTTTCCCCTTACAGACTAATACATGGGTAAGTTGATATATACAATAAACTGCTCATATTTTAACAAATAAATTAATGACTTTGAAATAACGTAATACTCTTTTTGCACATCGCATGAAATGTTTAATTCTTGTATGTTGTGTTCTCGAGGACGGAGAGCCGTTGACAGTCAAATATCTTGCATTTGGTTAGTATAATCATAATTGAAAGTTGTGCTTCAACACATTCACACTGTGGGTAGGGGGGTTTGAAGTTGGAGAAAAGGTACGAGTGAGTTAAATCCGTGTGGTTGGATCTGATTCTGGATAATGCAGATTGTTCACTTCTAGAAATACCGGGTGGGAACTTAACGTCCGAAACCTTGTTGAGTAGTCTGTGGAGTTGGCTGGTTTTGAGTCTTCCTTGTAATTTCCCACAGTTGATTGATTTTCTTCCGTAAGAATATCCATGTGTCTTCTCGGGTGTTCGTCATGCTCAGGGGCGGTGTGAGTGGAGCGATTGCTGCAGCTTTTGCTACAGCATCAGCTGCTTAATACCTGCTATATTTTGGTAGGCTGGTGGCCATATAAATATTATGGTTTTCCCTGCTAATTTGAGTTCATGGGATTTTACAGTAATCCATGTAATTAGTGCCGAATAATGTATAAAGTTAGTTATCTGTTTGATAGCCAAATGAGAGTCGGTGACTATTAGGAAGTATTTATCACTTGATATTTCGCAAACGTCTAGGGCTAATTTTATGGCAGTTAGTTCGGCTGTAATGATTGACGTATGAGGGCAGAGGGACATTTTATAGTTGTTGCTGTTTGAGATACAGGCGCTGCCGACTCCGAATAAATTTTTTGCTTCGTCCGTAAATACCAGTTGATAGTTCGGGTATTTTACGCAAAGCAAGTTGAAGGCTGCTGTCCATTGAACTTGCGATTTGTTTGTCTGTGTTAGCTCAAGTAACGAGAGATCGGTTTGGATGCTGTCTATTTGCCATTAATGGGAGTTTGCTTAGGTTGGTTGGATGGCGTTGAAGTTGGTTGCATATTGTGATAAATCAGTTATGAGATAAAGAGAATTTTCGGGTTTGGGTTGGAAATGCGTCGGTTCGAAGAACGCGCTTTTAAATTGTGCTTTATTAGTAAGAAACTTGGGCTGTTCGAGATCGTGAACGGCACGCGGCCGTTTACGACAGCGTCGGAATGAGCTGCGCCATCGCCAGCACAAATTAGCTGGCAGGAATATGTTCCTCGGGACAGTCTGGTCAACGTTGAAAGACACCGATCTAACAACGCCAATGCTGTTGGAACAATTTCAGTCGATGGAGCTCGATAATTTGGCGGACAAAGTGTCTCCTGCATCAGGCGCTTTTGTCATTCGTAAGCACAAGACAATATCGTCATTCAAGAATGGAATTTTAAGAATGTGAGCTGTTATGTGTGTGTGGGCAATCACTTTTAATCCGATTGCCTTCGGAAATGCTTCATTTATGGCGAAACCACCAGAAACGGGACTGTCCGAAAAGTCAGACAGTTAGAAACGCTTCAACAAGAAAGAAAACATTCCTTCGAGGATTCCTTCTTCCTTCTCTGGTTTTGAACTAAGGTTGCCACATATAGAGGTACCTGGGCCAGTTTTGAGAGGTGTATGCTCTGGGGTTGCAGACTTTAGTCATACTGAAAGAGTTGTCCTCTGTTCCTTGTACAACAGTCGGCCATCTGCCTCCTAAACTGTTCGGGAATGCTGAGTCCCCGCAGCAACGACTCTCCCACCATCGGAATGGCGTTGGACAAATACCAAGATCCCGACCTACTTGATGCAGGTTTACGCCAATGTCGGATATGATCCTTAAACTATAGCCCTAGGGCCCTAGTTAATACTTGGCTGCCTTGCCCCCCCCCCTACCATCCCCTCACTTTCAAATTCCTTTCGCATGCTATTAGAGGGAAGTGACCACCACATGGATTACCATCATGTAACCTGTTTCCAGAACAATAAAGTGACATATGCGACGCTACAAGTTGTGTGTGTGTGAACACCAAGATAATTCGTTCTTTAACTATTTATAATTAGTTGTTTAACTATTCGAACTATGACCTCAGAACTCTAGCAATGAGGTACAATTTGAAGTAGAGTTTTATAACTTTAATAAAATATTGCGCAATAAGAACCACATGTCGATCTAGACCAGTTTTTCCCTACCTTTTTTTACCCTGCCCCACCCAAGTCTTTGGTTGTATATAATCATATATATTGCACTATGATTAAATTCAAACATGGTGACGTACATAAATTTATTGAAAAACACAAATGTTTTGTAAAATAGAGCGATTAAAATTTTTAATAACAATTACATGCCCCACTTCTAGAAAATTTTGTAATAACAGCAGGGTCCATTATCCTTTTATCCTTTTTTGGCCAGGGAAGGCCCAGTAATGAAGATCCATCGAAAGTAATTAAAAAAACCTTTCACGGTTCTTTATATTAAATTTTTTATATAATTTAACATATGTATTCAATATTATTCATCAAAATAAACACTTAATAACATAAGTATGCTCTGTGTTACTGGGACTGTAACATATTGTGTTTTCATTCTTACGCTTTGTTTGACCGATAATTTACAATACAAACATTCAATTTTTATAAATACAAAAAAAAAATCAGTAAAATGAGATATCTCTGCGTCATCGGCAACATTTACTTTCTAAAAATCTGAGTGGTAGATTGCATAAATCACTTCAATTTGACATTATTGCAGTAAACAAAAATGAAAATAACGCGTTGAATACGTGGTTATTTGCGCAACTTTGTAAAGAAAATGACAAAAAGTTTTCTTCATTACTACTTCAAACTGAAGTAAACTGGCTGTCTAAAGGCTTATGTTTGACAATATTCTTTTCACTTTTTGATACAGTTTTAGAGTTTTAAAAGATAATTTACTTAACTGGAAACCAGAATTGCTTATTTAACAGAATTGTTCACCAAATTTAATGAGGTTAACTTACAGTTATAGAGTAATAATTTAATATAATAAAAACAAAGTCCATCATTTCAGATTTTATTGTCAGAGATAAGTTAATGATGTTTCAACCTACGTTCATCATCATTACTATTCTGCTCATTTGCAGGTTTTCACACGATAGATCTGCATTTACTCCTGTCTTCTGCCATCTTCTTAATGTTCATGCGTGTTCCGCTTCCTTTGATGTCATCTATTTTTTTGTGTCTTCTCCTTTCTCACGATGTCTTACCTTGAACTAGTCCTTCCATAGCTTTCGTTAGTATGCAGTCCTGTCTCAGTACGTGCCATACCCAGTTGTTATTCCTTGTCTTATAATTTGTAGCAGTATTCTCCTCTCACCAACCCTTTAAGTACTTCATTTGTCACCCTTTCCATCCAGCTTATCCTTTTCATCTTCCTCCACATCCACATTTCAAAAGCTTCCAGCCTTTTCTCACCCTCTCTTCTCAATGTCCACGTCTCTGCACCATATAGTGCCACACTCCAGACAAAGCACTTGCCTAACCTTTTCTCAGTCCTTTTTCTAGTTTGCCACATAATAACTTCCTTTTTCTATTAATTTCCTTCGCTATGGCAATACGCGTTTTTATTTCTTTGATGGCATCACAAGCCTTCACTGATTATACTTCCCAGAAATTTAAAGGAACTTACTTGGCTGATATTTACTTGTCCTATCTGGATATTGTCTGTTTTTTCAATTTACTAATCACGATGCTCTTTGCTTTTGAAGTGTTTATTCTCATGTGATATTCCTGACAAGTTTGATTTATATCTTTTAGCATTTTGTTTGCCATTCTTTCACTTTCTGCTAACAGTACCATGTCATCAGCAAATCTTATGCATATATTTTCTTTCCACGAACACATATTCTTCATTTTTCATCTAAGTATTTCCCTATGATCTCTTTAACTATATGTTGAACAGAAAGGGAGAAAGACAACACTCTTGTCTAACTTCGTTTCCAATGTTGCTTTATTCTGATATTTCATTTCCAATTCTAATCCTTACGTTCTGTTTTAAGTACAAATTGTTGTCCCCTTCCAATGTATCCCTTTCCTCTTCAAAATTTTCATCTGTTTTTTTTTATTTCAAACGCTTTTATAAATAAAAACAGCATATATTCCTCTACTTTTTTCAATATATCTTTCCCCTAGGTTCTTAACAATCCAACAGCGCATCTTGTGCCTTTTCCTTTCCTGAATCCAAACTGTTCTTCTTCAATCTCTCTATCCAGTTTGCCATTTAGCCTTCTATTCAACAATCTCAATAGTATTTTGGCGTCATGAGTATCCTTACTACTTGAACAAAATCCTTTGGAATATCTCATTACAAAGGAGTATTATCTCACTCCTTCCTCTGTTGCCTAATCTCTTTAGTACTTTTGATGGCAGATAATCAATTCCGCATGTCTTCTTATTTTTCATTTCCGTTATTGCCTTTTCTATTTCTTCTAGCAAGGTACCATATTTTTTTCAATCTCTGATACACCTTCCTCCTCTTCCTTCATGCTTTCGCTTTGTATTTGAGCTTGTTCATACAGCCATTCTACATATTATTTCCATATTCACGCATACTTTGAAATTAAGTCTGAGATATTTTGACTATGGAAATAGCGTAGTGGATTATCAATCCATACGGCGACATTGCAGAAACGGATATCGTATTACAAAAATTACTGATCGGAATAAGCACCAACGAAGAACTTAAGGTACAGTTCACTTCTGGGTTCAGAGAGGCATACCTATTTCTAATCATGCTTTATGGACGATAGTGAGAATGTTTTTGATAACTTTTCCATCATCATACCTTGTGGAAAGGGGTTTCAGCGCGGTTGCCAATATTATCACAAAAGAAAGAAAGAGATTAGAAATAACCGACTGAGGAGATTTAAGGTTAAACCTTACTAAATTGAAGATAAATACAGAAAATTGGCTATTAAAACATCAGTCTTAGTCCTCCAATTGAAAACATTTATTTATAAATGTATTAAACATCACGTATTTTTTTATCTATTTTACTTTACAGTCAAACGTATCAAAGTGGGCATATTTGGGAAAGCTGTCAAGAACACAATTGAAGCTGATGAATTTGTAACAATTCAATAGTAGAATTTGGTGGGCCTACCCAAAACGGAAAAAATGGCCAGTGGTCTTCGAGACAAAATAGTTTGGGAACCACTGGAATAAGCCACTGTAGGAATAGTACTACCTACAACTGCAAACATAATTCATATCTGTTCAGTTGATAACAAAAGATATGAGTTTGCAAAATTTGATTTAAGCATGACGAGGAAGCGAGGAGACAGAACGCGGACACAGCCGCCAACCATAACGGGAATCTTCAAACGACTCCCCCAGGCTATTATCCTCCATACGTACGTGGAAAGTATTGCAAGAGGGAATCATGTTTACGAAGATGCTGTGCCGAAGCTGCGCCAGAGAAAAGAATCCTCGAGGAAATACGGTATTAATTAATCGAAGGAAAAATATTCAGATTTATCATTCATTCCATTAGTCCTCGGTCGAGCAAATAGGATACGTCATAATATATGATTACAAGAAAAGAATAAAATATTACAAACTTCAAGAAACAAACATTATACTTTACAGAATACTTACAAGAAATTTGGAATTTGTTTAATGTATGTTTTGTATCCATACTCAACATTTTGAGTTACTTGCACAAGATTATTACGAAAATTCTTCTCAGGTTACTGGATGTTTCTTTGCTGGGAAATCATGTCTCGATGTTTAAGTCTGTGGGTGAACATTGATAATTTACCCATGCGATATTATCCTCTACTTTCTTCGTCTGTATGGAAGCTAATTAAGAGATTTGTAAAAACAAAAACACAGAGTCATTTTGTTGCAGTCTTTGTTATATAAATAGAGACTTCTGATCCGGTACGAACACCAAAGTATACAATTTATATTCATTCTGTTTGACGGAATTGAGTATGGCTCCAGTAATGTTCGTCCATTTTCGTCTTCTAATAAATAAAATAGGATGTTTGTTTGTGTGTATATATGCGAATGTATGTTCCGCATACAAATCTACAGCCGTGGAGCAAATTTGATCAAATTTCTTACACGTCTTCCTTTCGAACCGGAAACAAACACTATGGATGTAAAACACGGCTACCATCCTCAGAGGCAGACGGAGGTGGAAATTTTCGAACATGTTAAAACGGCCGATATATTCGTCAAAAGAAAATTTTTCGGGGTCAATGAGATAGATAGCGTTTCTCCAGATATTTTTGTGTACAATTTTTACCCATTTCGGAATTGTAGGGGAGATCCCTTAGGGATGGAGGGCGTTAAAAAAAATAACGCGAAAACAACCGAAAGTGGAGTAAAATCCGGGGTTATGAGTTTATTTATGAAAATCCGAGTACCCAGCTAGTACAAAATAAAATTGTGATAATATTAATATCGTACATGTTCAAAGCAAACGTGTGAATATTGTAATTAAAAGCTTGGATTTTTATAAAATTTCCAAAATTAATGAGATTAAAGTTAAGATGCAGAACCAATAGCGAAATTCCCTTCCACCATGGTATTTAATTATTGGACGAGCAGATCAGTAACTTTGTTGATTGTTAAGACGCATAACGGTGATACGTCTGTTGATGCGGACTCCATTATAATGTGCAAGCATTATTTGGTTGAATTCCTTACGGTAATGTCGTTCGTTTTCAGTTGGGAAGGGCACGTTTATATATTCGCAGTAACAGCGATTAAATAGTAGGACCTCTGCTTGCGACGGAGAGAAGAATTTTGAGGTCAGACACGGACAATGATTTGTTAGACCCCTTATGGGAAAGAAGCAACAGACACAGCAGTATGTATCAGATAAGGCAAGGCAACGTAAACTTCTCAGAAATTTGTAAATGTATTTAAAAAATCTCACATGAAATCATAAAAAATATCTTGAAAGAAATTATAACTTACCTACATAATTTTAATAACCTTTTATTTTTGTAAATTTGAATTGAAAACTAACCAAATACTTTCTCATAATAGCCAAACATAAAAAGTAAACCACACTTATTACCATAAATAGCCAAAATATTCAATATGGACGATGAAAGATCGTTATCAAAACTTTTTTCCAACTCTTTCCAGGGTATGTTGTAGTCAAAATTTATAAATTATTAAAACAAATAATAGTCGTCATATCAGGTAACTCATTGTGAGGGTATGAATCTACAGAACTATTTAATGACAGGGAGACCACCGAGCAGCTGGAGAGAAGCTGTTCGAGCACTTTCAGCAGGGCAGCCTACTGACCCCAAAATAAGCTAATTAATTGCCAGAATGTAGCTACATGTAGACATTCCGGTATTATAAATCGAGGAAGGACCATGGCGAGTCGTTTGAACCTATTAAAATACTCGTTTCATTACTAGTAATAAGTAAATTGTGTTAAACGATACACATTTCAACAATTTCTAGTATTATAGCTGTAAATTGATCTTTGTGTTTTTTATTAAACTAACCGATTAACACAGGATTGATATACTAGATAGATCTGGATTCATTTGTTTAATATATATATATATATATATATATATAAATTGTAGTATACAAAAGATGATATAAAAATAGGCTACTCGTTGCGGCGCAAAATTATGTGGTATTCACTTTAATATAATAATAAAATGCCAGCACGTTGGAAGTAAATTTTGTGTTATTGGAAATTTTTAAAAATTACCTTGAATTTAAACAATTTTTTTAAAAAATAACAAAAAATATTATTTATTAAACTTTCAATTTACTTTAAATTTTGTACATTTTTATGTCTTGAAAAAGTGTCTCAGCTTTAATGAGACTCAAAACTTCAGGGTCGCTTGCAGGGCCTCTAATAAATTATAGTGTTTTGCAATTAGCACCAAAAGTTACAAAAGAAACAAAACAAATTTAATTTACAATAACAAAGTTGTATAAAAGAATCTAACAAAAAAACTAGAGAAATCTGACGGCAAATTATATTTACATAAAGGTTTACAAAATCAAGTTTCTATATACCATTTTAATTAGAACTGCTCTGGTCCGTATAGTGCATTCCACGGTTATTCTATTTATAAAGAATATATTTAATTAACAGGCCGTAACACTGATTCCTATAAAGTTTCACTTCACAAAAATTCTGGCGCCTTTCTAACAATTGTTCACTAACTTTACGTTGTCGTACTTATTGTCACTCAGTTTTGCTGTAGTACGTTAATGCTAAATATGATATTTTCAGCCTTTGTTCTGCTTAAATTTTGCTGAATTCATAATTATGTAGTCACGGGAATCCTCAGCTGGTCTCACTCTATCATTGGTTAAAATCCCAAAGACCGACTTCTGAATTCTTGCGCCACACTGACAGTCCTTTACCATGCTCTGGCCTCAATGTTACGCCGACAATAATATAAAACAAAAATATATTAAATAATACTTACATTATAAATTGGTAATCTATAAATATATATGAAATAAGCTTTATTCGTAATTACAAGGTTATAGAGAGAAATAGAAGACCTATACAGGCTATATATAGGGTAATCCACATAGTGGCCACTCCCCTCTTATAGAGTAGGAAAGGGGCTGATAGTAGGAATTCGGAAAGGTAAAGCAAGGTAGTCCAGGGTTAACTACGGGCCCCAGACTGTGGTTTTAAGGATCCTACCCTTGCAATTTCCTTAAGGTAATGCTGGACCAATACTATAAAATTCCTAGCCTTGACCAGTTACGGTGGCAGCTTACCGACTATTCCAATTGGAATAACGGCCAACTCCTACTATATGCCCTTTTTTAGGGCAACAGGCTACATGAGGGTAATCCACGTTGGGCAACTCCCCTTTAATAGCATAGGAAGAGATTGGAAAGGGGGGATGCGGAAGGGTAGAGGAAGGTAGACAAGGGTTAACTAGGGCCCCCGGGCTGTATGTTAAGGATCCCACCCGGCATTCGCCTAAAAGGTATGCAGGTAAAACCCTAGAAAAAACTGCATCAGGTAGGTCGGGTATTGGGTACTTGTCCCACGCCCTTCCGATAGCGGGAGAAGAGTTTGCTGTGGGGACGTGCCTCGACCAGTTTAGGAGGCATCTGGCCGACTATTCCAATGGGAATAGCGAACAACTCTTACCGTATGCCCAAGGTCTGCGACCCCGGAACATATACCTCTCAAAACAGGCCGAGGTGCCTCGGCTTGTGGGAACCTTAGTTCAAAAACGGAGAGGAAAAGGCATACCCGAATGGATTAAAAATTTTATGTACCTACGTGTTATTATTGACTGTGAGTTACAATTTAATAAATATGCAGAGTATATTGAACAGAAACTGGGAAAAAGATAAGAGTAGTCTGAGGCTAAGAAATATTTTGTCCCTTAAAGCTCAAAACAATATCTATGTCAGTAGTAGTTCCTCGTGTGCGTTATTGTAATTCTTTTTGTTGATGTTGGTATAAGTGATATATTAGAAATGATGTGGAATAGAGGATTAAAAGCTATATTGAACGAAAGTAAGTTTACTACGATTGAAGATATGTTAAATAAATTAGAATTGTTAAATGTTAAGGACCAAATTTTGTATTATGTGTTAGTTTTTATTTGGGTGATAGATAAGGGTCAGTTAACCGAGTATTTAAATATTATATTAAAAGAAATTTTAATGTCCTTAGTCATAATACTAGAGGTAAGTGAAATATTTTTATTGAGCACTTTAGCTTAAGAAGTACTAAACACACTATGTTTTATAGTGGGTTAGTATTATGTAATGAGTTACCAGTAACAGTTTTAATAGATTTAAGAAATTTATTTTTAGTGGTAAAAACACATAGGTAAATATAGTTATATTGTAGTATATGTAATTAACTTAAAGTTAAATTGTCCAAATAAGTAAATAAGATCAAATAAATACGAGCTACAAAATGTTAACCTATTTAGTTCCCCTTAATATACATTTTTTATTAAGATAACAGATAACAAGCGATCATTTTCCAATCAAGTCCACATTGTTGTCAACTAACCAGTAATTGTTTCTCTAAGCTCTTCTTAGCACCTGACGAAAGATACAAGGATCCCAGAAACGTTGTGTGATATTTATATTACCTTTTTTGTCTGTATTGTCTTTCTTCCTTATTCATTAATAAGCGTTTTCTTACCAATAATAATAATCTATTTGAAACGTTAACACGATAAACGATGACAAAGTAATGTAATCCATTAAGTTCAATGATTTTTACTATGACTGTCACTTTGGCTCCTGAGTAGTTTATTCGAGCAGTGAAGACTGCGTCAAGTAAGAAAAAATAAACAACAACGAGAAATTAATTAAAAATAATTTAAGTAGAACATTGACTTAGATCTTCAACTGTTCATAATATCAATACTCTTGTGGGAAACTGACACGTAATGTAAAAAATTTCTTCGCGGAGCGTTTAAGGAATTGATAAACGGAGAAATGTGCATCATTATATGTGATATATTTTTCAGTATGTCACCATTTTTTATAATCGTCGGTACCCTAATAAAAACATTATTTTAGAATACTGAATACTGGATTTGTGAATTCTGTAATGAGACCTTTGTTCTGTTGTATAAAAGTTAAGCAATTTATTGTATAATATTCCTGGTATTGTGCACTCTGGCAATTACTCAAAAATATTTTCATTAGGGTTAACGAATTTTAAGAATTATAAAATTACTCAGCAGGTAGTTAATATACATATGGGAATAACATGTATTAAAACAAATTCTTCTATTTACAATTCATTTCCCAATTTATTTTCGGTAATTATCAAATTTCATTAATCACTCAGATTTCATCTGTGGCTACCGGCTGATTTGGAACCCTACATGAAACAATAAAAGTATGTTAAACTGAAAAAAAAATGTATTATTTAAGATGTAGCTACTTAATTTACCAGAATGCAATATTTTCAATTAGCATATTTCTTGAAGATGGTGCATCAGTCAGAATGATCATCTGATTTGCGCCACAACCCCATATCTCTTACTTAAACTCTCACTAAAAATATTTAAGAATCATAACCTCAATTCTTCGAAACTTTCGCGGCTCACGACTTTTGCTATCATTCTTACGACTCTCTCATTTTCTATTTAGCAAATTCTCGTCACAACTAGAAACAGGTTATGACTATTCTCTCTCTCCCTTTAATCCAGGAGCTATATGTCAGTTATCGCGCAAAAGGTCTGGTATTTTAATTTTTTTCGATATTTTATATGTTGTAGTCAATAGTGAAAAACAAAGTTTTCCAGTTATAAAGCCTAGGAAAAAGTTTCTGTGCCCTAAAACCCACGAAATATTGCACCTCTTTTCAGTTTTTCGCTAATAGCAAAAGCATGAAGTATTCTACTGAAAATAATGTTCAGTAATAAATTGTAGAGCACAAAATTCTTCATATGATGGTATGTCAGATTACGAAATTTGGTTGAACGAGGTGGTCGAAATCAGTCGTCAATTACATTTAACGTCATTTTCGAAAAGAATGAAGTTTGTCACATTTCAAGTGCTGATATTCCAAAATGGTTGGCACTAAACTGATTTGTCATAGAATAAAGGTTTTAGAGGATTTAATTCTATTTCCAACTCATGATCTGTTTTTTAAAATCCATTGAGAATGGCCGAAAATACATCCATTTTTCAGGCTCTGTACCGCCGGGCCGGTAGCGCAAAATGTTGAAGAGTATTGTTTTTCTAAGAGGAAGAAAGAGACAACGTTTCAAAGAGTATCTATATTATTTTTCAACGAAGAAAGTATAGTAATCAGAACTGGGGACTTGTGTCCGAGCACTTTTGCCATTTAGGAGATAGAAAAATAACAAACAACATTCCTTTAGAAAATTACATAATATATCGTAAATTAGCGAACGACCACTTCGTTAGACCAAATATCGTACTCTAATACACCATTCTATGGAGATTTTATGCTCTTAAATTTAGTACTAAACATTATTTTCAATAGAATGCTTCATGCTTTTACTTTTATCGAAAAATTGAAAAGAGGTGCGAAATTTCTCGGTTTTTATGCCTCAGTAACTTTTCCCGAGGTCTTTTCAATTCGAAAACTTCACTAACGGCAGCATCATATACAAATTGAAAAAAAAAATACCCGAGCGTTTGGGCGTATAGATGTATATAGCTACTAGGTAAAACGTTTGTGAATTTAAGAGTTTTGAATTAAACTATTCAATTTAAATTTTCATTTGAGCAATATTCAGATGAATTCTCAAAGTAAAGTAAGTAAATACTTAGTATGTTTATCTGAGGAGCGTAACGTAGTAGAAAACTATCACTCCCATCCTCGGCGCCACAAAATTGACTGCAGCCGGTGAGGCCACAACCGTCCAGAAAAATGGGTGTATTTTCGGCAATGTTCAATGTATTTTTAAAAACAGATAATGCGTTGGAAAGAGAATTAAATTCACTAAAACTTTCTTTACAGGGAAATAACTGCACCGCCGACCATTTTGGAGATATCAGCACATGACAAACAACTTTTTTTTTTCGAAAACGACGTAAAATGTCGTAAACCTAATGACCGATTTCTACCAATTTGTTCAACCAAATTTCGTAATCAGATATACTATTCGATGCAGAGATTTAAGGTCTACAATTTATTACTGAACTTTATTTTAATAGAATGATTCATGCTTTTGCTGTTAGCGAAAAACTGAAAAGAGGTGCAAATTTTCGTGGTTTTTAGGCATTTCGAATAGTTAATATTTTATAACTGGGTATTAAAGTCGGAAATCAGTATCGCAACATTAGGGAATGACGTGTTAACTGGTGTAAATTTATATAAACAAAATAAATGTGTTTGTGTGTCCCTTATGCGTTCCCATACCAATCATCCGACTGCGATGAAACTTTGGTGAGTTTGCGCACACCCCGCGAAGGTCTCTGTCGGCCATTTGAAGCGCTAGTCAACTGCCAAAGGGGTGAACGGGGAAGAAATTTAAAAACCTGCTAAAACGACCGTTTTTAGCGTCAAATAAGTAGTTTTCGGGGTCGTTGAGATTAATACTTTGTCTCCAGATATTTTTAATCCCTTACACTAAAGGAGGTGGTGGAGGGGCGTTACGTAAAAATAACGTGAAACAACCGATATTGGTGTAAAATCCAGGGTTATAGAAGTCAAAGTGTTGAATTCTGAATTTACCCTTCTCGTTAATTTGCACTTCAGTCCCTAGATGTGGAGTGGAAGGGGGCGAAAAAATTTTCGTGTACAATCTTAAACGAGTAGATCAATTTCTAATAAATTTTATACACATGTTACTTATGATCCAGAAACAAAGACCTACTGCCTGTAGAGATGTGAGTGGAGGTGAAGAATTTAAAAACATTCCTAAACAGCCATTATTAGCGTCGAATAAAAATTTCGGGACCGCTGAATTTGATAGTGTATTGTACTTTTTTAAGTGCCTAATTAAAACTCGAAAAGGCTCAGATTTAGATTTATTATTCATTCCATTGGTGTTCGGTCGAGGAATATAAGGCCACGTCACAATATAAGACCACATGAAATGATTAATTATTACACCGTCCTCTACCCTTCCGCATCCCCCCTTTCAAATCCCTTCCTATGCTATTAAAGGGAAGTTGCCCAACGTGGATTACCCTCATGTAGCCTGTTGCCCTAAAAAAATAATTATTACAAATACACAGTTTAAAAAACAAACATTGTAAATATATGATTTAAAACTACGTTAAAGATATTAATATTACAGTAATTAGTGATTAAATAAATAAAAAGTGTTTTAATTCATCTTCAATTTCCATTCGATGGAGTTTCGAGTAGAAAATCTTTAATCGATTCCCGTCGAACATGAACAAGAAAATAAGTCAACAGTTAAATTCTATAATATTATCATCGAAAAATAATAACGTAACTTGATACGATACCAGCAAACTATTTTATTAAAGTGTACATAATCTGTTCTTCCTTTCCACGAACTCTTTCACTGAGTAATATGCTCCATTAATTATCAGAGATTTACAAGTTTTTACAAATAAATTTTGTATACTTAAAATTTTTATTTCTTCCGGAAGACTATTGAATAGATTTATCCCGGAATAACGAATGATTGATTCAAAAAGGCTTAGACGATGTTTTTCAATGCAGAGTTGAGGGCGATTTCTAGTGTTGTATAAATGATTTGCTCCGTTTAGGGCAAATAAATTGATGTTTCTCCAGACAAACTTTAAAATTTCTAGAATATACGTACAAGGCAATTTTAAAATCCCAAGATTCCGAAACAAAGGCTTGCAGCTGTCATTACAATCCGCACCCGATATGATTCGTACGGCCCTATTTTGAAGTTTAAAAATTTGCAACGCGTGATGTGAACGACCCCCAGTTTGCTATGCCGTAAGACATGACAGAATGAAAATATGCATGATATATCATTTTAGATGTAGATATATCACTTTCCCGATGTAACACTCTTAATGTAAAGCAAATTTTTGCTAAGTTTTCCCGAGAGTTTATTTATATGGTGACTCAATTTCAAATTATAATCAATCAGCAGACCAAGAAAAGGTGCGTGCTCCGAAATTTTCTCCGAATTAGGCATTAAACTGTTTTTGTTCCAAGTGAAGGTAACGATTTTAGTTTTCTCTAGATTAAGACAAATTTTTTTGCAGTGAACCACAGATTGAAACTGCTCATCGCAACCTCTACTTTCTCACGCAACGTTTCCGAATCGCTGTCCGTGATTACTAAATTTTGTGTCGTCAGCGTAAAGGACTGATTTTCAGGGATCTAAATAATTCGGTAGAGCGTTAATATAAATGATGAAAAGTAAGGGTTCCAAAAGTGAACCCTGACTGAAACCGCAGGTAATTGTTTCCATCCTGACAGATGCTCATTTCCATCCGAGTTTACAATCGCACCTTTTTGGCGCCTATTTTGTAAGTCAGATGGCAATAAAGACTGGGGAACTCCTCTGATTCTATAGAAATCTAATTTTCGGAGTAAAATGTCATGATCTATTACATCAAATGCTTTGAAAAGGTCAGCAAAAATTCCAGCCACTTTAAGTCTTTTGTCGAGTGTGTCATGAATATTTTGAACGAAGTCGTATTAAGCCGTGTTGGTGGATTTACCTCAAATAAAGCCATGCTGTGATGTGGAAATAATTTTAAATTTTGTGAGAAAAGTTTCAATTCTTGTGTATGCTGCTTTCTCGAGAATTTTGGAGAATATTGGCAAGAGCAAAATAGGGCGATAATCGGAGACGTGTGTTGTAGAGATATTCCAATACTTTTAGTAATCCACGTATTTCGTTTAGTTAGTTTTTGTGAACTTAGTTTTATTGGTGCAATATCGTCAACGACCGATAAGAAGTAATTAATAAAGTTTTGAAAATGTAATTTGGGTCCGACTCTTGTGATAAGAAGCGTCTTCCATAAAGTTGCCCCTAGTTTCGCCTTGATTTTGTTCAAATTTAATTGGTAAAGACGTCTGCCGCGTGTAGTTGTAATGGAAGCACCGATACGGTAAGGGTAATGGTGGAAGGGGTTTACATAAAATATAATGCTAAATAGAACGAGATTGGTGTCGATTCCTGCGTAATATGAGTCGCTGAGTTAAATTCTCGCATTAACAATAGTGGTTAATTAAATTTTGTGCTCCTCGTCGTGGAGGTGGACGTGGATGACAAATAGTTACCCGGAGTAGTTTTTACCATTGTAAGGTACCAAGTGAATTTTTGACTTTCTAAGGTACAAGCTGATGTACCGGGAGTATTTTTAGACTTGATTAACTTAGCGAGTATTTTTCCCTTTTAATTTTTAGACACTGGTATTTGTAGTAGAAGAATTACAGCGTTGTTAAAGTACCGTAAGTCATCCTGGTTTATTTGAAACTAGCTGAGTGCCCGGCGTTGCCGCGGTATTAATTTAAATTAGCCCGCAGAAGGATTTAATTCGACTCTAACCTCTTGGTAAACATTTCCTTTAACCAGCATCAATAGCGCCAGTGTTTGGAACATTTACCCATTTTCATTCTCCTCCTCGACCTAAACCCTAGGCATCTAGCTTCAGATAAACAAGGATGATGACTGACGGTACTTTAACAGCTCGGGAAGTCTCCTACTACATAAAATAAAATTGTCTAAAAATTACGACGAAGTAAAACAGTAAATACTCACCTACTTAATTAAGTCTTAAACTACTCCCGGAACCTTAGAAGAACTATTAACAAATAGAGACTAAAATATAGCTGATACGCTAAGAAAATCGAAAATTTACCCGGTAACTTAAGAGGGTCAAAACTACTCCGGGTTATCTTTTCTCAACCATGTCCACCTCCACGAAGAGGAACATAAATTTTCGTCAACCATTATTATTAATGCGAAATGTAAACTCAGCGACTCCTATAACCGCTGAATCGACACTAATATCAGTCATTGCTGACTCGACACTAATATCAGTCATTTTGAATTTTTTTAATATAAACCCCTTCCACCCCACCCGAACCATAGTAGTGCTTCCCTCCCTTGCCATTTAAAGTTGAATTTAGACACTTAGAAATTCTAGAATGATACTATCTAATTACAAGACCCCAGAAACGTTTTATTCGACGCTAATAATAGCCGTTTAGGAATGTTGTTAAATTCCACCTCTTCCGGTAGTGTTTATTCCTGGATTGTAAGTAACATCTGTATAAAGTTTGGTAGAAATTGGTCTGCACATTTAAGATTGTAAACGTAAATTTGTTTCCCTTACTCCCCGATACTAGCGGCTGAGTTACACATTAACCAGAATGATAAATGTCAGAATTAATCTCAGTGGCTTCCATAATTCCAGATTCAACACCAGTCTCCGTTGTTTACTCATTACTTGTATGTAACGTCCTTTCATCCACATTCACCCCCAACTCTTACACGTAGGGACTGAACTACAACTTAACTGACATAGTGTATGTCACAATTAAACTCATTGACATCTATAACCCTGATTTGACACCAATCTCGGTTGTTTTGCGTTTTTTTAAGTAACATCCCTCCCCCCTCTCTTATTAGTACTTTAAGGGGTTTTAATTACACCCTAAAAACATCTGTATAAAAACTATTAATCACATACACCGTAAAGTAATTAATCAACGTTAATGTCAGTCGCTTTAGCATGTTTTTAAATTTCACCTGCGTTCACCCCATTTGGATTTGCCTAACGTTTCGAAAGGCCGACAGAAACCTTCGCGGGCGTGCGCACAAGAAGTCACCAAATTTTCTTCTCAATGAATGTTTTATGAGCGCGTAGGGGACACATACTAAGGCACACAGACAGAAATTCAATTTTATATACAAGGAGATAATAAAAATAGCAGCTTCTTAGTCAGAAAAACTTTTTTATTTTTGAATTTTAAGCACGTCGTTTCATCCCTAATTGGGTCCTCTTCCGATATAGACCTCTTCAGAGGTCGTGTTTGAAATTAGAATATTAAAACAATATTTAATTCAGGATAATAATTACTTTCTGTATCAAACTATTTTAAATTAATCCTATAAATTTGTGATTATTCATGTCTACGTGTTTTGTGAGAACAAATTTTTAAAGGTTTTAATAAATTAGCAAACTGTTTTTCAATTCTTGCTCGAAACTTTAACTTCGTTTCGCCTATTTAGCATGATTTACAATCCACTCACTCACATTTTTTATAAAACATTGTGTTTATCCAAATTTTGTAAAATATCTTTTGAATTTTTAACAAAATTTAAATTATTATATGATTTAAATATTATCTAAACACCGTAATTGCCAAACAGATTGATTAATTTAAATTATATCTTTTCGAGAAATGCTTTAACGATGTAGACCATAAATTTTTTACTATTTGTGGTTGGACTAAACAAGTTTTCACTCTTAAATTCAACATCTTGATATGAAATTTGGAAGGAATTTTGAAAATATCTCATTAAAATTTTTCATTATTTTAGAATATTATTTTTTTATTACTTTTGAATTATTGAATTTTACAATAACTGAATAGGTCCTGAAAATTAGAGATGAAATGTTTATTACAAATTCTATTCAATTCATAAAATTGTCTCTGACTTGGTTGACCACACATAATCTTGTTATTTATTTGTCAGATAATACTTAAATTTAATAATTATGAAAAAATATCAGACTTTTATAAATAATAAATAATTAAATGAACGGCCTTGAGCCAGAAAAATTGTTTATTAAAAATTTATATATACTTTCGTCCTGGTTTTAGAACCTCTTCAGTTTTATTCCACAATTTAGAAATTAATAATGATATGAAATAATGATGTATATATGAAATTGTAAGTAAAATTAAATTAATTTAAATATTTTGTATGAGGTTTGCTACCGTGCTGTAACAAAACCTTGCCACTAAATTTTTGTATGATTTATATAAGAAATTGTAAGTTAGATTAAATTAATTTAAATATTTTGTAATCATTCTTTAAAAAAACTTTATTCCCTTATGTAATATTATTTTTTAATTGTATCCTAAAACCATGACGAATCGTGTATAATACTTTTAATAAGCAATTTCCTGGCTCAAAGTGGTTTATTTATTTATAATACTTAAATTTAATTTTCGTCATATTTTACAACCCCTATCTTCCCTTGAATACTCGACGTTTCTCGTTCTTGCGCAGCGGCATTTCAGATACTGGAATGCCGAAAAAAATAAGTCATTTGAATGACGAGTTGATTGAGGAGGCCCTGGTGAAACTGAGATGGTTGGATGGTTCCGGACCTGACCCTGTTGTGGTCACCCATCCGCGATCACCGTGTAAGTGGGTCGCCCCTCCCTGCAGAAAGCAAAACCGGTCGCTTTTTCTGACCTTGAACTGGCAGTGTCCGACATGCCGGCAAGGTGGATGGACGGGACGCTGATGCAGGTGAGTAGCTTCCGGCTTCATCCGGCACGACACGCCCTTCCGCAAGAGTGTTTATCATCGTTTTGACCAAGCTCGAGGAACATCATTTTTCCGTAGATTTCACGGTACTGCTACCCCAACAATGGTTACTATTGTTCACATCTTTTAAATGGGTAAAAATGCGATCCAAATGCTGACGAGTAGAGAAGAAAACTTGCCTGATAAGTAGTTGTTAGTTTATTTTCGAAGCAACAGTGATAATAAATTTAGGGTGAGCGCACTATATATGTAATCCCCTTCCCTATTCCCCCCCCCCCCTGCAACACATCAGTTCTTAACACATTTATGGTCGATTTTAACATTTAGCTATTAGGTCGTTGCTGCTAATGTTAATCATTAACAAGAGCAATGATTTTTTTTTTGTGAATTGGCCTTATTTTTCTTCTGTCAAAATGTTCTATACCAGAGAAGAAAATATTATTATATTTTACGATTTTAATGGCTCCAAATCTAACTATAAACGGATCTCAATTCTTAGACACTGTCGGGATTCGGCGACACATCTGTGGAATTAATTTGCCTCCCATTATAATGTTTAGACGCTTGATATAGACTATTGTCATATTCGATTAAATCAATAAGCTTGCTATAATGTTTTAAAAAAATTCTCTTTGTATAAACATTCGTGTTGTTGCTGCATAGTGGTAAAATATTCGTAAAAACTGTGCAGAAATAAATGGAACACTAAATTGTCAAAAGACATGTCCTAGTGATACATAGTTCTTAACACTTCTTAGCCCGTTTTATATTAGCAAGTACAAAGAGTTTTATAGTCTACATGCTTTGCGTCAAAGATTTAGCGTTAAATATACTTCGACAGCCAACATTCATATATGAATTATTACATTTTATCGTACATACATGCAAGCATACATACCTCCTTTTTTTTATTATTTTAACGTCTAATAATAATTTCTCATAACTTTACCTACATTGCAGACTGGAAATATTAGGTTTTTTTTAATTTAAAGTTGTTTTGATTCGACCTGCGTTTTGACGCTACTGTAACTCTCAGCTAAAGATATAATTCTCAAAGTCCTAAAAACATTTTTCAAGCACCAAGAAATTGTTGCATATCTTCATGTTTTTTACTTGAATATGAAAAATTATGTTTCGAATTGAAGAAATAAATACTGATAAATTTATTAAAGCTGGCAAAACACCACAATTTTTCCAATTAAGTAAAAACTCGCAATAACTAATTTGTTTGAAAGTTTCAACCAATTTTTACTATAATAAATATAAAAGCCGAAAGTGAGCAAAATATAATACAGATAAGATAATGTACATGGTTAAAAATTAAATTTAAAGACGCTAATGAAACGGCTGGGCGTCAAATATTAAAATGAAAAATTTATGTCGGTTTTGAAAATTAATAATGAGAAAATTACGCATATACAGACAAAAAAAAGTTGTTTTCTGTTTATTTTCGTGAAGACAGAGAGATCTGTCTCAATTGTCGAGACAGAAAGAAGTTATCTGAGGAGCCTCACAGACGGAACCATGTTTCATACATTGTAAATATTACTTTTGATACAAAAAGCTCCACAGATGGTCGCAAGTTTATAATTAATCGAATTTGGTAGGGATATCAGCCGTTTCTATGAAACTGATTTAATGTTAATGAAAAATTCTTCGTCGCAATGAGTATTAGCATAATAATTACGTTCAAATACTGTGCCAGAATTTACGTTCATTACTTTTCATCGAATAAACTTCATAATGAAATTATGCCAGACTTCTCTTAGCTTTAATACCTTTATAAAATTTTACTCATGGTTCAATACAAGATGAGATTGGTCTCAGAACTCAGGCTCGCATTATTTAGGGCCTCGTCATAGAGCAAAGTTTTATTGTTGATAGTTTAAAGAACTAATTCTAAATTTTCATCGTAATCCCTAACATGTCTAGCCTACCCGATGACATAGGACAGGTCCGTGATGTTTTCGCTCGCTCGTCTGCGTCTCATGGCAATGTCCGCTTTTTTCACGTCCGTGGTCCAGCACGCTGTATGTCCGGTCTACCACAGACAGGCCTCTGTCAATATCAGATATTAAAGGTCGGTTGACCGCGAGGAATGTAAATCTTTTTCTCTACGAATGATGAAAAAACGAAGCCTGTGAGAGTTGCTGTTAGCTTTCGCCAGGTGGAATTTTTCTCGAAGGACTACCTTCGGAGATACGTTCTTCTCTCTCTGCTATTTGAAGTAACTTTCCTACAATCCAAGGCACCTCGGCCTGTTTTCAGAGGTGTATATTTGCGGGTCGCAGACCTTGGGACAAGTACCAATTGCACGACCTACCAGATGCAGGTTTTTGAAGGGTTTTTCCTGGATCACTTTAAGGCGAATGGCGGGTTGGATCCTTAAAATAAAACCGGGGACTCTAGTTAACTCAAGGCTGCCTTGCTCTACCCTTCCGCATCCCCCTCCCCCTTTCAAATCAATTCCTATGCTATTACCCTCATAAAGGCTGTTATTCTGAAAAAAATTGGGAATACTTCCTCAAACACTAATCACGCTGCTACCTTCCCAGAGAGTTCTGGAGGAGGCTACCTTTGGGAATGCCTTTACTTCTCTCTGGTTTTTTGAACTAAGGTTCCCTCAAGCCAAGGCACCTAGGCCTATTTTGAGAGGTGTATGTTCAGGGATCGCAGACCTTGGGCATACGGTAAGAGTTGTCCGCTATTCCTATTGGAATAGTCGGCCAGCTGCCTTCTAAACTGGAAAGGCACGGCGAGGGGAAAGCTGCGACCCTCAAGCAAACCCCTCTCCCGCCTTCGGAAGGGCGTGGGACAAGTACCAAATGTCCGACCTATGTAATGTAGGTTTTTCTAGGGTTTTCCCTGCATTACTTTTTGGCGAATTGCTGGGTAGGATCATAGCCCGGGGGCCCTAGTTAACCCTTGGCTACCTTGCACTACCTTTCCGCATCCCTCCTTTCACTTCCTTTCCTATGCTATAAGAGGGGAGTTGCCGCTATGTGGATTAAATTATACACAGCCTGTCTACACCTTCTTCTTCTTAATCACGCTAAATTCCCGAATAGATTCGAATGCCATTCCACCGTAAAGGCTTACTTACTTACTCCTTGGCCTGACAGCACATGAAGGGCCTTGCCCTACCGCGACGACTACCAGACTGTCACCTTACATGACACATTGTGGGATTTAGCTGCACCTTGACCTCAGTTTTCGTGACCAGGACGACCACAAACATCCATGCCCATGCCGGGATTGGAACTCGGAACCTCTGTGATGCGAGGTAATGACGCTGGCTACTACACCACAGCAGGCCGGCTAGCCGCTAAGGCTAGAGCTTGCTCCACCTTCGATCTTATCCATTTCATAGCATTTTCGTGATCATGTCGTTGATGTTCTCCAATCATAGTTTTTTGCGGAATGATTTGCCATCTTCGGACTAAAAATTGGGATACTTCCGTCTCTCGATTTCGTGGTTTGAGGTATCTTTCTCCAGAAACGGGTTCATCCATAAGGCCCCACACGTTCTAGCGTTATTGGCTTTCCACTTATTGTCTCCTAGTCTCCGTTTCATTTTTCAAACCGCCGCTACCGACTACCATAATTATTGCTCGTGCCATTTACCTAATATACTCAATTAATTTACATTTTATTTATTTATATTTCATTGGTCTGTTTTTTTTATGTTCCTATATTCTTTATAGGTGAATTATTTTCAACTATTCATTATGAGAAAATGCCATGAAACATTGGACTGTTACTATTAAATGATGGACTCAAATTCGATCAGATTAAGTGGATCAAACGTTGTCTCTGCTTCGTAAAGTTAACCATGGTTCCCTTTTATGAATTAGTTTATTAGGAATTTCAATAATTCAAATTATACATCCAATATATTGAAACCCGTGAACATATTCGAAATTAACATCAGTGAGTGGTTAGATATTGTGTGTATGAATACATTACAATGTGATGACCGTACATGAACTCATAAGCTTCGTATTCGTTTCTGATAGAACAGCACTTTTTTTAAAAGAAAAAATACCATCTCTCGATCATTGGGGAAGAGATGAGGTCGCGTCATCAAGGATACCGGTGACGTACAAGTAGATGAGCGTTGAATAATATCCGCTCTGAAATATCGTATCGGTCTTAATCATCCAATTTTTAATGGTTCATAAAATTGGAGACTTCAATAAAGTTCCATCCTCGATCTACTATCGACAATCATCTCGGAAATCTTATCAATACAGAAGCCACCGATCCACAAGGGGTAGAAGTCGTACATGCTGACGTGGATACTCGACACCTTCGAAACCACAGTGGCACATTCATAAAATTGACCACGGCACTGTTATGAAGCTGTAAATTTCAGGTCCACAGTTGAGCATATCAAAACTCAGTTCAATAACCCTTTTTCAAACCTTCGCGTCTACGTTGACGTTGAATAATCTCCGCCCATGAACTAAAGTTGTCAAATGAAGTCTTCGTCGAATTGAGGAAACTACAGTAATCATTTTATATTGTTAGAGTTTTTGAATCCCGCTGATCCTTCGGGCCCTAAATTATTTCTGGACAGCTATCGTATTTACTAATATTGAGTGAATAACGTTTTCCGTACAGTTTACAATAATTCTCAAGTTTCCCATCGTCAAAGATTCAATATTGGACATTCTTAGATAGTGAAGCTTTTAAAGTACGCTATTTCGTCGTGTATTTTCACCGCCTTCTACAAACTGTGTTGCTTTGTTAAAAACATTATGAAAATAATTCAAACTCACAAAGGTAACTTTTTTACCGTGAAATGCAGCTTAAATACCTGATCCTATTTGTCTTCTTATTAGTGTTTGGATTGATTCAGCCATAATATTTCATTCCAAGTTATTAGAATTTAGCAGATTGGATTTTTTTATTTTACGATATTATGTCCGTGGGACGAAATCTGCATTACATGATGCCACATATATAGTAGGCCAATACGGTGGAACTTAAGTGTAATCCATAAAGAACGTTGAAATTTAAATCCATTACCTCTCCGGGTAATCAGCCGTAACTTCGACTCATTCGTTTTCAAGCTTGGGCAGCCGATGTAAAACGCAGACCTTCCCGTCAGTTATCACATATGTGATGTCGAATAGATATTTGGCGGGTTATCGTTGATGGCCGGTCATGACGTGATGTCTGTGATTGGCCGGACATAGTTGACGTAGTGGGCTCTTTCTTTCTATTATCTGATTGCAAATTTCCACTGTGCACCAGTTTTATTTTGGCCATGACAGGATTCCAGTCCTTGGTACGCTCAAGTTATTGTCCTGATTTGCTATTCACTTTTCTATGGTTACACTGATTATACTACTGTCCGAAATCCTAGTTCCAAAAACTAAAGGATGAGCTCGGCAACAAGATTTTATTAATTGTTTGAATTGAATAAACTTCTCGAATTCATAAGATTTCTGTTCTATGGTCCGAACAGTTTCGATGGCATGTTATTTGGTACACACCACTAGTTTTTATAATTTAATTTGTTATGCTGGAATAGGATTTGATACTGCATCTGGCTGGAACTAGAAAGTCATTGTTACTGTCACGTCACTTGCGTGGAAACAAAAAGTGGCTCCCCGACTTTATAGTTCTGATGAACCGCCAAAACGATGTGGAGCTATCCAATGACTGTTCGGATTTTAACCCGTTTACTTCATAGAGCATATTGACTAGGAAACACTTCGTTCTTGGAAATAATTTAATTTAATATTTTGACATCAGAAAATTTGAAATATTTGGAAGAGCTTTCAGATCCACACCAAAAGGTATTGATCTGTAACAGTCCAGTGAAAATGACGGACAGAAGCTGATCTGAGGTTACGTTGGCCAGAAATTAGGTGTAAGACCAACACCATGAACTACCCTGAACTCTACTCCTAGATAATACTTCCTACCTGTCAAATCATTGCGAGTCTATGTTAGATTACTTTAGAAAAATTGGTAGTACATTATAATGAAAGGCTGGAACTCACAATTTTTTTAATTAAGAGATTTCATTGTGGCCACAGGTGACTTTACATTATAAAGAGGACTTCTTCTCTATTTTGGTGAGGTAAGTATAAAATCTTTCTTCATTGCGTGGTTCGCTTGCAGTTGTCCTCCGATTATGTAATTTAATTGATGCAAGAATGAGGTCGCAGTTCTTCCTGAGGTTGAACCCAGCGACACGGTTCATAAGGTTTTCCGAGGTTCTAATTCTTACAGATTCTGTAATCACGCTGTTCGACCAGCCTCTGGTATGGTCCATAATTCTCCATTTGGTGAAATCAATTTTGTGCCCCGTCATGAGAGCGCGTTCCGCCACGGCCGATTTTGTATGCTGTTTTTCTTTCGTTTACACCTCCCGAGTTCGGAACATGTTTTCTCAACTGTGCGAATTGTTTCGCCGATGAAACTAGCGGAGTCTACGAAATTCCATGTCAGCAGTTGCTTAGAATTTCATAGAATCCGCTAGTTTTCAGGCCGAATTTAATACATTCCGAATTTTGTTTGTGGCCTGAAAACGGTCTTAATCTTGTGTTTTCGTAGGAGTCTTCCGACTCTAAGTTTCGTGCTCACAGCGTAGGGGAGAAAAGCTGTTGCAATGCAATGTCTCTTTTGTGTTTTTCGATTTCTTTTTGAAGGCCTTCTGAATTTACCGCGTAGTGTATCTATTTTTCTTCAGGTGTGCTATTTCCGTCGGACACGTACGAAGATTTTAGAAAACAGTATAAAACTGCCGTGCGACATCTTATGACCTCTGATTTCAACGGCTTGGGCAAAAATTTTGTTTCTTTTACAGAAAAACAGCTTAATGTTCTTCCAGAAGCAATAACTTTGATGGTATTGTAAATTAATAAATTATCAGAAAAACGGCCTATTTATGCAAAAACAATGTATTATTTTTTACACAGAAATTCTGTTTGCTTATCAGAGTTCATAAAATTACAGGTCCTCAAAATTTAATAGACTCTTGTGGGTTATCGAGTCACCACAGTTGTTTTTTAACTCTCGTAATGTACAAATATTTTGACTCTCTTAAGATACCGAGAGAATATAAGGTACCAGGAGAATTATTCGCTTATTTTGGTACCTTTATTCACTTTCTACGTTAAGTTTATGTTAATCCCCTATCGATATGGGTTTTGAAGAGGGCATAAAGGGATAAATGTTCCAAAATGTTGACGTTTTCGGAACAGGCTAAATAAAATAGTTACAAAGAGATTAGTGTCGAATCAATTCCTTCACCAGGTTAATATAAATAAATTCACGAAAATCGTCAGGCACTATACCTAGTTATTGAATAAATATTTATAGCTCGAGAGGTGTTGCAAGATGTGTCACCGTAATATGCGCAGTGGTCCATGCATAGTGCGGTTAAATAGGTAGGCCATCTTTTCTAGTTCCGGATAATATAATTTCCGGTACGGATTTTCCTCATCCCTGCTTTAGCACAGGGATATCCAAATATTGTTCCCAAGGGACGTGACACATTGGTTTAGAGGGGTGTATGTTTCAGGAGCGCAGACGTTGGGCTTACGGTAAGACGGGTTCGCTTATCTTATTGCACCAATCGGCCAGCTGCCCGTCAAATTCGGCCGAGGCATGGAGTTTGGAATGCTGTGTCCCCAGAGTAGACCAAATTCTCGTAATCGAAAGGGCGTACGACAAGGACCAAGCGCCCAATGAAGGTTTCTCTAGGGTTTTTCCTGCATCACTATTGGGCGAATAACGAGCAGGTTCCTTAACCCTTGGCTACCTTGTTCTACCTTCCGCATACCTCCCTTTTCAATCCCTTCCATGCTATTAAAGGGGAGCAGCATCAAAGCGGATAACCTTAATGTAGACTGTAAGTCTAAAAAAATGCGCAGTGGCGGTAGGCCGGAGCTGGGTTCATCACGAGCTTTTGTTTCTGCAAGTTGGTAGTGTAAAAATTATTCTGAATTCATTGACGCAAGTAAATATATTGTGTTCAGTTCAGGATATGTTGTGCACCATAAAGGTTAAGAGATGATGAATACAGGGTGTGATAAAAAGGCTTTGTTGCTGTCTGTATATCCCGTTCTTAAGAATATAATTAATGTTTTTAAGAATTATAGTGGCCATTTTCTCCCTACTACGCATCTGACAGGACTTCCTGAACCTCTCCGGTTATACGACAGTCAAGAAACAAATTCTTTTAATTCATGTTTTATAATGTAATGTATTAGTATTGACACATAAATTACATTAAACTTTCTTTATAAATCGTCGGTATGTATGGCCGGCGTTGACGAGGGCTACGAACGTGTAAAATTCTAATCTGAAACAGTTGTACGGTCGTATTATCCTCGTTTCTGAGGGTTGAGAAGGGCTGGTTACTCACTGAGTTTTCTCACTATTAGCGTTGTCACATGATTAAGAAAATTAATTTATTTCGAACAAACATAGCTAAACACTTACTGGCGGTACTGGTCAGTGTATTATCGAGATTCTCGAGATCATTTCGTGGACAGTAGACTCTTTGCTGGATTGTTCTTGGGTTTCCAAGCGGGTGCCATTTACTAAGCACTACTCTTCGCCGACTAGCACCGTCGACATTTTCTTCACCCAGAAGGTGTTGGCAGTGCTGGTCGATGCAACGTCGTGCCTAATAAACGCTATCAGAACAATTTCAGCAGCATATTCACCGGAAAGCCTACGGAAATTAAGTAGACCACATCATTAAAATTTCCGCTAAATTTGCGCTAAAAGAACGCCCGGAGACACGCTTGAACTGGGGTCCAAAGACGTTCACCTAAAAGGAGAAATATGATTCAGGAATATTATTTCTGGAACATTTTACTTTACAAAAAATGATATAATTTATAGCAGCGTTAATATAAAGAAATGATATCTATATTAATCTTCAATTTTCTTTCGATAGTTTCCAGCAGCTAAACTGACTTAGATTTCTAACGAACATGCAAAAGAAAATAAGTCGGCAGCTAAAATTTTAGGCGATTAGAATTGTAAAATAATAGCAGAACTTGAATAGGATACCAACAAAATGTTTTATTAAAGAGGATTTAATCTGTTGTTTCTATCTACGAACTCTTTCAGCGAGTAATACGCTGCAGTCATTAATTAAGATGTACAACTTTTTATAAATAAATTTTGTATAGTTAAAGTTTTTATTTGGTCCGGAAGACTATATTCTATAGATTTATCCGTGAATAACGAATGCTTGATTTAAAAATGCTTAGACGATGTTTTTCAATGTGGAGTTGAGAGCGATTTCCAGTGTTGTATAAATGATTTGCTGCGTTTAGGGTATATAAATTGATGTTTCTCCAGACAAACTTCAACATTTCTAGAATATACGTACAAGGAAAACTTAAAATCCCAAGTTTACGAAACAAAGGTTTGCAACAGGCATTACAATCCGCACTAGATATGATTTGTACTGCCCGCTTTTGTAGTTTGTGATGTGAACGACCTCAGTTTCCTATGCCGTAAGACACGTCAGAATGAAAATATACATGGTAGATCATTTTAGCTGAAGATATTTCGCTTTCCCGTGTTAACACTCTTAATTTAAATATAATATTATTTATTTATGTGATAATTCTAATTGTGAATCAACAGACCAAGAAAAGCTGCATGCTCTGAAGTATTTTCCGAATTATGAGTTAAACTGACAGGTTTGAAATGAAGTTTACGATTTTAGATATCTCTATAGTAAGAGAAAAATTGATTACAGTGAACAATAGATTCCAACGGCTCATCGCAACCTCTACTTTCTCACGCAACGTTTCCGCAACGTTGTGCGTGATAAACCAAATTTGTGTCGTCAGTGTAAAGGACTTGTTTTAAGGGATCTGAATAATTCAGTAAATTGTTATGATGAAAAGTAAGGGTCCCAAAGCTCTGAAGAACACCGATAGTAATTGTTTCACATTCAGACACATACTCTTTTTCATCCGAATATTCAATCGTACCTTGTTGGCGCCTATTGTTCAAGTAAGAACGCAATTAAGAAATGGGAACTCCACTGATTCAATTAAAATTTAATTTTCTGAGTAAAACTTCATAATCTACTATTTAAAATGTTTTTGAAAAGTGAACAAAAATCCATCCACTTTAAGTCTTTCGTCGAATGCGTCATGAATAGTTTGAAAGAAGTCGTATGAACCCGTGTTGGGTGGTTTTACCTCTAATAAAACTATGATACGATGTAGAAATAATTTTAAATTTTGTCAGAAAAGTATAATTCTTATGTACCACTTTCTCAAGAACTTTTCAGAATATAGGCAAGAATTAGAGCGATAAATGCAGAACTCTTTTAGCACAATGTTATAACTACCGCATTTTTTAGAGCATCTGGAAATATACCAGAGGAAAAGCACTTATCGTTTTTTAAAATTGGTGATAAATGTTGGAGAGAGGTTGGGTTGTATTCAGAGACAGTCATTCCAGCGGCAGCCAAAATGAGAGATGATGATTTGGAGTTCAATGCCAACGGTTCGACTACAGTCTAGACATCAGATGTTCATCAGGAGAAATTGTAACAACAACAAAATCTCGGAAAGTAGAAGGTTGACTTAGGCATTAAAAACGTTTCAATATAAAGTCGAATTATAAATGATTAGTTAATTTGATGTATTATTTTATTTTATTTCATGATTTCGGACCTTTCTGATAAGCCCTCGAGGAAGATAAAAATTTTATTCGGTTAAGGTTTATAACTGTGCGGAAATGCGTTCTTCAATACGAAATTATATTTTATTGCTATTAAATTTAAAATTTGTTGGAAATATTTTGTAAATTAATCTTTAAATCCCGAGAGTTTGGTGTTCCAGTTGCAGCATATTTAATTTCTACGATAAAATAAGATTTAATTTTCTGAAGAAATATATTTTTAGTTGATAAGTCGATAATTTTCAATTCGAAGTTGTGGACGACGTCTACAGTTGTTTCATTAATAAAATTATATTGATCAATGTGTATGGCTGTCTTTAATAACAAAATTTTTCTTTCAGTTCGTCTGTTAGGTTTACACTTGTTGGAAGTACTCATCATACAGAATATTTTCTTTGCCTTGTAAGTGAACATTTTATCGAACAGTGAACAATATATCGATGACTTATTTCTTTCCATACAAAGTAAAAGTCTGTAATGAATTGGAACATAATTATAGTCTACTTTCATTCCGGTTGTGGTGGTCGGAAGTTTTCCTCCATTAGAGCCAAAATACCGAGGTCCCGTGACTGGTCCAGTAGCCTACTTTCTCAGGAGGACGACATCCAGACATTCTCGGCTCCTTTCTCTTCACGCACCATTCACGCACTACTCTGAGACACTTAAGTTATACAAAACGAACAACTGTACATCTATTTATCATATTTTATTATAAAAGCATATCTAACTACAGCAAATAAATGAGACCGAACCCAATTTTTTCCTAGAAATGTTCAGGGCTATTTTAATAAATCGATAAATTTGTCATTACTAATAATTGTGTATATATTAGAACATGTGGTCGCGAGGTATTGTGTGGAGCTCGTAAATATGCCGTGGTTCGGAAGCCATTCAGGCATAATGGATTAGATTACTTGATTGTTTGTTTAGTAACTTTTAAGTTAAAGATTGTGATGGAATGTGAAACCAAGACTAGTGGCCGTTGCTCCCATAATTTCTAAAATAAGACGTTCTGGTTATTCCCAATATAAATCAAAGCGGTTTCAACCTCCTGACAACTTCCAAATAATTGTACTTCACTATTACATGTTTTTTTAGACAATTTAACTTTCCTAAAGTAATTTTTGTTTAACAACGTAGATTTTTTTTAATCCATTTCTGGGAATCACTTTTACAATTCTAACATAGATTAAAAGTTAGATTAGTTCCAAAAACGTATCCTGAAAGTAGTGCTTCAAACTCTAAATCACATCGCAACGCACAAATGATGACATTTGCTGACTTAAAATGTACTTTTTACATCACCACAGTCATTAAATTGGTAAATACCACAGATATTTATTAAATTATTGTTGCAGCAGACAATACTCCAATACAATGCGGGATATTGAATGGAGTGGATGGTGATAGCTGATAAGGTACAGCTGATATTTAATACGACCACGTGCTTGTACACTAAGAAAGCAGGTGCGATACTTTTCTATCCGAGTTGAAATTTGGATCGAGGATCTGACCTGAAGTTGATCTAAGAGGATTTTTAAGCATGAGGAAAAATGTCAACCGGACCGGGAATCGAACCCAGGACCTCCGTTTACTGGGCGGACGCTCAAACTTAAACTATCCTTTGTCAAATTCCCGATCCGATTTGACATTCCTCCTTAGACTTAAATTCAGCAAACCTACAATTAACAAGTCACCTTTTTCTCCATAGCCTAATTCAAGACGAAACATTTTGTGTAAATTTATCAGACGCTTTTGGAAGTATTAATTCAATATTAAGGAGACACATTAAGAATCAAGACAAAGCCATGTTAAGTTATTTATTCCTAAGCATGAGGAAAAATGTCGACTGAACCGGGAATCGGACCCAAGACCTCGTTTTATCGGACGGAATCTCTAACCATTAAGCTATTCCTTGACGACTCAAGACCATTGTTTACGAGGATAACTATGTAAAATAATAATGCTACAACAGCGATAGTGTTACCAATACTCTGATCCGACCCGTAATATACATTTCTAATTCCGTTCCGTTCCAATAGTGTCTAATATTTAAGAGCGGAATAATTCAGCACCAAATTGACCAGAATTTCTAACACGAAAATATTTTTCCTTCGTAAATATTTTAAAGAAAGTTAATTTTTGGAACAAGCCACGCATATTGGTAGTACTGTATGCACTATAATGACCCTTAAATATTTTTTTCTTTAAAAAAGCCTTCTTTTGTGTTTTTTTTAAATACTACCCAAAATGTACGAATACTATTTTCGTTTAGAAAATATAGAATACTGTAAAATAAGATTTTTAATTACTGAATGGCTCAAATTAATATATATTTCGTTGCTTATGCCGCATGATGCGGCCGTCTCTCTCTGTCATTAAACGGCACAACCCTGTGCTGTTTCCTCCGTAGCATAGAAAAGAAGCAGCTTATTGAGCTTTAAGCGTGTTGTAGGGGAGGAGGGATTAACATAATACTGCGCTCGCGCATTTCTAATTCTCGACTGAAATCGGAGCTTGTAGCACTCAGATGGTCAGGCGACTGCATTAGCGGGAGCGAGTGCGCCGTAAAGCTGGCAGTTTAAAGTATTCGTTATTGAAGCAGAAATTCGCACTGTTAAAACACAATTCTTATAAAGGTTCTTAAAAATTCTTCCTAAATTAATTTATGTGATGTAGCCCATATGCACCAACCTCCAGTGACTCTGGAGAACCGTGATTACGTGGACTGAAGCATTGTCGTAAATTGGCATTGCCCCCTGGAACTACGCCACTACCATTTTTAAAAACATTAAGTATATTTCTAGGAACTGGATTTATAGATTTACATCAGCAGCAAGGTATTTTTATCAAACCCTGTACTTATCTCTTAACATTTACGGACGAAGTTTTTGGTTTACAACATATCATGAACGGAATACGATATATTTAAATACGTCAATGTTTTCAGTGTAGTTTTTTACACTACCAAGTTGCCGTAACAAAAATTGTGTAAAACTGAACTACCCCCGCAACAATTACAGGAACGCGGGCTTCTGCGCATCTACTCAGCACGACCTATACGTTATTTTATTTTCCGATGGAACTTTCAACGATAATTGTTCAAATATGTGCTTGATTTTATGTTTATGACGGATACCAGAATTAGTAGTTCGTCTTAATTACAATAAGGCAATGACTTACATCAAAAAAAGACTTGAAGTTAATAGATTGTTCTGCTAAGTTTTTTGGGTGGGGGATGGTATTATTATAAGTTACAGTAATTAGAATTGGCTGTGTCTCATACACGGCAACGAGGTTTTTTATTTGATCCTCACATTGCAGTTAATTATAAAATAATAGTAGAATTAATCTTAATTTTTGTCTTGTACGAAGGATTGCTGTAACGATCGAATGTGACACAAGTTCCACAGACTACTTAAAACGTGTCAGTTACGCAATATAATTTGTTTTAAAAGTCGATAAAAAAAGTGTCTATATAACTTCATTTTAAGTCTATGTCGCTTCGCTAGAAGCAGACGGGACAGGCAGTTCAACGTTCTTCTTCACTGATAACATAACATGTTTCTTTGTTGCAATTGTTGCTTATGTTGTATTAGTTTCACTTTCTTCATTTTGTTGTTTCTGTATCCATATCAGAACAAATGACTCGAGATTATTTGGATCCGGACAAAGTGTTGCTTCGTTACGCTATATTTATGCAGCACATAACCTTCCACCACACGCTGCGATGATTGAACATTAAGAAAAACGCAGAGGTGGATCATTTAGCAGCGCCCGCTCTAGGGGCTATAAATCCGAACATTTTTTTATTCTTTTTGAGGTGTAGTCAGGGTATGTATAGGGTAATCCACATAGTGGCAACTCCCCTCTTATAGCATAGTAAAGGGATTTGAAAGGGGGAGGAAGGTAGCCAAGGGTTAACTAGGGCCCCCGGGATATGGTTTAAGGATCCTACCCAGCAATTCCCTTAAAAGTGATGCAGGGAAAACACTAGAAAAACCTGCATCAGGTAGGTAGGGAATTTGGTACTTGTCCCACGCCCTTCCGATGGCGGGAGAGGAGTTTGCTGTGGGGTCGCAGCTTTCCCCTCGCCGTGCATTGACCGGTTTAGGAGGCAGCTGGCCGACTATTCCAATAGGAATAGTGGACAACTCTTACCGTATGCCCAAGGTCTGCGACCCCGGAATATACACCTCTAAAAACAGGCCGAGGTGCCTCGGCATGTGGGAACCTTAGTTCAAAAACCAGAGAGATGTGAAGGCACCACCAAAGGTAGCCTCCTCCAGAGCTCTCTGGGAAGGTTCACCTGTGAGAGAATCCTCTGTCAGGCTTCCTTGATGACCCGAACATTTGTCCGAGATGCCAAAATTAGGGGAACCATTTTAGTTGTAACTGAGAGAAAAATATATGTGTTAAATACCCAATTAATAGATAATTTTACAAATATATTTTTTCGTTCGCTAAAAATTTACTGTGCGTAGCGAATTTATATTGTTTATATCTAAAAGCTAAAAATATTTACACTACTATGGAAAAATTAAGGAACTTTTAATTGACAGTGAATAATATTACTGGTGAGGTTGATCATATTTTAACATGTAATCTGGGTTAGTATGAACGATAATAATCATCAAACAACCTTCTGTTAGATTAGATCATGTTTCAACATACTAAAATGCTTGAGAAAATCAAATATGTAGATCCTCAATGGATGGTTTATGGAGATTTGAAAATATTAACTATGTTCGGTTATACATAATACCCTTGCTTTCTTTGTTTATGGGATAGTAGAGCCAGAAAGCGGCACTGGACAAAAGCTGACTGGACACCACGATACACTCCCCGCGAGAAAAACGTCATCAATACGATCGCCAGACAAAGTTTTATTACCACCTCTTAATATTTAAGTGGAGATCATAAAGCAGTTCGTCAAATCACTGCCAAGAGATAGGAATTGTCTCAGAGTTCTGTGCTCCAAGTTCCCGAATCTGACTGAAGCCAGGTTAAATGTGGGAGTTTGCACTGGCCCCAACTTAAGATCTGATCTCCTCATTTTGGAAAAAATGGGAGAAAAGGAAAAAGAAGCGTGAGACTCTTTCAAGAACGAAGGGTTCAAGTTTTTGAAGAATACGGAGAACCCTGACTACAAAATCTTTGTACAACGTAAGCTGGCAGCGTATCAAGCTCAAGGACGCAAGATCATCTTAAAAGTTCATTTCTTACATTGACTATTTTCCGGTAAACCTGGAAGCCTACAGCGATGAACAAGGTGAAAGATTTCACCAGGGTGTCCGTGATATCGACAGACGTTACAAAGGAAAATGTTATCTAACTTAATGTTGGATGCTAAATCGAGAAAGCAGAGAAGGAAATCTGAAACAAGTTCGGAGAAGCATCAAAGAGAAGAAGGAAAGGTTTCACAAAAAAAACGTAGATCTAAAATTGTGTATAAATATCAGAAATAATTTTTTGATTAATTTATGAAAATATAATATATTTCGGCTCATTGTAATATATGTGTATTTATCATAAAAGCTGTTTAATATACGTGAAAGGTTTTAATGATCTGCTACCCTTAAAACATATAATTCAGCAAAAATATCCAATGCAGCTGGAAAAAATATTTTTTTCAAACCTGTGTTGTCGATGGAGGTATATTCAAGAATCTGCAAATATCTCTTTAACTAATTTTATAGTCTAATTATACATTTCTTTGTCTTATATTACTAAAACCTTTATTTTTTGTTGTATATAACTTAATTAAGCAAACAAATCTGTCATATTCAAATAACAATTTGAGTAGTATTAGCCTTCAAGTTGTGTGAATGCAAGTGAAGCTTGTGTGTGCAGGTGCTGGGTGCGGCGCTGATCTTCTCACTGCCTGTGCTTTGCCACACTACGGCCGAGTCAACTACTCAAGACACTCAGGGGTAATGTAAAAACACATCAATATGGTCTAGAACAGTGTATCTGAACCTTTTCTTTACCATGCACTACCTAACTTTTTCTAATGCCCCCCCCCCCCCCCCACACACACACATAGATATTTTTTATTTTTTAAAAATTGAATTATTCCCTAAAGAAGCATAATTACAACTTGTTACTGCTAAACTATAATTACTTTGCGCATGCATCAACAATCGTCCAATACAGTACGTACTATTTCTTTACTAGGCATTGTAAGCAATACTCACCGAGTAAAGTGTTATGCATATTATTCCAAGGTTTCACGTGTGGCTACACAGAAAGCACAAATATTGCCCAAATGCTTAGTTCAAATTGAGACACCAACACTTTTTCCATTTTTACAAATTAAATCGTAGATGGTGGTTTTTAAACTCAAGGCAGAATAATTTTAGAATCAAATTGTGGGGCGTGGGACCCATCGGTCCAGAAACAGACTGTCATCAGGTACCGTAATTCACTAATCCTACTCAAGTTCACGATAAGTGCTAGAAAAATAATACTAATTATGGTTTCCGGTTTAAAATATTAAATAGTTCGCAACCGTTTGCAGTTGCCTAACATCTTAAACATTTCGCCCAAAATTTAATTTTACATAATAAAATTAAAATCAGAATCTGGCAGTGGAACTGATGTAAATTTGGTACTTAATTCGTTAACATATTTCGTGAGTCATTTTTAGTTGTATTGTAATTATTTATTTGAAAATTGTGGGCAGGAAATCGCCTCAAGAAAACCACAGAAGTTGGCACTGAAAGTTTTAAACCTGCAATACTTTAGAACCCTCCAAATCGTAATATGTAGATACTTGATAAAAAATCGAACCGATCTTGGTGTGAAGAGTAACAACCTACCGACATTGGCCTATGGTAATTTTGACGTGACGGTCCTGACAGTAAATCACACTTTTGATGGAAAAATCAAATATTTGAGGTTGAATTTGATATAAAGATTCGTTTGTAATGCAGGTCAAAGGCCGAGCCGAAGCTTGGTCTGGACGAGGTGGACGCGGAGCGCTTGAGGACGGCGCTTGGCTACGCTCACGCAGAAACCACGCATGGCGTCGGCTACGGGGTAAGCTCCAACAATTAATATAATTTAAAGAGGAATTTTCTGGTTTGAAACACTGTTGCTGTCATGAAATCAAATTGCGAATCGTTATTTGGAATTAAAAGTTGTAATTTATATGTTATCTGAATCCTAAACGGCATATTTACAAATACTTTACGCGTAGAAACCTATTCAAATGTATGTTAAATCTAAACTGTGTAACTTGATTCTCACTGAACGGATTTCACATATTTTTTCTCACGGAAACATTTTTTTCTCATTAAATAAAATGAAAAATTCATTAATACGATCCTGAACGTTACATGATTGCTTACTCCAATTTTTCAGCAGTAGAGGCCATCTACAAGGTCTTGATACAATTTCAAATTGCTATGTTTGCTATAAAATACATACTTAACCAACATAAAGATAATAATCTATTTAACGAGTATAGGTCTCATGGTGTATTAGATGCGCAAGGAGAAGGGAGAAGATGGAGGGGACTATTGTCGTCAAGCGGGAACTCCATTTTGGAGAAACGCTTAAAAAGAATCTTATGAACAAAATATACAGACAGTTGCAAGGTCTTTTTATCGCACCCTCTAATTGAGGCGGTTAATGCCGAAGTTGGCTATCCCACATTCTTGTCTAAAATTATGTAAATCGGGTTTAGGGGAAGTCTGTGTTCATCTTCTCAATGCCAGAGTGTCGGAATGTAGTCTATTCAACGTTCAAGAAATGGCAGCAGAAATAATTCTGGGATAGACGTTAACATAAATGTGAAGCAAAAACTAAAAAGCCCTTTATTTCAAATAGGTTTAGAAAGGGGATAGCCCATTCTGGCATTAACTGCCTCTCTTATCATATCTTAACTTTTACGTATAGGCCTACGTGTATGGCATATCCTGAAATGATCACAATACATTTCCATGCATCAATGTTGTTTTTTCTCTTCTTACTCCTTTGCTCTGAAGCCCATTTGTCTACCAGGACTGTTGCCACACTGTCATCTAAAGCCACATTTCGATTTTTTCAAGTGGCACGTGGTCAGCGAAGCGATTCTACTTTAGTCCCTGGTTTTCATTTCCATAACGAATATAAACATCCATGCCCATGCCGGAATACGAACCCGGGACCTCTCTGATGCGAGGCAATGACGCTGATTGCTACACCACAGCAGGTCGGCTGCGTCAGTGTTTACAGAATAGTTTTTACACTACCAAGTTGCCGTAACAAAGGTGCGTATTAAAGTGTGTTCCACTACAGGGAAGTGAACAACTGCGCATCATATTCAGGCACGACTAGCTATATTTCTCTCCTGCTGTACAATGTTTTAGTTTGCTTACTTCGGGTAAGCCTGGTGGCAATGTTACGTATAACAAAAACTGCAAAATATGTATAAGCTTAAATCCGCCTTTTTTTAGTCAGAACAACAAATGTATTTTTTCGAAGAATGCAAAAAAAGGTTCGAAGTACCGGTTCTCGCTATCTACACTTTTTTTCACATCTCTAAGGCATGGATACCACGCCAAAAATTTTATTCTCTTTTGGGGAAAACCACTCAAGCCATTTTCGGGTGTCTTCGTAAGAATCAAAGCTCTGCTTAGCGAGCACGTGGGCCATCGACGGAAACACGTGGTAGTCGGAAGAAGCTTGGTCTGGTGAATAAACGATATGGGGTAGCACCTCCCAGTTGACTGCCTCCAGTAGTTCGGCTTTCAATTTTGTCTGGCGAGCAAGATTTCGCATGTGGTTCGACGTCGCTCAATCTGTCTACCGTTCAATTTATGCGGCACCAATTTTCCGAAATGACTGGTTGAGTAACACCTAATTGCTCGGAAAGCATTTTTTACGATTGAATACCGTCCTCGTCCAAAATGCTTGCTGCTGATGGTCCTCAACCTTCCTGAATCATTTACACTCTTCTTGTCGCTCAAGTCAAAAGCGCCGTCTTTGACCCGACGAAACCAATCTCCAATAAAGCTCTGTCGCCATAGACCTCCACAAGCAATTGATACGATTCGGCAGCCGATTTCTTCAGATTGAAACAGAATAGCAGAGCTTACTAAATTTGCTCCTTTTTTGGCAAATATCTAGACGTGATTTCCAAAGGATAAATGTATGTTGTATGAAGTTGCTGACTATTGTTGACAAGTGGCAAAGTCATCTAAAAATAATGTGGTTCATAGTAGTTTAATATGAACACTAAAGAAGTTTCGTTCTGTATATATTCATTATTCGCATCACGAAATGTAATGTCTCCTATAATTTGAAAACAAGATCTCCCTGGCGATGTGCACACTTGAAACTAGGTCCATTGCATTTTTCAGGATGTAACTACATATCATTGCTCTTCACCCTCGTTTCTAAACAGTGTAGGTCGTGTTTTAGTGCCCTGACATTTTCTCGCTCGACTTCCCGGATAATGACAGTCAATCAGGTATAAATATGTTAATAGAGATCCATATATCATTAACATAAGCTATGTATAGAAACGGACTTAAAACACTACCCTGGAAGACGCTGGATGTTACCGTACTCCAGGAAAATGTTTACCTCAATCTAACTCTCTGGCCCCGAATAATAGGGATTCGCGTATCAAGATATAATCCTTCTATCCAACTCAATTCCGTTAAACCTTAGGGAAATCAATTACGATTGCGTCAATTACAGATTCCTCATCAAGAGAACCAGCGATATCTTGACAGAAAGATTGTTTGATTACCGAAAGAGTAACTCTACCTAAAAAATAGCAAACCCTATTTCATTTATAGTCCCTGTACACATTATGATTGAGTAGACATTTATAATTAATTACATTATTTATTTATTTACAATAAGGGATTTTCAGTCACAAGTTCATACATGATATGCTTTTATAATTTCAAAGTGATACATTCGCTTTTTGTCGTGACGTCACTTAATTTCAAATTCGTTTTGAAAATTATCTGAACTATATGGAACAGAACAACTTTGTCTTTCATCAGAAATGAGGAGTCCTGTTCCGTTAATCTTCAAGTTTGCTTAAGATATCGTACGTACGGATATCACCGTTATCATTTTCAACAGAAACTTGTATATCGACAACGTTTTCTCTGGTGGGTGCAGGCACTAGAAAATTCAAACTGCCGTCTAAACTTATATTCCGTTGGAAAGTGTTATTTGTTTGTTCGTTGAGCAAAACCAAAGCGATCACGTTGATGTCGGCGGACTGGATGTTGGTCTCCTCGTGGTCGAGATCCTTCAAAATATCTGATTTCTCTGCCAAAAGGGATTCTTTGAGCCGCCTTATCTGAAACGACACTTTTCTCGTTGTCTTGCCGCAGATACCCTCTAATTCCTCAAGAGCTGAAATTGTCTTCTGTAGAGCAGTTAGTTTTTTCCGTTGTAACTCCAACTCATTCGCTTGAATATTTTCAGTTGGTATTTTCATCGATTCCTCCATTCTTGTATCGCCGATAGAAGAGTTTTGCTTGTCTGAAGAATCTAAGTTGTCTGCTGTATTTGGCTTTGGTTTTCCTTTTCGTCGATTATTACCAGAAGAAACTTTCGCTCTTAATCTATCAACGTTATCCTGTGAATTTAGTTGTGGTTTTCCCGTTTTTGACCCAGAAGAAACTCTCTTTCCTAATGAATAATTATTTCGTGCTTTTTTATTTATTCCACTTTTCTGATTTGACACTATTCGTGAAGACATCCTACTGGCTGCGCCATCAGAAAATACCTCCATAATTGGTGATTTTTCTATTGCTTTTTTCTTCATACCACTTTTCTGATTTGACATTATTCGTGAAGACATCCGACTGGCTGCACCATCAGAAATTACCTGCATAATTGGTGATTTTACTATTGCTTTTTTCTTCTTTAATACACTTTTCGGATCTTCGCGTGAGTAAATTCGCTTTCCTAATCTTCTAATCGGAAGCTGTAGTCTTGGCTTCTCGAGAATTTCAAATTGGTTAATTTTTCTTTTAGTATTTTGTTCCATTTTCTTATTTCTTGGTTTTTTACATGAAGAAACTTGCTTTTTCATATCATCAAAACATATTACACAAGACTTGTGGTATACGTCAGGAGTTGACCCAACCATTGTGTTCCTACTTGACTGTGGATGATCCCTGTCAGTTTCTGTTATTAATCTTGAAGGAATATTGTACCTAGGGGGGTACAAAGAATCATAAACATTTGAATCTATTTCTTCTGTATAAGGTGTAAGTAATTCTGAGCCCTGAAGAGATTGCTCCTCTGACACTGGTTTCCGATTCTCTGCGCCATCAGAAAATACATTCACAATTGGTAATATTTCTATTATCAAATGTTGCGAGGGATTTATAGGCCTTAGCCTGAGTCGTTTTGTTGCCCTAAACATGGGCTTATTTCGTATACCAACTACTCAGATTTTACAACCATCATTTTCCGTTGGAAAAATATATCAGCAGTCGAACGAATGTAGATATGTGGAACTATCAGCATTTTTCCTGAAAAATTGAATAAATGACAGTATATTAGGTGAAATGCATTTGATGGAAAATTGTGTAATAAGTAAACATCCTTACACAATAATTAAATATATTTATGGCTTATTATTGCAATATTATTAATAGTTGTATAAAGAGTTCTCGCGTTTCTACCCGGCTACAGCAGTTATTGGCGTGTTTCTATTGTTCCCGGGTGGAAAGCCGAGAACTCTTTCTACAACAATTACACCGGGAAAGTCTTCGACCTTTAATCATTTTAAAGTTTCCAGATGTAAATTTCTGAAGGGTTTCAGCCTCGAATACTATTGAAAGGTTGAAATGTCGGTGTTATATATTATTCCCGAGGGAAACTTCTATTAATTATTCATTGATATTTTGGGTTTTATGTTACATTTACAGCCAATACGCACAAAGAAAACTACATACTCATCCAAGTACTCAATTAGAAAGAAATTATTGTCAAGTTAAGTCGGTTTTATTATCAATAATGATTCTTTTTAATTCATTTATATAATACACAAAAATAGAGTAAAAATATTTTCAACTATTTCCAAAGCACTCAAAAATGATTCAAATAATAATTTCGTGATCGCACTACCACGGCATTGGGCAGCACATTGTACAATGTGAAGGATCAACCACGGCTATAACCAAATTGTCCGGAAATACTATTTTTTACGTACGAGTTGCTGTATCCCGTTTCTTCGTCTTGCTGGGAACAAGAGATTATCAGATGTACATCTCAGAAGTTCTCTAAAAACAGTTGCATCACTCAGACTAACGTTTCGTATAGTTAAAAATGACTATCTAAGCTTTCGATGCTCTTTTAAGTAATCTGCACGAGGGACTTTAAAATGAAGGTAATCACCTATAGTCGATTAACATTCAAAATTCAGTGATAAAATAAATATAATTCAATATTTCTGTTAATCTTGATTCTTTCGTCAGATGATTCAAAAGCGTAAAAGCTGTAAGAAAGGCACACCTTACACTCTATAGGAAATTTATTTCAATTGAAGAAAGACTTGTCTGATTAAATTAATCTAAGCCTTTTCTCATCCGGTTGGAAACACCGGAAAAAACTTTGATAAACTGAAGATTTAACATAATTTTTGGATTTTACTGTTAACTCACTATTTTTCAGGTAATTAAGAATTTCAATCTTGAAATGTAATCTCAATCGTGAACTAAATCCGACGGTACCTACATGAAATCTAGCAAAAAATAAAAATACCTATTAATTAAATTGAATATTATATTACCAATTTACTAACAAAAGTTGCTTCAATTTTTTTGTTGGGTAGATAACAAAAATAATTAAATATCGAAGATCGACCTGAAATTACTAATATTTAAGGACAGAAGAATTCTTGCAAATGGAACTGAGCTCAATTAGAGGACCAGGATGGAAAAATCTCAATTGGTCCGACCTAGACAATATTATTCACGGCCTAACCCGGACCAGTCGAGATTTTTCTGTCCCAATCCTTCAATTCAGTTTCTTGGCCTATATGGCTGAGCTTCATTTGAAAGTATTTCTCCATTCTTGAAGTAATCCATTGCATCTTTGATCAAATTACACTTAATATCCATTATTCGTTGAAGTACAAAAATTAGGCCATGAAGCTTGTCATATAGTGTATTGTAAGCGACCCTGGCTCAGGTGTATACAATTAATGGGGAAGAGTCGTACCTCGTGGGTAGTCGACTTGGATAGTTCAGTTGGGAGAGCAAGCGGGAGTTCCGGGTTCGATTCCCGATCCGGTGGAGATTTTTCCATCCTGATCTTTAATTATTGTTATTATTATTTAAAATTTGTTACGTGACTTCTCAGAGAAAAATCACCGTGCACATCGCTATCAATAGTTCCGTCTGATGGACGCCGTGGTTGATGAATTTGCAATATACCATCAATGTTAAATCGAGATGAAGCATGCGAAGTAGTTCCGTATGAACAATGGTCTGATGTGGAAAAGTGAAGAGGATTTATCGGGATGTGCTGCTTATACTTTGATGAGTTTCAAGCTGTTTAAAAATCAAATATTGCAAATATGGGATGTAAATCTCAGCTTCGTAAACAAAAGAATTTGAGCTATGCAACTAACTCTGGACAAAAAGTTTTGTTTGTGGCGACCCTTGACTGAAACAAACCCACGAACCCATTTTCGTCCTCTTTCAAAATGTTGGTGGCGCTGGTTGAAGGCATACGAATATATTCAAAAAAAGCATCTGATCTTCTAAAAACTGCGGACGCTAAAAGTTTGTCATAGTTTTGAAAATTTGAACAGAAAACACGAATGAGAACGTCGGGATACACATATGCGATAAAGCGGCGAGCAGTTTCACTGGTAACTATCCGCGTAGACAATCGGCTCTGTAAGATCTCTAACTTTTGTTGCTAATGACTATTTACCATCTAGGACATAGAATATTAATCCCTGTCGCCGACTACCACGGTTTATGCGTGAGTTCATGTATAGGCGAGAAAAAAGAAACGTTTCATGCCCACCCGGCCGTTTGCCCGTGTGTCTTCGTATTTAATAAATTAAAAATACAAATGTCGAACCACGCCGAGCATCTTTATGATTTTTTGCAAACGTCATATAATTATGAGGTCCTGGTCAATGAAAAGCAATGAAAAAGATCACACCGAGATTAATAACGTTTACTTTGAAAGATTCTTTTATTTTCATTCATTTTTATTTCTTATATATTTTTATTATTTAAAATGTTTGCATTTAACATTTATTATACATACCAGGTGTATAAGCTTAAATGCGCTGTTTGCCCATAAAAATTATTAGTGTTTATTTTAGTAAATTACCAGGAGTATAAGCTTAAATCCTCTATTATCCGATAGACAGCGTTAGTAATTATATTAAGCTACTATGGACCACATTCAATTTAGATGGCTTTGTTATCGGTCAACAATAGTCAGTGCACATCGTCAGTAATGTCACGCAACAATATACATTTTTCCTTTGGTAATCATATCTAGTTTCTTTTTGCCAAAAAAGGAGCATGTTACGTAACCTCTGATTTTCTGCTTCAGTTTGAAGAAAACGGTTGCCGAATCATTTCAAATGCTTGTGGAGGCCTATGGCTACAGCACTTTATCGGAAACAACGAAGGTTGAGGATTATCAATTGCAGACTCTTTTGTACGATGACGATCCCAATCGCAAAAAATGCTTGCTGAACATTTGGGTGTTACTCAACCAGCCACTTCTATGGGCCTATGTGCCATGGGAAAGGAGCAAAGGATCGGAAAAGCCACATGAATTGAACGATGGAGCGACGCCGAAACACATGCGAAATCTTGCTCGACAGACAGAAAATAAAGTCATTCTTGAATCGGATTGTAACTGGCGATGAAAAGTGGATATATATCGGGAATCATAAACACAAGAAATCGTGGTTGATCCAGGCCAACTATCAACCAAGACCGAAGACCGAATCGCTTCGAACGGAAGACGATGTTGTTCGTTTCGTGGGATCAGCAGGGTATCGTCTACTGGGAACTGTTGAAACCTGGTAAAACTGTCAATGCCCACCTCTACCACCGACAACAGATCAAATTGCACCGTGATCTGCGTGAAAAAAGACCGACTTATCAATAACGACATAAGCTGATTTTCATCCACGCTAACGCACTATCGCATACGTCAACAATGGTCCGAAACTACTTAGAGGCACTCAACTGGGAGGTGCTGCCCCATGCCGCTTATTCATCAGACCTGACACTTCCGACTACCACATATTTTCGTCGACGGGTCACGCGGGACGGGTGCAGCACTTAGAATCTTACGAAGATGTCCGAAAATGGCATGATGAGTGGTTTGCCTCGAAAGAGACGTGGTATCACAAAATCTTCAGAGAGATGGGGAAAATGTGTAGCTAGGGCCGGTAATTTATATTATTTTGACTTTCTAAGAAAAAACGTGTTTTTCTGACTAAAAAACGTCGGAATTAAGCTGATACACCTGGTACATATTTTTCCATTTCCATTATTTATTTTGATACTTGTATTGATTAAAGAGTTATTTCTATATTTACATGTATAGATTTCCCCTTCTCCTAGGATCTCCTTTGCCGTTCGTACATTTTTCATCTTGAATAATGTGCTGCACTGTTATTTGTATTTAATTAAAGCATATATTTGTATAGGGTTTTGTATTAATTTCATATTCATTTAAAATGTTTATATTTGCAATCATTGAACAATAACATTTAAAAAATACTTTGTCTTGTTTTATTTTTCCACGTTTGCCTGTAATATAAACAATAATTTTTCTATTTATTGATTATTTCTTACCCAATTATAAACATCCTTAGTAAAAATAATTTGTTCCCGCCGCCCTACTCACATTTTAGAATCCGCTCTAGGATACAAAAATGAACCCCGGATCCAGGGGACGCGACTACTGTAATACTGCCGACATATGCAAAGGATAACACGATATCGTTTATATGTTTCGCTTATTGGATTTCTCTTCAAGCAAATTTTATAATTCAATTGGTATTTGTTTATATTTTTTCTTAATCATCAACAAAACTTTGTACTCAAAACGTACTCGTATATAAATTTAACCGAATTCAACGTGAGTCTGATATTTTATTTCTATCATACGTATAATAAAGCCTCATGATCGATTTTGAAACACTTAAAACAGTTTTATGTCTAGAAATAATCTCAATAATACCACAGATGTAAATATTTTTGTGATAAAAATCTGTACCGGCCGAAGTCAAGCTGATACTAAAATTTTCTTTTTAGTCCTGTTTGATAAACTATTATTTTCATTGTGTGTTCACGAATTTCGAGTTTTCTGATTTAGAAACCATGTTTTAGAAAATTCTATGTGAAAACAATTATTTTTATGGGATTACCGTTAACAACAGTAACCTACTATTAATTTATTAAAAGTATTTTACTGTAATATTTGATTATGTTTTCTTTTATTCATGTCAACGGAGCATTTACGGTATTTTGGATTCATTCCGTTGGGAGGGAACTAAACGAAATCAGTGAATTATGATATTTAAGATTTGTGTAACGATATTGCGACCAAATGCAAAAATCTTTTTAGTATTAATAAGCATGATTATAAAGTGCGAAATATGAGTTTTAATGACAAACATTCTCAACAAATGAGCATTAATTGGTCCTAAAGTTTAAATTACATCAGTTTGTTTTATCGCCATAATAAGATAAAATATCCAAATACTGACAAAAGAAGTAACGATATAAATACAGTCGTATATTTTCCATTTTATCACCATAATTTAATGTTTGTTTTCTTCTGTTCACAGCACCATCTCCATCCCTTCTATTACAACAATAAAGAAGATTCACTGCTGTATCAATGCGCTCTGCAAGGTTAGATTTGAGCCATGTTTGCATTTTACAACAATTAGAGTTAGTTTACATATTTATATTGATAAAAACTTAAATTGTAAATAATTTCGGTTCATATTGTACTATTTTAGTATAATGTGGTTATGGATACAATTTTATTAGCCTATAAGGTGCTTATGGATAATGCGACAATTATCCTTGTGCATCATAGTCTTCTATTAGTGAAAAACTACTTTCCAGTGGACACTGTAATCACATTGTCGGAAAAATGATCCATGAAGTTAATTTCTGTTGGAAAATACCAAATTGTCATCCATTTTTTATTATAAAACACATTCATCTATTTAAAGATGAGTTAATGCCATTTTCAGCTGTAAACATACAATATATTTCACACCACAGTAGCACAATTTAAAAATAAGGACAATTTGGTATTTTTCAAAAATTATAATACACGTCCTTTCACCAAAGAAGTTGAAGTTATTAAAGATGGACGATTTTCCCGGTGAATATACTGAATAAGTAATTCTTGGTTCCACCCGGGTAATTATGGGCTTAGGGCATGACGTTTCAATGACGTCTTGTAGGGTCCATATTCCTTATATACTCTCTGACCGGCCGTTTGTCATTGGTTGTGTGCCGCGCGTTGATGTTCAATATAATGCCTGATAATTAATTACTCGGAGGTACTATTGAGAGAAAAACTATGTCTTGGCGGAGCTTACTTCAATTTAACATCAAAGACATCCAGCTCAAGCAACCTATAAGAACAGCCGTGGAACACTTACTTACTACATTCGGATTTTCTTTGAGGACACCAAGGACAATCAGCGGAACAACCGCCAGACCGCAGGTTGGAGAGTATACAAGGGACGTGGACACTACAGGCCGGTATTCACTTGATAAAAATGACGGCGAAAATCATTGAAACGTCTTGGCCTGAGCTCATAATTACCCGGGGGGAAGCCAAAGAATTACTTACTGACGTTTGAAGTTAATTGCTTTAATTCAAAATTCTTAAAAAATGAGATGTTATAGGTATAAATATAAATTTAAAATTGGAGGAATTGTTTGATTAGAACTTGGAGATTAACCCTAAACGTTCTGAAGGAACGGGATGGAAATATTAAAACATGCTAAAACAGCCGATATTTAAGTCGGATAAATATTTTTAAGGGTCAAGGAGATTGATAGTGTTTCTACCTATGTTATCGTAATATTATTTCAACCCCTTACAGCTTGGGGGTGGACGGGCGTTACAAGAAAATAACGCGAATACTACCGAGATGACAGTAAAAATACTGTACTAAAATATATTTCGGTACCAATGAAACTTAAGGAGTAGAAAAAGTGTTTTTCTATCAATTTAGTTACATTGTATCTAAATGTAGCAGGCTGCCCCTTATCGGCTGGGAGTTTGTTATACAACACCACTCCTATATAATTTAGACCAGTTTGACATTTTTTAACGTTTGTGAATGTACATTGTTATACACATGTGTATTGTGTGCATGAAAGTTACTGTTCAGGCTGATCCTATCACGGTCGTTTCCATTTTGTATATGCAAGGGACTGGAAGTATCCTAAGTTCACTGAAAATGGGTCTGGGAGGAGATCAAAAGGTACAGCCTTTATAAATTTTGGGATTTTTTTTGCAGATTAAGTACTTTCTTGTGATGGTATCCCCAAAAAGGTATTCCAAATGATAATTGTGAGTTAACATAAGCAAAATAGGCTGTACGAAGAGTAGCAATGCCACAGATTTTATTCATGATTCTGAATGCATAACAGATGGAGTTCAGTTTATTACAAATATATTCTATGTGAATGTTCCACTGTGAATTATCATGTATCCAAATACCCAATAATTTAGTGGCTAGTGAGTTTTTTATTACCACACTTCTATTTTAAAGCTGTCTAGTTTAAAATATTGCTCTTGGAGAGTTTAAATTCATAACAATTGTTTTGTCTGTATTCAATAGAAGCTTATTTTTATACAGCCAATTGAGTATCTGATTGTTAGCATGATACAGAGAAGATGGTTTTTTATTTTCCTGTCTGTATAACTCTTTTTTAAAAAATTAAGATTACTAACTAAACTGTCAACTTATTCAACTCATTCGGGATTTATCGAGACAATTCATCTCGGTCTTATAAAGACAAAATGATCACAGACTTCATATTCTCCATTTGCCAATGCAAACAGGAAACCGTGAAAACACTATGTTGGATAACCGGAAGGAAAATCGAAGTTTAAACGTTCTCCATATTAACAGATGTATAATTTAGCACACTGGATCGATATTTTTGTATGTAAAACCATTTCTTTATATATATATATATACTATAAATCGATTTTATTCATGTTCTGAGCTGAACTTTGTCCACAGGAGAGTGGCGACCCATAGTTCAGCACAAGCCCGATTCGGCGATAGACGCTGCTCTGGCGCCACCGCCTCTGGTGATTCACCACAGCATTCCCGCTCACCCGCACCCAGCGCCCTTGGTGATCCGACACAGCATCCCAGCGCATCTGCCTCCGCACCTTCCGCCCCAAACGTTCCATCACAACATCCACGCAGCCCACCAGCCGACGCCACTGGTTATCCGACACAGCATCCCCATCTCCCAACACCTAAAGTCTAGGCGACGACCATTCCTACGGCCTCCGCCGCTGTTCTTCCGACCATTGCCGATCCTGCGACGTCCAGGTCCGGAGTTCCCGCCCTTGGGCGACGAGCACAGCAACATTGCCTCGCCGCCTAAGTTAGTCGTCAGCAGCTACGACAACGCTGCCTATAAAGACAGTTATGGGGACCTCATCATCAATAAATTCAAGAACGTCGTCCCTGTCCCCGTTCCTTTTCCCCCTCTCAGCTTCAAAGTACCGGCACCGGTGTACGACGACAACCAACAATTTAAAGACTCCGTGTATAAAGAAGCTTACGCGATCTTGAACTTAAAGGACGCGGGCAGTTCGCAGAGCTTTGCGGATTCCAACTTGAAAGGTGTGTTTGCAGATGGAACGGTGTCCAACGAAGTGAGCAACGAAGTTGTGGCAGGTAAGGAGGATGAACCCATAGTCACGTCGCAGGATGTGCAGGGGCCACTGTCGTGTACCGCGTCCAGCCACTACCAGGTCCAGGAGCACTCGGAGGAAGACAACGCCCTGCACTCTGAAGACGCCACCTTCCTGTCGCCGCCTCCCGCAGAACCCCGCGGGCGGTCGCGTTTTCTCTGGGGGCAAGTCTTTCAAGTGCCACGGCAACGACGCAGACTCTTCCCCTTCCATTAATGTTGACGTTTCGTATAAGAGTATCTTTCAAGAAGTGCTTCAGAAATCTTCTGAATGACAATCTCAAATTAAAATGAATGACTGGGGACACATATTAGTGTAAGCCTTGTCTATGTTCAAGCTAAAGAATCAATTAAATATTTATTCATGGCTACTGGCTCAAAATTAAAAATAAGGAGAGTATATATTTTTAGATTTATTCTCATATCAATGAAGTAATAAAAATCTTCATTAAAGGGGAAAATAATGAAATATTTCTAACCATGGTCGAATAATATTTGTCAAAGTATTGTCCGGGATTCCTTTGTTTAGTTCTTGAAGTGTTTGCATGAGCACAAAGAATAATAACAGAATTATGGTAGAAAAGGATGAAGAAATGTAATTGGCAAAATTAACAACTTCATTATATAGCAAGAAGATTTAAGATGAAGGAGGCCTACTTTCTGTCAGAAAGAAAAACTCTGCCGTCGACAGATTAAAATATATGAAGAGTGGATTTTAAGGAAGGAAACCCTTACACAGTCTCAATTTTTATACCAATTTAAATACTGTATTCGCCAAAAAATTGAGAGTGTAAAGATTTGATTACTAAAAATCACGAAAAACACATCATAGGTACTCTCACGTCCTGTATGAGTAAATTTTACGACAATCGGCAACTGTAAGAACTTTCGTTTCATAAAAACTCAACATGCGTAGTTTTTATACACGCGATACGTAATTAGGAAAGTTCAAATACTCCGGTGTTTGAGGTGGAGATGTACTCAGGGATTTTCTGGAAGCTATTGGCAAACTGAAACTATAGGAAATTTCATTGCATATCTAAACCTGAAAGCTGTACCGCTTACTACGTTTACCGATTTACGGAAATAGTTATTCGACTTTCTTTAAATTTTCTCTTAAAAATTTCTTCGGAATGAGGGAAACCTAAAGCGATATTTTATCTAATAATTGCCAGATTCGGTAACGTTGTTGACCAATTTCAGTGTCAATCCTTTTCTTGTATATTCATTTATCATAAACTTTCCAATTGCTATGGTTTTCAGTCAACCTTACTTTAAGGAAATTCCAATCTGCATAGTTTTCAAAATTGAAAACTAATTAAGTTTTACAGTTAAAACTTGACCGATTATCATGAATATGAAGCTCCTTTGTCATATCTTAATTGAATTGCACATTCAATAGGAAAAGTGATTTCTTTGATGAATTACATTTTACACAATTTGCGATATACGAAGTTACATCCTTTCTTGAACAAATATAATCTTTGAGATTTTCAACTGGTTGCAGCATCAGGAACATAAAAATTTATTCGGCAATGTTTTGTTTCGTTAAACAAACAATCTTAATACTAAAATATACCTCTAAAATTCTAATACAATTTTCATAATACTCTTTAGTGTAAAATAATACACAATCAAGATACTCTTATATGTTCTGAAACTAGGAATTTTGGTATTATGGTGAGGATCGGTCTTCTGAGGCTTTAATTTCTTCAGGTTATAGTACAAAAAACGTACAAAATCGACGTATACGCGGAATTTTACGGAAATCATATAGAAAATATATTTATACCTTCATTTACCCCAATATCTATCCATTCAATCTAAAGCCGCTGAATCGCTGACACGAAACGAAATTAGCTGTATTCTATGGCGCTCTTTTATTATCTAATCCATTAACTTTCCTCTGAAAACATAATTGGTATGAGTTGAGAACAAACATAATATTAAGTACAAAATTAACTGGACATGTTTCTTAAATATAAACGAAAAAATTAATGGATCAAATTTCCATAATTTACACTTATATTTATTTCGAGTTTTGAATAACGACAAGTTGAGAGATTTGCCAAACATCTCATAAACTGAATAGTCTTCTCGGGCTTTCAACAGAGTAAACAATTGTATGTGAGACGTTTCTATGGTGTTCACTGCCATCGTCTTCTAGTAATAGCGTGCTGTACACTGAGAAAGACTACATTCTTTACTATCTCATAAACTGTTGATTTAAAGATACGGGTTGAGTGACGCTAATTTCATTCGTAGCGAATGTAATTTACAATTTTTACGCACTGGTGTATGAAATAATTTAATAATTATTTATGAAATAATTATATATTAAGTGCTATATATCCAGATTTTATAACATTCACATTCCCTGTGATTGTATTATATAATTTATAAATCTAATTTAATATCTATGTATCAAGAGAATAAAAATTATAATGCCAAGGTTTCCTGTAAATGATTAATTCCCTAGGGTATCCAAAAACTTCCGAGAATTTAATCATAAAAACGTACTTAGATAATTGTACATCTATTAAGAATTAATTGAACGGAATCGAATCCAAATAAACAGACAATTAAGTATAAAATTACAAGATGTTATAAAGCTCACGTCGTTACACAACCAGAAGTTGTGGCTTTTGTACAATAAATATTCAAACAGAAAATTACAATTGCCAACGAAAAAACATTAAAAACAAGGAGTTTGATTATCGTAAGTGTAAAGGCACAGAATATCCCATTGAACATTTATTGCTGTGATGTGTGAAACCTAGCATTTATAACTTCAAATAACTAACTCCTTGGCTCGACAGCCAATGAAGTGCCTTGGCCTACCGAGACGGCTGCCAGACTGTCATCTGAATGACACATTCTGGATTTAGGAGTGACACCTGGTCAGAGTGTCGATTCTCCCACAGCCTTAACTCCAGTTTTCTTGACCAAGGCGACCACAAACATCCATGCCCATGCCGGGATTCGAACCCGGGACCTCTGTGATGCAAGGCAATGACCCTGGACACTACACCACAGCAGATCGGCATAACTTCAAATAATTTTTCATTTTTTTGTCAAAAACTGCTTAGATCCTTTAATAAACATCGTGTTGTATATAAAACGTTTTTCTATGTGGGACAAACTAAAAGGAAATCAAGGACTTGTATCAAAGAACTCACGTTTAGTATTCGGGATCCTTTTGATAATGTGAGTTTAACAACATATAGATAATTTAAATAAATATTTCTATGGATAAAATAGTCATATTTTAGATATTGATTAAAGGTGGCTTTCTAGAATGTTGTATATAATCTCGTAGCTGATGATTCCTTTCTTTTGTCACTTATAATTTTTAATTTGAATTTTTATCGCAACTGACAAATGCCACAACTGCTTGCATAAACGTGACGTTGTGTGTTTTTATAACACCTTATTATTTATGGTCTATCCAATTCAGTCATTTCATTTAATTTTAAAAATGTACATTCTTTACCTAACATTTTCTACCATCGCTTTCAAAGTATCGACCAGCTTTCAACACAATTCAACAAGTCCAACCATTTAGTACTCTTGAGAGAAATGCTTAAAACATGTTTACTAATTTTGACAAAAAAAGAAACGCCCGAAAATTACTTATGTTGTGTCAACTAGAACATAAAAGAGTACAATTAACGTATGTAAGGCAAATAACACAAGAAATTAACGACCCTGACAACAGATAATAATAGAAATTGATGATGCACAATTTAATTTAAAAGTGAGTAGACGTTTCGATCAACTGTTGTGATATTTGTGGATACTAAGCCATACTATGTCTTGAGAATATTATCAGATCAAACATAGAAAATGGATTACACCATACTTATTTCTTTAATTTGTGTCAAATCTAAGTTACTTCTGACTACGTCTGGCTCTAGTATTGACAAAGATCACGACATTTGATCGAAACGTCAACTCACTTCTAAATTATATATTGTTCAAAATTAATTTTTGTTACATGGGTTATTAATATCTTGTGTTATGTTTTCTGATTGCTAGAATTCCAGTTCTGTTCAAATTCTTGGTCCTGATGTTGAAGTGCGATGTTTAAAGACGTTCGAGCCCAACGATCTAATATATAGATATAATCACACTTAAGTGTCAAAAAACTCAGATTATCATAACATCCTTTTAGAATATATATATTAGAGGGGTGTCTTCACTGGAAGTATCTCCCACATTTCTTTATATAATGTATACAGCATGTCCCTAAAGTCATTGCACACTTTTAACTGGTCACAGGAAATCAATGAAACATGATAGAAATGTGAAATTTTCACCAAATCAAAGGAAAACTCTCCAAGTTTCTGACCTATTTAAAGCAGTTTGATGTGACTATCATTTGTTGCCCTCATCCCATCTAAACGATAATCACGTTCTTCCCACACACGGGTAAGGACGTTTGGTGTAACAGAGTGAATAACGTCTGTGTTTTTCAGTTTTAAATGATTTGCACTTATGCACTTATGTGAAGTAACACGGTGAACGTATCAACGACATTAAACACTTAAACAGATAATCACAGACATTATTTACTCTAATTATGTATAGCGTGCTTGAACATTCAGTATTATAAGAATGTTTAAAAAATATATTGCTTTTAGTCCATGATTTTAGTTAACATTAAAACAAAAAAAATTCAGGAGACAAAAAAAATATAATGAAACAATGGCATTGTTAATTCCAGAAACCGGATAAAATTATCAACTCAAACTTAGTATTTCTTTAACTTATATCAAATGTAAGTTATTGCAGCATAGTGTATAATATGTAGTAAAAGGAAGACGCATTGGCTTGTCTGGAGAACACTGAAATACGGTTTCAGAACGGTTCACAACCATTAAACTTAACATACATACATACTGATTCCGTGAAATAATATATTATCTATAATAATTTATTTTTGTTACCATTGATTAAAGGTTGGGGTGGTCTTCTTGTCGTCAACGTCCGCTCTAAATCACTGGAACTTCTCAAGAATAGGCTGATGCTGAAGTAACTACTGTAACGGGACCATAATGACTTTCACACACTCCTATTATTGTCGAATATGTGGATACCTTATTAGATTCAAAGGAACTGGAACCGAACAATTGTATTCAATAAAATGAATGAGCAGCATGCCTTCTTTCACCTTGCAAATAAACTATAATGTAACAAGAAGTCGGGTGTGGCCGATTCGGAACTGTAGTCTATTGTTAGACTTGTTTGTCGGCGGGAGTACAACAATGTGTCAAGAGTGTTATTGGCATGCGCTCTAGTTTTTAGGTCCCATACACGCTCAAATCATTTGCGCAACAAACGTATTTGGGCAACGCAAAACATAGATACATAGATCTTCAAACCGCTTCTGCAAACCTCCATTCATTTGGTGGTGTTATCAAGAGGTGTCTGACACAGACGAACAACGCGATTGATATTGGTTTCTTGTCGGAGAAGAAGAAAATTTTGAAAATATAGAAATAAAATTACAAACTTTATAATTTCATGTCACCTGCTATCGTCGGTAAAAACCACGCCCTGAGTATATGTTAATGTATCATGTCTCGAAGAATAAAATTGTTAGAAAACTATTAAGTTTTGATAATTTCATCATAAAAAAATTATCTAGCGCCATAATTATAATTGAACTTCGAGAGGACAGGGCATATTTTATAGTCGGGACGTAAGATTCGACGTTTTTCTTATATTTATGTGCATATGAAATATAGAATTTGAATAAAAGAATGACACGGAAAAGGAAGCAGTTGATAAAAAGGAGAGTATTTAGTCATGAACTTTAGTGCAGAACTTCTCAGCTGATGACTGCAAAAACTACGTTCGAATATTGTGTTGATGACACTGTTAAATGCCAATTATCAAAAAGTCTCCGATTGAGATGTGTTTTCAAGTGCGGAATTTTATAAGGGAATCGTGAAAAACAACCTTCAAATTCAGCAACCTGATAATTTCCCGAATATTGAAATCAGTCATACTTTTCGTGGCCGGCGATGAATTTCCTCTTATGGACAGCTTAATGAAAGCGTTTAGTCGGAAAAACCTCACCATGGAACATTCCATATTTAATTGCAGGCTAAGTTGTGCTCTCCGCATTGTGGAGAACACCGTTGGGCATACTATGATCCCGGTTCAGGATACATTTGAGAGAAATTAATTTGACTCCAGAAATAGCAGTCTTGGTAGTTCTTGCGTGTACACACATGATTTTCTACGAATGAAAAATGTGAACTCATACCTATAAGGTGGCTTTGATATTGAAAAAACAACTACAGGAGAGATCGTGAACGGAGCCTGGAAATCAGATGGAATGCTACTTCCTTTGCAACAACTCCCAGGCCGAAATATTCCTGTGTCCTAACTTTTTCACGTATATTTTATTCCTGAATAACTCCACTATGAAAAGTTCGTAAATAATAACACTTACCTATTGTTTAAAAATGTACACATCTACTTAGTTGTCCAAAAATATAATTTATTTACATTTTATCTATCTAATTCTCTACGTTTGGCACGCATCTAGTTTTTAAAAACATTTTGTAATTACTCTAAAAACTAGTAAAAAACATTTATTGAAATGCTTACTCTGTATATAATTTAGTTTTCAATATCGATTATTGAGAAAGGTCATTGCATTTGAGTTTCGTAGTCACTCAATAGCGTTATACACCACAAATTAGAAATGCAACCATCTATTAATTAACCGTATATCACGATTTCCTTGACCAAAAGTTCAAAGATAATTAATTTTGGTTCTTCTTTGGGAATTCCTCGAATTTTTCCACCAGCTTCTCGTACGGTACATCCTTCTGATTTCACATTTAACCCATCCACAGTCCAGGTAAATGACGATACATTTCTATAAACTTCAAAATCCATTTCTTCAACAATCCTTGAAGTCTCCATAAAAGTAAGTAATGAGTATTAAACACTGGAGGACGATATTGAATTTTAAATAAATTCGACGAGATCTCACTCAGTCAAAGATTCAAACAATGTCATACACACTCAAAGCGCTCGTCAAACGCGGAGTTGTTGCGAAACATATTAAGGGCCCGATCAATTTATTTCAAACCGCTCAAGCCAAGTCATCAAGCATCAAACTGCTTGCGCAACTGTTTTTGAGCATTTCTGGGGTCCTTTAGTTTCAAGGCTCCATACACGCGCAAAAACGTGTTTGTACAACGTCATATTTGCGAAAACATAGGCACATACACCTTCAAACCGGTCGTGTAAATCTAATTTCATTTTGTGGTGTTCTCGAGAGAAGATTCCTGACTCAGACGAATGTTGTGCCCTGATCGTTATTGGTTTATCATTGGAGAAATAGGAAGTTAATCTGAAAAGGAAACAGAGTGCATATACACACCTGCAAATAATAGTTGGTCTTTTTCCCTATTGGACCAGTCGGCCAGCTGCCCTCCAAATCCGGTCGAGGCATTGCCCTGTGTCCTCACAGGAAAACCAACTCCAGTTATATGGGAAATGCGTGAGACAAGCATCAAATGCTCGACCTACACGATGCATGTTTCTTCTATGATTTTTCCTGCATCACTTTTACGCAATTGCAGGAGGATTCTTAAAATACAGCTAGCGGGCCTAGTCACCCCTTGGTTACCTTGATCTAGCTTCCGCATGCCACCTTTTTTCATTCTTTCCTAAGCGGATAAGCCTCATGTAGCCTATCACTAAAAAACAATATCCCTATTTTCCTCCTTTGGGATATTCCTGTCTTTTGTTCTAAACCAAGGTTCTCATAAGCCGTGACTCTTAGGTTGACATTGAGGGCTGAATCTTCCGGAATCGCAGAACTTGGACATTCGGTAAGAGCAGTTCGCATTAGATCAGACTACCAGCTGATTGAGGCATGGAGTCAGGTAAATTATGTCCCAGCAATGAACCCTGATCTGCCGTTATCGGAAGGGCGTGAGACAAGTTCCAAGATCCCTACCTGATACTGATTTCCCTAGAGTTTTAGACGAATGCCGGGTAGGATACTGGGAGCCCGCGTAATCCCTCAGCTACCTTCACCTCTCTTCCACATCTGCCCTTTTCCATTCCTTCCTACGCTATTAAAGGAGAGAGCCGTCATGCAGCCTATCACACACAGAAGAATTGTGATTCAGCATCTGAGTTGCGCGGCGCTGTTTTGGGTAGTGTTCTGCTGGAGTTTTGCTGAGATTGCTGGGTGCGTGGGCACCTTCATAAACACGTGGTCTTCTATCACAGGTTTGCCGACACGGGTGAAGCAGCATCCTGTCGGACTTTTCAGAGTACCAAAGGGAGCGAAATCGGAGGAGGACTGTAAGATTGACCCAACTTATACGACTCCTGTGAAGTATTTTCGTTTTTATTTCATGTGCAGAGCCTCACACGAAAACTCTGATCTTTGGGGAAAATTAAAAAGGGCAATATCACCTGCAGAAAACTGGTAATATTTACGCTGTGTTTTCATGAATAATATTGCCAAAGTAAGAATTCTTCTGTAATTGGTATTCGGAACTATCAGTTACTGGCGCCTAATGTATTTTATTCTCTATTAAATCTAATCTTGTTTCAGGAATAAATTTATTTAGTAAATTATTATCGCTATCAGTTACTAGAAATACGATGTCCTGCATTAAATTCAATTATTTTTACCAAGTTTACGTAACATCGTCAATCAGCTGAAATGTAGTGGCTTTATGAGGGTATTTTTTTTAAAAAAAAATTAGTCGTATCAGCTGCTAAGGTCATTAGCGACTTTCTACACTGGTGTATTACATTCGGTCGAGGAACTAATTTGTTCGAGTTTCTCGGTATGGAAACGCGCACACATACAACATCCATGTCCTTGCCGGGATTCAAGCCGAGGACCTCTGTGATACGAGGCAGTAACGCTGACCACCATACCACAGGAGGTCAGATTCATGTTTTGTCAACATTAATAATTAGCTAATAAGCCAGAACATGTAAATTTATTTAATTGTCAATTTCAGTTATTATATTAACATTGAAAATATTCATCCAAAAATATAAACAAATTGTTTCATCCTTTATTTGAGTCTTCATCAGGCTTTACATATTATTAATTTGAAAAGATTAATATTTAATATATAACAATAATATTTAAATAATGTTTTGGAGCATTAATAATTTTGCCTCATTACAATATTTAACAACAATAAAGAAATTTTCATATCCAACACACATATTATATTTGGTCTCATCGTTTCTAATTCATAGTGTGCATTAGCCTGATGTGGTCCCAAATCAGGGACGAAAAGTAGTTTATTTTTTAATATGAAAAGTTTAAAAATTGATAATAAAACGCTACATTTCAGACATATAATTTGTGGGACCTCTTCATGTGTAAATTTCAATTAAATGTTAAATTCGTAATATTAAATTACATGAAATATAGATGAATATGTATGAAGTGTTCTCGGAATTCCAACCGGGTGTCGCCGTTATTTTGCCACAACGTTTCGATGGCTGTCACCGCCATCTTCTTCACGTGAAGAAAACCTACGTTCGCTATGGATGTATATGTTTAATTATTATGTTTTAAATTTTGCATCATAAATTTCTGACTAATTGGCTGATGTCATTTCCACTTATTTAAAATAAGTAAGACAAATGTAAAATTTATTTACATTTTGTATGAATATTTTCCACGTTCATATAATCATTCAACTTAACAATTAATTAAATTTACGTGTTCTGAATTATTGGCTAATGTATTCTATTTGTTATTTTTGAATTCCAGACAAAATGTCAATGGTTTTTGGTGTATCTACGTCATCCTAAAACAGATGACTCTCTGCCTAGGACAGCTGATTTGTGCAACCCACAATTCATTCCCCTGTAAATATTTATAATTTGTTACACTTCATTTAAGATTCAATGTCAGTTCAGTAAATGAGAATCCATTTTTGAACACTCATTGATTAGATCCGCTGTTGATTATTATTATATTTAATAAATCATTTCAGTGATTATTGGTTCATTAAAAAAGTAAATAAAAGTTTCTTTTTAAAACAAATAGATAACACTTCCCATTCCTACTGTTCTCAGATTAAATTGAAATATCGTAAATATAAATATAATTGACAATATTTAGCGATTCCAACAGCTGTAATCCAAATATTTTTTCCGGTGATTCATGAATGAATTTCTGATTTAAAAAAGTAGCGGAGAAGGTCAGTAACAAATGTCGTGTTGTCCCATATTTTATCAACTATATCTTATTTAATTGTATTACTAATTCGTCATACAGAACATGTAGATAATCTGTAACTGATATACATCATATGAACCCAATACAGTAGGTTGGATACGTATTGGAAAAATTAGATTTACTATTGAGTAGCTTTTATATTTATATTCAAAGATATACAGAGAAAAAGCTTATGTAAGCCCTAGTTAAAGTATGTGGATGGAAAAATGTGGACGGGAATGGGAATCGAACCCAAGACGGATACTGTGACCACTGAATTAATCCCTGTCGACTCCAGTAGGAGAACCACATGTGACCTAAGGATGGAGGAATGTCGCACCGTGTCAGGAGTTGACAGGGATTAGCTGAGGGGTCAGAGTAAGCACCCGGGAAACAGGACGTCTCGGTTTGATTCCCGATTCAGCAGAAATTTTTCCATCCAAATACCTTGAGTTTTGTTAATTCTTCAAGTCACTAGATCTGATGTTTAATTGCGTTCTAATATGTACAAATAGATTACTGTTTCTTACTAACACGAACCTAACAAAATCATTCAGATTGTCTGAATACTTAAATTTCTGAGATTTGTATTGACTAAGAAAATATTAAAATCTATTGAATGCAAACCGGCAAAATTAAATGAAAAATAAATACCACACAACATTTCTGCAATAATTTGTTGATTTTGTGAGTGGATTCAAAGTCGCAATTAGCATTTTATTATAATAGACTTTGATATTGGACAGACATATGTTCTTTGATTCGGGTATTTAGTGACCTTTTAGTTTGTCCTATTTAGCAGGAAATACTATCAACGCAATTTTTTGGTACTTTACTTAGTACTTGGATAAAAGAACATATATCTAACGTAAAACTTTTACGATTTCCAATGACCTGACCAAAAGCAACATGATTTGTGTGGTGTTTATTTTGTGACTTAATTTTGTTTGCTAATTAGCTAAATCTTTGTCTAATTAGTCTTAATCTAATACAGACTGTTTCATATTAACAAAGTCAGGGCTTTCAATTAATTGATGCATATGTATCGTTTAAATTAGTACTGGTGCAGCAGCACTGTTGAGAAGATTGTTGGTGGCGAACGAAATATGGCAACGTCGTGGTGACTCATATAAGTGAACTTGATATTATTGAAATCATCGTGAATCATCGTGATACGCAAGTCTGATTTTTAAGGTACTCTACAACATTAAATTAATTTTGTAATGGTCATAAAAGTTTTTATAATAAAAAATAAAGATATGCATATATATAATTAACAAAGCTTTCTGAAAAGAATATTCCGCGCATTTTACATTAGAAATGAAAATCGTCGGATTGTATCTGCTCACATTTTTGTTGGAGGGATACTCATTTAAGATATGACAATTATATAATCACACTTAGGCCCGTTAAAGAAGTCGATTTTTATCGCGGAGATAAATTTATCGCCTAAAGAAAACGGGATATTTACACGTATAGCGATTATTATCGCGGCTGCAAATTTACGTAGTACAATTCTCAGTTGAGAGTGCTGTGAACAGTGTTGTTCGAAATGAACAGACAGCATCTATCATTCCTATTATTTCGTCGTCGAATGAAAATGAGAAGAAAAAGTCGACTAATTTGGGTTCATTCAATTCCAAACTCGGATGGAAATGAGTTATTCTGTCAGAATGGGAAACAATTACTTGCGGTGTCCGTCCGCGCTTTGGAACCCTTACTTTTCATCATATACATTAACGATCTACCGAATTATTTATATCCTTTAAAATCAGTCCTTTACGCTGACGACATAAAATTTAGAAATGTCGGACTACGACTCGGAAACGTTCCGTGAGAAAGTAGAGGTTGCGACGAGCCGTTTCAATCTGTGGTTCACTGCAAACAAATTTTCTCTTAATCTAGTGAAAACTAAAATCGTTACCTTCTTCGAACACGTCAGTTTAACTCCTAATTCGAAAAATATTTCAGAGCACGAAGCTTTTCTTGGTCTGTTGATTGACAAAAAATTGAAATAGAATTTTCTATTGGAAACTCCGTCGAATGGAAATTGAAGATGAATTTTTAAACAGTTATCATTTCTATATTACTAATTACTGTCACATTAATGTCTTTAACATAGTTTTAAATCATTCATTTTACTTGTAAAGTACAATGTTTAACGTAGTTTTAAATCATATATTTTTTTTGTATTTGTAATAATTATTCTTTTCGTGTAATCTTATATTATGACATATCCTATTTCCTCGACCGAGGACTAATGGAATTAATAATAAATCTAAATCTAATGAAAGGAGGAGGTTGGAGCTTCTACGGATGTATTTGAAGAGTTGAGGCAGGATGACGCGAACTATGTTAAGGATTTTATCCCATAACACAGGTCTTTCTTTAATTAATGAAAAAAGTATTTCATTATCTATGATGTCACCGAAATTACATATTCGAAATCTGCAAAAAAAAATGACACAAAAGATAGGTTGAGAAAAAACAACCTTTCCATACGAAAATTCAAATCAAGAATGAAAATAACTGCAAACATGCATTTGGTTTCGTAGGCTACTAGTTGCAAATGGCGACAAATTTAACGCTGAGCGCTAGATGCACCGAGCGACTGCTCAAGCTGTCTTCATGCGACAGTTTCATGCTCGCGATTATTTACCGCACAGTGTGCAAGCTCTCGTTCACTTCAATCGACTACTGCGGTTACGGAGTCAGCGATAAATTATCGCCGAACGGCGTCTGTGTAACGAGCCTCATTTTTACAAATGCGTTTTCAGAGTAAATTTAACTTACAGCTAACTCAACAATAACACGTTTTAACATAGTATATTTTACATTATTTGGTGAGGAACGTGTCTGGTATGACGATTTCTCTCAGTAGTACTCAAGTATTGTTAGTATTTATGAGAGAATTAAAAACCACGTTTCTAAGTTAGTAAATGAATGTTCAACATGTTATCAAAAGTTAACCGCTTTCTGTTTATTTATCATACGCAAAAATAATCATTACATTATTTTTTAATTACACTGACAAGTAAATTACAATAAAATTAAAGCTTGCAGTGTTAACGAATGCATTACTTGCTGGAACGCAGCGCAGATTAAAGTTTTTACAAATGCGTTTTCAGAGTAAATTTAACTTATAACTAAATAAGTGCATATTTATACGTACTACTGTATGCGGTTCTGAAAGGACGCAGTTTCCATTGTGTTTCTGGACAATCCATTCATGTGCGGTGAAAATTTCCTGGCCTCGAATAAGACGATAACCCTGAAATAAGATCGGTATAATAATAAACTAATAATCAATTACTAGCATAGGTTGGTATGACAGAACTTACCTACAATTGCATACAATTTTTAACATGCTTAGGTTTAGATCCACCCCTCAAGTATATTATGCTTTTTTTAAAAAGCCTTGTAGACAGCTATTAGAGCTTAGCATCTGCAAATTTGTTTTATTTAAAATAATAATTTAATTGATCACTATTTTTCCGAAGTAAACAATTGAAAATAAGACACACTGTAAAATAAACAGACGGAAATTCTCTTTAACGTTGACAGGCTGAGCAGAGAAATGGTTTTGAGGCGTCTGGGTGAGTCACCGAGATAAAAACTCATGCTACCACTTCAACGAAACAAAGTTTCCCAAACCAGAGAAACCAATCAATGAATTAATCGAGATTAATATCAATTTTCATCACAACAAAATAAAAAACTGTGATATATATACAAAAATAATTTTCTCACTGACTCACGATTTGAATTTACAAAAGGATTTTCAACCGAAAAGCAATATATTCTCTTCTACAAATATCAGAATAATTTAATAAAAAAAACCATCCATTATCTATATTTTCTGATTCAGTAAGTTAGTCTTAAGGACTCCATTTCTTGAATAAAATCGTGCCTGGAAAATAAAATGCAGCGGGTGGGTATTAAAGGATTCCTTCTCAGGTAAACTATGTTACGAATCTGAGATGCAGAATTGAAGTATAATGTAAACAATCAGCATTAAATTATGAATTATAATCATCATGTGTTGTTGCACAAGGCATCACAATTATTATATCACTGTAACTTACCTGGAAGAGCGACTTTAATATCTACATGAAGTTACAGCTTTTTATTATTTATTATAAATAACTAGCATGTACTATTAATATAATAAATAATAATTATGTTTAATATAGCACTTATAAGAAAGTACGCCTTGGCACATTCCATATCGACTTTTAAAGCCCGCACGATCGACCGGTCGTTCGCGAGGGACTTAAAAGTCGATCGCAGAAATTTGTGCGTTTTCTCCCAAGAAATTAAAAATTAACCACATTTCGTTCATTCCTCGCGCGGCGACACTGCAATAATTATAAAAAGAAGTGAAAAATTTACGTCTGTATTGAAAAATAATAATAATAAAACTCAAATGTCTTTTGAGTTTAGTCAACAGATCTTGCGCAGTTGTGTCGTCAAGGCTCTTCTGTTTTTTAGTTTCAAGAAAGGAACAAGGTTTCCTGAAACGTTGTGTGGTATTTAAATCATCACTTCTTTTGTTTGTATATGGCTATTTTTCTTTTTAATTATAAAAGAGGATTATATTACTCTTTCTTTTAAATCCGCCCTACAATTTTAAACCTAATTACAGGGCGATTAGAGTTCATCTTACTAATATGTTATTGTGATTAAGCGTCCTTTAATACGTTGAGATCGTGTGCATTTAATAAATTATGTTAATTTAATTAGAGTTTGTCTATTGTATTAGTTTACATTAAATTATGAGTTTTAATAGGGTGTAATGTATTCAAACACACCCCTAATATAAAGAGAGTTATATAATGGTACTAATTTATATTTTATATGAATGTATGGGCTGAAGGTGTTTATTTTTAGTCTGCTGGTTTCCAAACGTCCTGTATGACAAAGGATTGAATTTTCAGAATGTTTTGTTGCCGCCAATTTACATGTACTTAGCGAAACACATCCGAAAGATGTTCTAAGTACGGAAGTATCGATCTCAAGTGCAGTATCCTCGGAGCGAAAAAAAATTCGCAGAATTTTTATATTGTTCACTCTACATTAGTAGTCACAGAAAGGACTATGACCATATGCAAAAAAAAAAAGTTGTAAAGGTGAGGATGCCCGAGCGTGGAGAGTACTGGGTATCTTAGTCTCATTTCATTAGTATCTACGCTTACCTGAGCATATCTTACCATTTACTATTCATTATGCAGTATAATTATACAGCTTGGAGCCGGATCTTGGCATTCGAAGAAGTACTCGGCTGAGCAAAAAAGACGTACGAGGAAGCAACTTTGAAGTGAAGTCGCAGAGCAAGCGAGTGGAGTGTAGTATTGTTGTCAACAAACGGTGCGAGTCTGTCTTCAGAACAGCACTTAAGTAACACTTTTTACAATACAATATAAGCGCCCGCAAATCCAAGGACGAAACGTCTTTTAATAATTTTATTTTCAAAAATTTATGTTTTCATATTAATTGCAATATAATTTCATTAATTTTGTTTCTGACTGAATGGCCATCAAATTTTATTATTTTTTGTATTAAAGGGCAGTAATTTTTAAAATAAATTATAGAGCACACTGAAGGAAAACATACTAAGATCATTAATTAAATAATTCTATCAGATTTACAGTGTTGAAGCGTATTTTTAATTACTAATAGAATGAGAATTTGAAAATTTTATGGTTTCTCGATTTGTAATTTAGATGAAAATATTTGACCCACTGAACATGTCTGACATACACAGTTTGTCCCACAGGAAAAGTGACTGATGTGAAATAAAATACAAGTCTTCGTTTATTTTTATTTTACAGAAATTTTTATTTAAAATAGTCGTCTTGTGAGTCAATGTACAACTTCAAACGTTGGAAAAATTGTTCGAAACAATTGTGAAACCCAACCTTTGAAATTGCCTTCAAAACCATGGTCGTAGAATTCTTGATATCTGAAATAGCGTCGAAACGTCTTCCTTTCATTGCCATCTTCAATTTTGGAAATAAGCAGAAGTCACACGGAGACAAATATGCAGGGAGTTCAAGACCGGTGATACGTTTTTGAGACAAGAAATCAGGTCCGATCTTGCTTTTGCATTGACCTGCAACAGACAGCATGTTCCCCGATTCCGGTATTCAGGTCGAACCCGAACAATCCACGCGAATTAAAACAAACAACCAAGTAGTAATCTGCAATCACCATTTAACATTCCGGAGCGAATTCTTTATGGAATATCCCATTTTGAATCAAGCAGAATCACAGAATTGAGCAGTGTCATGACACGGCTTTTCTGCATAACTTTTTTCGGTCTCGGATATTCTGAATCTTTCCATTCCCGAAGTTTGGCGCTTTGAAAATGACTCGTATTGTAAACCTTGTTTCACCACCTACTACGATGCGAGACTTGAAGTCTGGAACTTTTCATGTCTCTGTAGTGTTCGACTAAGTGCGGCGGAAAGTGACAACAGATCTTCTTTTTGCCCAGATTTTCAGTTACAGTTACAGTGCGCTTCACAGTTGCTCTTTTGATTTACAGTGAGCTCCTCAATTATCCTAGTAGACGCACGACCATCATTTCAAAAAAATTCTACCAGTTTTTGTCCATTTTATATGACTCGACCTGACTGACGGTGATGCTCCTGAACGTGGATCAGCTTCAATGCTGTCTCTAACTTCACGAAACCTTGCATACCACTTTAAAAACATAATTACGACTCATTGCTTCATTACCATTACAGTCTGTATCACTTCAAAAGTGTCTGTGGCAAATTTACAAAATTTGGAGGAAAACTTAATGACCGCACGTTGCTGAATTGCAACTTTCACGACCAAAGTGCAAAACATACTGCCAAAGATTCTGTTATTACGAGCACTGTTTAATTTAAAACGGAAAGTAGTCTATAAACATCAACGCTAGTTACTACTGTTCACAAATGTAGTTACGCGAATGTGGAGTTAGCAATGGGGAAATGAAAAAGTTGAAATGAAAAAATTTACGTCTGATTGAAAATTAATAACAAGAAAGATAGCCAAATTCAGACAAAATAAGTGATAACGTTTCTGGGATGCTTGTGCCTTTCTTTTGAATTTATTAACTGACGAGTGCATATGTGTCGCTCTAGGCTCTTCTTAGCACCTGAAGATTATTATTATGAACTTTGTGGAGGTCCGCGGAGCCTGTGCGGCGTGACAGCATCGCGGAGTACTCAAAGCTACCGCGCGGCAGAGAAGTATGCAACGACCCCACGGCAGAGATATAATAACTACAGCAGACATGTCCAACGCATGGTCCGTCGTCTCGTTTCTTGGCGCCCTTCATATATATAATTGTAATTTGCCAAGTTTTACTATTTAAAAATTTTTGCATATAAATGTTTTTTGGGGGTATTTCAATGAACGAATAATCTTCCTTTATTTACACGGTACGGATTTTTTTTGTATAATAAATGATCCGTTATCTCAATCTTAGGAATTTGAAAGACCCAATTTTCCACCCGTCATGCAAGGCATACTAGTCAGTATGATCAGTTTTATAAATGGTTTTGAAATGAAACAGAAGTTATGTATTTAAACAGAAATTCGTCTTCGCACTTTCCAAATACGAAATCTATTTTAGAAAGAGATAACAGCGGTAAGCGTGATCTTTCATCTTTTGCCAAGCATCTGGAAACTCTTGGTTCGAAGTTGACAATAGATTTAGCCACTTTCCATGGATTTAAACAGTAGTTATATTTGTGCGTAGAAGAACCGAGAATCGATTCAAAGAGTTGATTCTTATGTATGTATGTAGTTATTATTACTACAGCTGGGCTTTTTCCCGGTGGCATTTCAATGAAATAAAAATACAAAGATAAATTTCAGAAATAATTTAAAAAAAATAGAAATATCCTTGTTTTTACAACATAAGCGCCTAACTTTTCCATGTTTCTAACTTCTTTTTAAAAACCTTTCTATTATTAGGGAAAGTCTCTAGTACCCTTACAGGCATAGCATTTCAGTCCCTTATTGCACTGTTCACGAAAGAATCTTTGCCCACATCCGTTCTTGGGGCCCCTTTCCTTTATTTTATAACTAGCTGGGTGCCCGGCGTTGCCCGAGATGTCGTTTATTCATAACCCCAGATTTGACTCCAATCTAGGTAGCTTTTGCGTTATTTTTGTGTAACACAGATCGACCCCTATCCCGATACGATTCCCATATCAGTTTTTTGCGTTATTTTTATGTAATGCAACTCCACCCTCCACGTTATGGTTATCTCCTCCCAAGCCGATAGGGGTTGTAATAATACACAGAATATATTAAAAAAATTATGAGTCTCATTAACCCCGAAAATTATTTATTCGTTGCTAATATCGACTGGTTAAAATTTTTGAACATTTACTGTCAGCCTAATTAACCCAGAAAAATATAAATTAAAAGGAAATTTCAACCTTGACTGCATGTTTCAAAATTTGCACCACAGTCCTTCTCCGCCACTTGGGGTAACTGCCCAATTAAATGTCCTAATTAAACTCAGCGACATTCATAACCCTGGATTTGACTCCAATTTCGATTGTTTTGCGGTATTTTCTTGAAACTCCCGTCCACCCTTACCCTTATGGGCGCACCCCTCCCAAGCCCGAAAGGGGTTGAAATTAAACACGGAGAACATGTAGAGAAATTTTTTGAATATCATTGATCCCCAAATAAATATTTTCGACGAAAAATTTGGCCGGTTAACTTATTTTAAAATTTCTACCTCCGCCCACCTCCGCTCAACCCCTGCCACCCCATCCTACACCCGCGCGTTGTCCATATTGTCATAAATAAACTCGGTTGTTTTAGCGTTATTTACTTCTAACCACTTCACCTCCACCCCTTAACGTGTTCAACGGTCGTGTCACAAGTGGTTAAAAATTAACACACATAAAATGGGTAGAAATACTATAAATCTAATTAACCCTGAAAAATATTTATTACACGCAAATATCGACCATTTAATATGTATGTACATTGCCACTTAAATATCCTACTTAAACTCAGCAACATCCAGAACCCTAGATTTGACTGTAATCTCGGTTTTATTCGCGTTATTTATTTGTAACGCCCGGCCATCCCCACCCCTAAAGGCGCTTGTTTCCCATATTCTAAGGGTTTAAAATTATACTCAGATAACATCGGTTGATGTTATTGATATGATATCAATCTCTCTGATCCCTAAAAATATTTATCCGCCTAAATTATCGGCTGTTTTATCATGTTTGAATATTACCTCCCCCATCTATATGTGTGCTTCCCTCTCATGCCGAAAGAGGTTGAAATTTTACAAACAACATCCGTAGATATATTATAAACGTCATTGACCTCAACAATTATTATTCCACGCAAATATCGACCATTTAACCTGATAGAAAAATTCTACCTCCGTGTAGCCCCGCCCCTGGGAGTTAAATGGCGAATTGAATGTCACCATTAAACTCAGCTACATACATAAAACTGGATATGACTCCAATCTTGATTGTATTAGCGTTATTTTCTTGAAATACGCGTCCACCCCAAACCCTAAGGGTGCTCCGTTCCGATGATGTAAGGGGTTGAAATGATGTCAGATAACATCGGTAGAAACACTATCAATCTCTTTGACCCCTTAAAATATTTATCAGACTGAAATATCGGCTATTTTAACATGTTTGAATATTTCCACCCCTGTCCACCCCCGCTCCTGGAGGTGGTAGACGTGTCTCACCCCAACAGTGTTTGTTTCCTGGTCGCAAAGAACACGTGTACGAAATTTGGTGAAATTTTCTCTGCCGGTGTAGATTTATATAAGGAACATACAAACAAATATATATACATACATACAAACAAACACTCTGCTTTATTTATAAGACAAAAATGTGGGTATACTTGGACGCTCCCTTATTTCTGTCCAGGCTGGTTCGTCACTGCACGCATTGTACAATGCACCTCCTATCACTGAGTGTTTCCCATTTAGTTTCGTACCCACACAAAACCCCAGCCCGTTCTGAATTTTATCCAGCGCATTGATGTGCTCCTCTCTGTAAGGATCCCAACTTGCTGTCCCGTATTCTATCACATGTCTAACTAGAAAAGTGTAAACGGCTGCCTTGGCCTCCGTTGTACTTTTCTTCAACATCCTGTTCATGAAGTGTAACGACCTCCATCCCTTTCGCGCTTATAAATTTACGTCTTCGCCCCACTTTAATTTCTTTTTAAAAGTAACATCTAAATATTTACAGGTTTCAACCAAAGGCACTATTTCTTTTCGCATTTTATATTTTCCGGAGATAACCATTTTATTTGTACTAAAAATAATTGCTTTACTCTTAGATGGATCTATTTTCATCTTCTTAATTTCTGTCCGTTGATATATCTTATCTAAATCTCCTTTGAGAGCGATTTCATCATCTATATTCACTATAATTTTGGAAATGATGCAATCATCTGCGACCAATTTAATAATTTTAGAATCTATTCCCGTCGTTACGTCATTCTTCTAAAAGAACTGCTCTCTAAAACGACTAAGTGGATAGAGTGACGCTCACAGTTCGAGTCGTAGTCTTGAGCGTGTTGCTTTATTGACTCGTGAGCGATCCTCTGAAGTTGAACCGTTGAAGAAGTCTTGGAGAACAAGTTGAGTTGAAGAAAAATTGGACTCTGGTTATGAATCGAAAAAGTTATGAGCGGCACTCTCCAAGAAATAATAAACAAAAACACACTAATAAATTTTGAAGTGATAGGCTTAGATCGTTTAACAGGCAGTCTTATTTATTGCTAAAATAATCAAGAGAGAAACTTAATTTTATTTGTTATTCTTACAACTTCTCTTCATCCATAGCTAACATATTATTAAAATGAAAAGAATTACGTCTGATCGAAAATTAATAATAAGAAAGATAGCCAAATTCACACAACGTTTCTGGAAGGTGCAGAAAAACGCAACTTGAATACCTTTTTTTCTAAAACCACTAACACACTGACATATAAACTTTAACAGCTTTTATTTACAAGATTATGTACAATGAATATGCAGAATAAATTTTATCCAGATATGTAGGTTTCAGTGTAGATAACATTCCAAATTATTCCACGCATTACTTGAGTTCAATGTTTCGTTTCCAATATATCCCGGAAGGTCGGCTAGGACGAGGTCAATACCGTAACACAAGCATTAACCCTTGTTCTCAAGGCCGTGAAGCCGTATGGTCGCGCCAATCTATATTTAGTAGGTACTGCTACTTAGACAGGCGGATCATGACGGAAAAAAGAAGTTGGTTCACTTCACAAATGCTTTATCTAAATAGCAATATTAACTTTGTAAAATAGTTGTAAAATTATATATTTATTATTTTTCATTCAAATTATATACACAACGTTTTGTTCCTGATTGGGACCTCTTCACGTGTATGGATGTTAGAATTATGCAAACATATTAATTTAGAGGCAAAGACTTATAAAAAGATAAATTTTAAAAATAAAATTATGTTTGAATATAAAATATAGTGTAAATTACAATAAAATTTAAGTTGACACAAATTCTAACGTGCAGATTGCCCGTACGTTGTGATCGAAATGTTACATGTGTTACGTCCGGAATTTTTTAATTTAATGATTCTCCTTTTTTAAAAGTTTGTCTGTATAAAGGTAGTTTTTAGCATTATTATATTCTATGGTGCGCTTTTAGTTATCGATTCGTTACCAAATATTTTTTATAATTGTTGCCTAAATTACTGCCTGGAAGCATGGGAATGTGGCTTGCCGGGGTCGAGCAGCAGACACAAGACAATGGCGGGGTGGATTGGAAAATCCGCAAGTCCCGCAAGCAAGGTCAGGGTCGGCCAAGGAAGGGGTAGATGACCGGGAGGATATGGCCCTAAAATAGATGGAAGAGGGTCACGTGTGCACAAGGACCAACCAGGAGAGAGGGATTTTGAGGAGGCAGAGAAAGAAGTCTGCGAACACGAGCAGATGAATTTGGACCGTCGGTGAGAGTGGTCAGGGAGAGTTGATCCTGAAAGATTTTGGTTTTGCACGTGGGTCTCTGGTCGTCTTCTGCGAATGCTGATGAGACAGATAGCCGCCAACGGGAGTCGACCCTGTCCGAGCTGCAGACCTGGTAAGTCGCATTCCATGCTTCCGGGTATCGCGTCGGTTTGTCACGAGAAGAACCACGGTTAATCTTGAGAAAGGGAGGGGGTTACATGCATCCCTGGCAGGCTGGAGAGCTTACGTTTTATATAAATTCTCATAAAATGAATTCTTGTTTTTATTAACTAAATATTGTTTGCCTAATTTAGGCAACAAATCGCATATCAATAGTTAATTTGACTTTAAGCTCACCAAAATTCAATAGACGTTAATATATTTGTTAATGTTACAAGTATTTCCGAAATTTAAGATAACGATGGATCTTCAAATTTTATATAATGTAACAGATAGATCACAATAATAAAGAATGATAAATTTTATTTAAATTATTTGTCTCATTTTTAATATTAATGGCCGAAATATTAGATCTAATATGTAACATTCCACTCATCAATCTAGGATAATATTTACATTCTACATCTAAAATAAAAATCTAATAAGGAAATACATAAGGCTTCGAAACCTCTCATTACAATTTCAGCGAAGAAACGGAGATACATGATTTCCTATAGGGGAACCACACATTTGACTAATTGTCTTCGATATCGAAGCAAAAATTCGCATTGTTAAAACACAAATATAATAAAGTTCTTAAAATTAAGAAAAATTAATTCTTCCAAATTAATTTATGTGCTGTAGTACATGAGTACATATGTACTAGCCGCCACTTCTTGGACACCCAGGAGATTGTGGATGACATCAGTTATCCATTAATTAATGTTTCCCTTAAATGTGTCATTTTGGTAGGAAGGATTCATTTTGGTATGCTTCCAAAAATTCAATGGTAAATTTAATGCTGCACTCCATTATGAAAATTTTATTCAACTTCACTCTAAATTACAGAAACTATAATTTCACAAAAATAATTAAGTTCATAAACACAAGTGAGTAAGGCATTGTTCAGCGGGCATTAGAAGGAAAAGACGCATATATACTCTTTTCTGAACCCACCGCCCACGACTCAAAAGCTTGATGAATCGCTTAAAGACACAAGTGAGTCGAGCAACCTGGTAGTTGAGATCGCAGTAATGTTATTGAAGGATTAGACTGTCGGCTGGGCGGAAAATTATGGTAGAAGTTGAAACGCATAACGACAATATCTGCGGAACTCAGATATGCATGTATGTAAATGCTTCCTAACGACCTTTCTTCGGACCCTCCGAAGAGGGAACTGGGAGAGCTTAATACCTAAATCCCGGCGGACTGGGTCCTATACCCTGGAGAAGGAAGAATTTGCTTGGGAAAGCACATACCCCCTCGAGTCCGACTGCAACGTGCGTCGGGTTGGGACGTGGAGAACCCAGCTGGGCTACAGGGACCCGACGCACCCCGAGATACGAAATTGCCCGAGGGATGACTTTGGTCGGCCGCGCACATAGCTCCGTTAGCACGAGTGCTCAGGGTCGCTACGTAGGGTAGTGACGCACTTGCACGAAGGCCATTGAAACTTGTCGGCACACTCTTCGCAGAAATGCTCTCAGGTTGGGCTGTCTCCCTCACATAGCAATAGGCTATTGTTACGAGGAGAATTATGGCAAGGCGGTTTCGTCATCGGATAACTAAGAGGTGCAGACGAGTCCCCACCACACGACACCTTTGTCTCCCGGAGTGCTGTTGGTGTTGGGGTCACCAACACCTTCCACACCCCAGAAGACTGGACGACTGCCTTGAGTCAATCTCCACCACCTCCTGGCAGGACAGAATGATAGCTTCTAAGAAAGACCCCCAGAGAGCCACGCGCCCTCCCTTCCTCCTCACATTACCACGTGTCGCAACCGCGGGAAGGCCTCTTTACCAGAGTTCTATTTTCAGCAGGATGCTTCCCACTATCAAGAATAGTCACGGTTCGAGGGTACTTTCGCAACCTCTCCCACACATGAAATCTGAAAACAATCAGACAGTTATCGACGTATATAAGATTGGAAGCAATGCAGACAATTTAAGGGGGAACGCCGTGTGATCTGCCCTGGGTCTCGTCTCATCTCTACCAACCATGAACTGCTCATGGAGGCGGCACCTCAAATGACTGTTATCCCACCGTTCACTCACGCCTCTCTTCATGCCGCACCAACCGAGTCCTTCGTATATGGCGGACTCCTCCCCCAACTGAGACTAGTAATAGTTCGATGTTGCTCTCGCATACATCTACCACACCTGACTTCTGGAAGCAACGAGACTGTTACCCGCATGCTTAGAATTAGAAGCGCGGGGACCGAGAGCAAACGTCGTGTGGTCTGCATCTGGACACTATGCGGGGAACAGCATCCCGGACGACACCTCAAACGTCTGTTATCCAGCCGTTTACTCAGATATGCAATTAGAACTTCAACTGGTATAGTAAATGACCCGGAATCGCCCCGAAAATCATTTTCCTTCCCTAATGGCAACCTATTTATTGAAAGCCACCGCAGCCATATAATGCCAAATCTTATTCAACTCCCCAATTTCCCACCATACTATAACCATCCCATCCCAGATCTGTGGAAAATCAAAGCTTAAAATGAAAAGTGCCGTTTATATTACTTTCCCCGCTTCAAAACGAAAAAAAGAAGTCTGCGTCTATCACTTCCCGAACACACTTCCTCATCAAAATATAAAAGATCTTCCATCCCAAATTCCATTCTGCAGAGGGTCTCTGACCCCCATTATAGCAAAGGACCCAGCTCCTTGCATGACAATAATATCATCATAAAGAGAAACGCATCGGTTCAGATGTTTACCTCAGGTAGACAGTATCTCATATTATGTTACCATATCATATCATTTTGTGCGTTATTATACATCATTTGTTCAAATAGAATCACTTATAGGATGATTTTTTCTACTTTACGCATATTTTCAACTAATGAGAATATAAGACTTAACTTTTGTATCATTAAAATTCAAGCTGACATGTTAAAAATTTGCTTTTTCATTAAATTTTCTTGTCGTGTTCAACTAAAATTAATTAACTTTAATTGCTGGAACAAGTTACGTCACTCCTATTCTTATGCTCTGAGGTGGTCCTGAACCCGAGTGTGTTCCAGTTGTTAATTATCCTACGTTATTCGTAAGTGGCGACCTTTTAATTAAATATATGAAATTGACAGATGTATAAATAAAACCGTAACAATATAGTAGTGCCAATATAGCAGGGTGGAGGAAACCAATGGTTGATGCCAAAAGTGGGCATGCCAAAAACCTGCGACCAGCTGAATCAACCGTACCTCGCCGATATCATCAGAGCAGGAAGCATAAGACCTTCCTTTCTCTTATATAAATTGGCGTGGGACAATACCCCATCACGTAGGAGAAACTAATGATTGATTTGATAATCACTGGCAGCCATCTTCAAAGAACACGCTAAGTTTAATAAAGATATTGGCCAAACGTGTACATTAAATTCCAGGAACTTATATTTTATGGTAGTATAGATTTAACTGATAATAAATGAGTGCGTGAATCATATAGCAGTATTCAATGATTGAGGAACATTGTGACTGATGTGGAGCGGACAATTTTTTTTTACGTTTTGTACATTAAATTGTATTATTAATGACATAATGAAATTTAATTAAAGCTGAGGAACTGTCAAGTAAATTTTCAAAATACGTTAGTCGTATTCATATAGACATTAATTAATTCGGCATACTCAGTGGAATTCGGGTTGATTATCAAGTGAATACCTGAATGATACGAAATTACAGAATTTTGTTATTTATGTAAGTCATGACTTTTTTGACTCACCACAGAGGACTTTTGGAATCAAGAAAACGTATCTTAAAACGTTTTTCAATCGTATACTAAATTCTGTTTATTACATACTTCCTTCACTGATCTTCAATAGGCTCTCTTTCCATTTGTATGCAATGCTCGTGACAAATATCCCAATAGCTTATCTGACATATTCAAAACGTACTGTAAAATGTAAATATCATTTTCAGTTTACAGCTCTCTCGTCCAAAGTTACACATACTGTAATTGTGTCAATAATTACGAATCAGACTTGACATTTCTTTAAATATAATTAAAGATTCAAATAAAGAAAAAATATTCTCTAGTATTTCATGTATAAAACTCTTTAATATCTGTACAAATTTAACATATTTCGTTTTTTTAAATTTTATGTTACATAAAATTATATATAAACGTACTAACTAATTCATTCGTTATTGTCGTAAATAAATATAAAAATGGGTGCGAAATACAATACGCTTTCATAAAATTCGTACTTAGTTTTTAGACAGAAATAACTGTTTCATGTTGAATTTCCAGCACTGCACTGTTCAGTAACGGGCTGCAGGGAGATAATCCCTGTTGGGAGGAGCTTCCGTCTGCTGAGGAGGCAGATATTGGGGTGGGGGTGGAGGAGGGCTGGATGGTGGCAGATATTGTGGTGGGGGCGGCGGTGGTTCCGTCACCGGAGGAGGAGGTGGTGGTGGTGGTGGAGGGCTGGATGGTGGCAGATATTGCGGTGGGGGCGGCGGTGGTTCCGTCACCTGAGGAGGAGGTGGTGGTGGAGGGGGCGGCGGGGGAGGCGGGTAGTTGTACGACGGGTAGCAAGATCCTGATTGAGGGTCGCAGCCCGGTGAAGGCTCACGTGTCGGTAGGGGGAATGGAACTGACGGTTTTTGGTAGTAGTATCCATCTTCCCTCTTGGTCCTCGCCAAAGATCTGGCATGACCGAGACAAATCAAACACGCCGATGCCAGAAACAGAATACTCGTAACTCTCTGAAAAGAAAATATGTATGTTAACAAGAGTATATCACATACAGTAAATTAATACAATATTTTTACTCTACAAATGATAGACCTAATGGAAGCCAATTTTAGGGACAAGGATGAAAGCTTTGTAAATATTGTTGGTTAATAGAACTAATTAGTCATCATGTTGACGCTGAATGACATGGGAATGTCACGTGTTATCGACGAGTTTACCCGGCTGAAGTCCCGAGAAACCTTTATCCACGTTCTTTTGTTATTCTTTTTAGACGTTTTTAGACGTGCCCGACCACCCAAGTTGTCCCAGAACCTTACTGAACGCCCAACAAATATATTGTAATGAAAGATTTTTTGATTATTGGTTTATTAAATAAATGATTCATAAGTTTTGATCAACATAAGATATTTTAATTTAAATCACTGCAATTAAAGGAAGATTGTATAAAAACTATTTCAAACATGAACATCGACCTTTCTCTTCAGTCTCGGTTGATTTTGTGTTATTTTCATGTAAAGCTTTTCCACCCCCACCCGTAAGGGTGCTCCCCTCCTAGGCCAAAAGGGTTGAAATTATAATCAAACAGCTTCGGGAGAAATATTATCAATCTCATTGAACTAGACAAATATTTATCCAACTCAAATATTGTCCGATTAAGGGGTATTTGTGTCTTACCCCCACAGTGTTTGTTTCCGCTTCTAAAGGCAGACGTGTACAAAATTTGGTCATTTTTTTTCCTCGGGAGTAGATTTTTAAGCGAAAAGTACGCACATTGTTTTCTCTTTCCTTATTATAGGAGTAGAAGAACACCTTAACTGGCAAGGTGAATGTTGGAATTAAATTCAGTGACAGCCATAACCTCCGATTCGACTACAATCTCGGTTAGTTTATGTAACACCACCCACTTCCATCTCTATGGGTGATCTCCGCCTATGCCAAAAGGGGTTTAATTTAAACACTAACAACACAGTGAGAAATACTATCTATTTCATTGACCTTGAAAAATATTTGTTCGACGCAAATATCAGCCGTTTTAGCATGTTTGAATATTTCCACCACCGACCCTGGCTGTTAAACGGCAACTTGAGTGTCATATTTAAACTCAGCGACATTCATAACTCAAGTTTTTTTTAATTATTTTTATGTAACGCCCCTCTACACCCCACTCGCTTGGGTCCTCTCCTCCAATGCCGAAAGGGGTTGAAATTATACTCAAACATGATCGCTGGAAACACTATCAATCCCATTCAGTCCGAAAATTATTTATCCTAAGGAAATATCCGTCCACCCATGCCTCTGAGGGTTGTAGTCGTGTCTTACCCCCACAATGTTTTTTTTTCGTTTCGCTAGTAACGCGTGAACGGAATTTGGTGAAATTTACTCCACAGGTGTAGATTTGTATGCGGAATACACATACACACAAACAAACAGTCGATTTTATTTATTAAAAGAAGAAGATTATAATGATACACAGTTTGAGTATTTTTGGGGTCCAGACATTCTTTATTAACTCATACTTTGATAGGACTTGCCAAAAATCTTTATTCCATAGAATCCAAATGCTTTACGTATTAATGGAGCGCCACAGGAACCAGCTAGTGAGAGCTACGGCAGTTAATCTCCCGAAAAGTAAAGCCGAAAGTAGACTGAAGCGTAAACGATCATTAGACGTTCTAAGCGGTGATACGTAATAAATACGTAGTTGCAAATTTTAATTTATATGGCATTCATTAAACAATACTTCATTGTTTGCACTTTCAAATACCGCACCATCACATTTGCAAGCTGAGGCCTGCTAATGAGCAGTTTTCCCTATCATGTGTCTCGTGAATTAGTGGTTATACTAGCCATGTAACTAACTTACCAAAACTAAATTGTGATTTTTTATAAATCAGGTTAAACACTATTTAAAAAAAGTTAATGCTGGTGTTTCTTGTGCCGGTGTAGCCTTCCCAAATCGAGTATCTTTCATTCCAATTTCTGACTCAATTTCCAGCAAAACTAACTCAAAGTCGAGCTACTCATCCGGAGGAAGTTCTATAGGCTCCCATGATCTCGAATTTCCCACACGACAGACCTTCGTCAGCGTTTAATAATTGTGCTCCAATGTAGGCGACCCTGCATATTCAGAACCTACGTTTCTTCTTTTTACTTGCTTTTTGATTAAGAGTCAAAAACTACACAAGCTACAGCCGCGAGCTCTACTTCCCCAGAAGACTCCATGATCACAAATGAATAGAACATATTGTTGTCTCGTGTTGACGCTTCTATAGAAAATCAGCTATATAAAATTATATAAAGCACATAAAATGTTATATAACTTTTGTTAAATAATATGTTTTTGTTACAAGTGTGGACGCGGCTTAAGTTTTGTCAACTGACTAGTTTTGGCAGTTGTGTCTCTCTCGGCTCTTACATTTGTCTGCACCTGCAGAAAGGAACAAAGCTTCCAGGAACGTTGGGTGGTATTTATATTATCACTTGTTTTGTCTGTATTTCGCTATCATTCTTATGATTAAAAACAAGTGCATTAGCCTCTGGAAGAAAAAGTGAACATAAAGAGGAAAAATCAGTTTCTATCGACAGGGGAAAAAATAAAAGATCTAATACCCTCTCATACCCTCTTCAGAATCTCCCACACTAAATTAACCCTTAGCTTTATGTTTTGCAAGATCCCTCCCCCTATTTTCCATAGCTGCAACAGAACCCATACAATATACAACATCATATTTGAATACACCGGTTACAAAAAGCAAAGAGACGAAATTCTAGGAGAAAATACCTTCAACAAAGATCTAATTTCATCAAAAGAAGCCATAATTATAACCATAAAATATTTAACCCAAATTAATGTATTTGACAAGAAAAATGAAAAATTTACTTCTGATTGAAAATTAATAATAGCCTAATACAGACAAAAGAAGTGATAAGATAAATACTACACAACGTTTCTGGAATTCTTGTTCCTGTATTATATATATTTATAATATCACTTCTTTGTCTGTATTTGGCCATCTTTATTATTAATAGTATTTGACAAGGTATTAAACGTATTGTATGTAGATTACGATCATGTAACATTGTATGAAAATTTCTTGGTCGTTAATAACGTTTTAATATAGTTATTAATTAAAATGAAGTTATTAAAAGAAAAGTAAGTGGAGGAACTAAAATGTTTAATATCATGAAATCTAAAACAAACAAGAGACTTTGTAACTAATCCAAAATCCGAAACAAATTTAATAGAGATGGAAGCATAGACGATGTGATCAAAATCCGTGCTTAGTACGATATTAACTCCAAGTGATATTACGTCTCATTAACGCGACCTCGAAGGGCAAATTAGGCATATAAATAGATGGACAGTACAAAACTCGCTACCGATTTCTATTAATGCATCTTGTGATGCTGTGAATTAAATTAATATATACGTACCGGAACTAATAACTGTTTAAATAGGAAGTAATGAAAAATCAACAATAAATATTTATTGAAATTTTATTTCCGATTAAGGTAATTTGAATGACATCGTGATGTCCGATGTGTTCACTATTTCACAGATGAGTCGTACTTACCCATCTCCAGCCACTCTGCCCCATGGTGGTGGTGAGCGACGACTGTTGGCGTCGATGGCTCATTTATACCACTTTCAAGTCGGCCAAGGCCCCCCTCCTCCACGTTAGAAACTTTTCAAAGCAGCACAGCGCAAACCGTCGAAGACCGTCATGACGTCACTACTCAAACATCTCTGTCCTCTGAATTCGTCAGCATTCGAACGTTCATTCATTCAAAGCTTGAGTTAATACTTCCGAATTATTTACACTCACGTATATTATATATATACGGAACCGCGTATTATTTCATATACCTTATTTTTAAATGTCAAACTAAGCACTGTAATGAGATTATTGCGTTTATATGAATGGTATATTCTACGAGACATGAACATCTGAATTATTAAAGTTAAGGTGGGCATATCCAGACCTCTATAATAATTTTCATAATACGAAAGTATTTTTCCGAATAAAAATTTATCCTATGTGTAAAATGTTGAACGAATTCAAAACCCACATGTTTATTTCTATCTAATGTAAAATTCTATTGAAGATAGAATTGTGAAATAATAGTTTAAAATTTCATGGATTCCTTCTGTATCCTTAGAGTTCCTAAATAGATTTAAGGCGCATTATATTTCAATATTTAAGGGAATATTTTTGTCATTACACATTTTTCTAGTTTCACTTAAGTTTATGTTGATTTGTTAACCATATTTTTAACATGCTGTACGTGCGTCCGCGACATCGCTTGTGTAACTGTCTCGCTTTTACCCCATTGTAATGCAAAATCAGGAGCCTACTTTTGTCTACATGAAAAGAGTTGGTTGAAAAGTACTTATTTGTATGTTCTTCCCGGTAATGCAGAAATTTTTTTAATATGATGTTATTATTTACAAAGTATTATAAAATAAAAAGAATTTTTTTGTGCTTGATGGATGTTTTAGTAAAATAATAATCATCCCAATCACACAATTAAATTCAAATTTTGTACTATAATAACAATTAAGAACAATATGGCCAATAAACAGACCTCACCAGAATAAAAACAGGTACAACGTTTCCATAACCTTTGGACAGCTATATATACCAGCACACTGAAGTTTCCTTGGTTTCTTCTTCAAGTCTTGAGAAGGTCCACAAAACTGTGGAAGGAACGTTGTACCGGTTTCTATACTTGTGAAGTACGTTTATTGGCAATATTCTTCATAATCGTAATATATGTACACAGACGTAAATTTTAACATTTCTATACTGACAATTTATCTTTTTTTTTTTTGCTGGTTACAGAATAGAAAATATAAAAAAACATAAATAGTACGTTAGTGCAGACTGTTACCTGAAATAGTCCCGAGGAAAACTATTTAACTATCAATATTCATAATTAAATTAGTATATCTTCTCTGTTTCATGTACTTTGATAATCTACTGACAAGGAGACTTCTTAATAATACTTCTCCAAGAAGAAGATTTATTACAATTAATAGAACTCAAATTTCTCTTTAAATGAAACAGGAGTTGTGAGACAACATTGATTATATATATATATATATATATATATATATATATATATATATATATATTGTAATGATAATTAAAGGCAATTAAAGAATTAATAATTAAACAGTTGAAATAAATTGTTATCGGCGGGAACACAAACACAACAATGGGTAAGAATAGATATACAGGCGGGCCTTTGTCGTTGGCGAGCAAGTAATAAGCTACGGGGCACAAACGTCGCACACAAAATTTCGTCGAGTAGAGTCAGTCGCAGAATTTCGTCAAGTACAGTTGGACACAGAATTTCATCAAGTAAAGTCGGACACGGAATTGCGTCAAATAAAGTTGTATACAAAAACTAGTGGAGTAAAGTTGAACCACTGAACAATGATACAAGGAGAAAGGTTAAAAATTGGTTAAACAGTACAGAACATCGTGAAACCAAAAACAAATCGAGTCTGGCTGTGGAGAAGGAGTGGACAACGGTCTGATTTGTTCGTAATCAGAACTAGAGCGACAATCTTGGCTGGAGAGCGAGGGGCTTAAAGTAAAAGGTCAGCAGTATTTTACGGAACAATTGTGTCTGGTGGATGAACCGAAGCTTTGGAAAGTGACTTAAAAAAATTAAATTCAGTGAAACAGTGGCCTGTTACGTGTACGTAGTGTAAAGTGTATCATAGAATCCAGACAATTGCCTGGTACCGGTAAGTACTACTGTAAGTAGAGAGAAACTTTATAAATTTATTGCTATGTAAACGTTAAATAAGGATAGATCGTCAGATTTCGGTTTCAATTTCATTTTGTTGTTTTATTCTAATCAAGTTTTGAATGTTATAAAATTTGTTTGTTAATTTTGGACGATAGGAAAAGGTATTGTTCTTTGTTTAAAAGGCCCAATTAACGACCCTGAGACAAGAGTAAAGGAGCTTGTATAATAGTAAAAACATTAATGTAAAATAATCACAACAAGAAAATTTGTTATTATTAATTTAAATAAATCAATTGTTTCTGAAATTTAAACCCTATAATCATTTTAACATCCTTTCATTAAAATAATATAATAATAAATTCATCCACTTAATTAATTAAAATCTTTTGATTATAACAATATATATATATATTTGTGTGTGTGTGTGTGTGTGTGTGTGTGAGAGAGAGAGAGAGAGAGAGAGAGAGAGAGAGAGAGAGAGAGAGAGAGAGTATTGTAATATACACCAATGTTGTTATTAATATAATTTTTAAATTAATTGTTCAATTATAAAGTTTGGTTGCGTAAGACAAAGGCCATATAATAATGTAATAATGCTGTACAACCGCTGGGTAGCTTGAGAATGGGGGAGTGAGAGCATTCTCAGACGTTTTTTTGTTGTGGTTACTTATATTTGGTCGTCCTTATACAACAGCAATAAGTCAAATAGTTCGCTAACGTCGCGGGAAAGATCTATAGTTTGAAATTTCTCACAGTGGAGGGGATGAATTTGAGTCAGTAAAATTATTAGTTGGCCGGTGTTCGTGGATGAGAAAGGTCGTCATGGTGCGATAGAGCCTGGGGTCGGACCAGTAGTATTGAAGTTTTAGAAAAGTGAAAGTTATTAATTTTGTAAAGGTTTCAACTACATTATTGAACTGTGAAGGAAATAATTCGGCGGAGTATGTGTATATGTGTATAATAACTTCAAAATTTCATTAATTTTATTTACATTAATCAAAGTAAATATTTTATATTTAATAATATTATTTGTAAAATATGGTAAAATTTAAATTTGTTTAAATATTTCAAAGTTCATAAATCCATTAAATTGCTCATAAAGTGAATTAAAGCAAATAAACGCTATAAAGTAGTGTAATAAATTAAATAATTTTCCGAAGTTTCTTTTTGTATATTACAATATATTTAAGTTATATAATAGATTTTTACGGTTTTTCCTATTTTTGTTATCAATTTTCTCATTCATTAGTTACTTCATGAATTAAATTTTCTAATTTTTGTATTACATTTACATATATATATATATATATATATATATATTGTAATAACCAAAAGGTAATAATTTAATTTATTTAATTTTTGAAGAATTCGAGCCCCACGTTGTGGTAGCCATTTATGTAATAAACAACAGGTTGGCTTTAATAATAAAAAATTACAAATAAAATATTTATTTTATTTTATGGCAATAAAAGATAATTAAAAACAAAATTTGAGATCTGTTCTCTCAGGGCCTTTACTGGGTTTGATAATGAACACAAAAAAATGATTTAAAATCTTATTAACAAAACAGTTCATAATTTACCTTAACAATATGTCGATAGAATGAAAGAAATTAAAAAGTAAAGAAATTTACTTTGATTGACAATTAAAAGGGAACGAAAACTGACTTTATCCTTTAATTAGCGTTTAAAATATTATTCAAAATTATGTTACTTACGGACCGTCAGTCTGGTACCACTTTTACTCTCTTTAATGATTTAATATTATATATACTTATTCTATGTATTTTATTATTCATGTTTTTAATGTGTCTGGCCCTTCCTATTTCTTCAGGAAAGAACTAGTGTAACCAATCTTTCTAGAAGAAAGAAGGCGCATAGGAGCATATAAATATAATACTATATAATTTTGTATAGAAAAAATAAGTAATGAAAGTAGCCTATAATAAGAAAGGAGACAGACTTCAGTTTTCAATTCATAACAATACCGCCATAAGCGTCTGTTCACTTAGTAACGCTTTTGCTCATTTTATGCGTTTGTAGCAGGGGCAGATCCGAATTCAGTTTAAAACGAACCTATGTTCCGGCAACTTGGTAGGGTAAAAACTATTCTGAAATCATTTATTCAAGAAAATGTATTATGTTCAGGATATGTTGTACGTCAAAAATCTAATCGGTAAAAGTTAAGAGATTAGTACTGTGCGTGGTGTAAAGTCTTTGCCACTGTCTGTATATCCTGTTCGTAAGATTATAATGAATGATCTTAATAATGATAGTAGCTTTACTCCATATTCTTCTTGATAAAAATACCCCCTACAATCTTCTTCCTTCTCCTACTGCACATTTTTTTACTTGCTATATCTCACGACCTATACATGTACCAAATATTAAATACACTATTCAACATTAAAATGTTTCATAACTCCAACGAAATGATTATTTACAAGCCACAGGTCAAAAATGGGTTAAAAAATTAAAATTATGTTACATGCAATTACTATGTAAAGATGTAATAAAAAAATTAATTGACTTTATGAATTTAACTCTAATAATGAATTTATTTTAACCTATTTACCTTATTATTGAATACGAATATGGATGTAATAGAAAAAGGTACGTATCCGTCTTAGTGCGTCGTTGAAGAACTTCACGTGTTTTCCGACTGAGTCGAACCGGCTTTGTAGATGAACTCGAACTCATTCATAGATGTAACGCAAGACCGTAACGGTTTCGTTTGTCTTGATGGACTCTCCGTCGACATGTTTAGAATCTTTATTAACCATCTCAAGTTTAAAGATTAAGTAACGGTGTTACACCACACAGGTAATTTAAACTTGGCATAATCTGGAATCGAGGAACTACATTTAGAGTTTTTTGAGAAGACGTTTTATGGAAATATAATTCTGGCGCGTAGTGAAGTTAAAAATTCTTATACTGGGTCATTGAATAATTAATAGGGTTATTATATAGTAAACTATTTCTTTTTAGATAACGGAGAAATTATATCAAAATACACAATATCGAATTTGTTTATATAATTATGATTAATTCTAATAGCAAACGTATTGCAAGTTTAAAGTAATGCCAATTAATTAAGCCATTAGTTGTTTTAAATAATTTAAATTGTTAGCGAACAATTTGAATTATAGCGGTGAGAGCGAGCAAAGCAACAATAAACGGCGGTCTCTGTTCCTATTATTGAGGTTTCGGAATGGCGATTACGCGCGCAAAAGTATGGTCAGTCTTCAGTCTACTACGAGAGGAGAGACATTTTAAAAGTAAATCTTCACCGAGCTACTTAGAGGTTTTCAATCCAAACTGATAAATAATGCGGTAAAAGGCAAAAATCTGCATCTCATAAGATTCCTGTAAGCAAGCAGTTAGTTGGACCGAGTAGATGTGCTAACAATAAGCCAACGGAAGCAAGGGTTTGCTTCATTATAAAGAACTTGAACATTTTCGTGCTGAGGGAAAACGCCATAAGATAGCAGACCAATTAGGAGGATCATCCGAGTTGCTGTGAGCCTAGTAATCGCATTTCAACTTCATAAGTGTAGAATCTGTGAGAAAAATTTAGAATCTGTGTAAAAATTTTGCAATATAGTGTACTTTTGAAGCGCTAAAAGAATGCTGGTACCAGCCGAACAATACGTAAGTAACCAAAACCTTAATAAAATCTGTAAACGCTAACTAAAAGGGTAAAGTCAGATTTCCTTCGCTTTTCTTGTAGCTTTTCTTTCATTTATCAGCACATTATTTTGAAGTAAATTTTTTAACTGTATTGTTAATAAGATCATTCATTAATTTTCACTGTAAATCATCAAACCCAGTAAAGACCCTGAGAGATTAAGAGATTTTCATTTTATTGTAATTGTTTGTAAATTTTAGAAGCCACAAATTAATAAATAAATTTTGTTTGTTAAAAATTGGTTATCTTTGTCATTTAAATAAAGCCTATCATTTTGATCATTACATTTTGGCACCACAACGTGGTGCAAATTCTTCAAATATTAAATAAAGTTTAAATGTTGATTATTACAATATATATATATATATATATATATATATATAAACCTAGCTCATAAGAATGACATAATAATCTGTGTAAACAGTACTATTCTAAAAGCTTAGTAACATCTTAACCATCAGACTTCAATCCCCCATCTTATCCGGGCATGGTTGGTTACTTTGAGCTTTGGAAAATTGTGGTTCATAAGCACCTATTATTTTAAAAAAAACGCTGTATTTTCAATAAATACCTTTCCAGTAGCGATGCTAGGTGTCTCTTTCAATGCTGGTTAACTTGAGTTCGGTGTTTAAGAGGTTCCAAAGAAGACACTTCCAGCTTCCGGCGACACGTCGCGTCGCGACGTCAAAATTGTGGTGAATATAAAAAAAAGATGGGATAGAAGTCTTAAGATGTTAGTAAGCTTTTAGAATTGTACTGTTTACACAGATCATTAGGCCGTTCTTATGTTCTTCCGCGTCCTTCATTTAATTATTTTAACATCCACCTCCAAATCTATCCAAAACTTACTATATCTTACATTGAAATGCCTCAACGTATAACTGTTAACTAAGCATTCTGCTCTCTTTAACTTTCTGTAACTTCTAACATCTTCCAGTCCTTTTACTTTTATCTCAACACTTTCGACAGCCTCCTCGTCCCTATTTAAAAGAAACAGAAGTCACTCCTTAATAAAAAAACATAATATACAATCTAAGTTTCAAAATCAGTTCTCGAAATCCAAATTTCCCCTTCGTATTTGTTCATATAGCGTCTTAGAAGCAAAATTTCATCCACAATTGTGCGCGGTGTATGGGGAAACAATTATGACTGATGGAATGGTGAGGGAGTGGACGACAGTTTAACGAAGATCGTAAAAATGAGCACGATGAACCACAGTGCGACCGTCCGTGTATGATTACGGATTATTTGGTGCAAGCTGTGGAATAAAACATTCATCTGGAAAGACGATTCTCCATATAGTTTTCCACACATTTTAAAGTCAGTTCTCTACAATATTATAACGGAACGCTTAGGAAATTGAAAATTTTGCTCAAAATGAGAGTCCAAAATTTTACTGATGAACACAAGACCAAGCGATCTGGTGCTGCACTGACTTTTATCACGCGATACGATGACGAAGGCGATGTTTTGCTAACGCACATAGTTACAGGAGATGAGACACGGGTGTCTCACATCACTTCTGAATCAAAGTAACAATTCGTGGAGTAGAGGCACACAACATCCCCCGTGAAGAAAAGTTCAAACAGACGCTATCTTTTAAGAACATGTGCATAGTTTTCTCGGACAGACAAGGTATTTGGTTGGTTGAAATGCGGCAATCAACAAAGACACTACGAAAGCACCTTCGTGCAATACAGACCAAAAGGCGTGGAATACTTTCGCGTGGACTTATTTTATTTCATGACAACGCCCAGCCCCACACCAACAGACAATCTCAAGATCTGATCACATGATTTTCTTGGGAACAATTCGATCGTCCTCCCTACTGTCTGGATTTGGCGTCAAGAAATTTTGATCTGTTTCTTCATCTGAAGAAATTCCTTAAGCGACGATGATTATGTGAAACACGAAGCGTTCATTACAGGCGGAATATTTCTTTGACGAAAGCGAACAAAAGCTGGTTTCCCGTTACAAGTGTCTGAATAGCTACGGAGACTATGTGGAGAAGCATTGCGAAGTGTAAGGTAAGGATTAATAATAAAGTATCTGGTAAATAACGCTTTTTTAAATAAATAACGGTACTAACTTTAATGGATTCCATTGCCTTGAAACTTTCAATCTTCGCTGTCAATGTATATTTTGAACCCCCGCATAGCTGGCGCCAAAATTTAGTTCAGTCCTTTGAAATCTTGAGAATCAGAAAAAACAGAACCATAAAAGTTCTCCACATTATAACAGTTTTTATTCGAGAAAAAGAGGTTCCGAGGGAAAATCAATATAGAAAAGGCTGAAAAAAGCTTCAGAACTTTGGGGATTCTTCTGGAATGTGGACATTGATTTAATAAATTGTGCCACCATAAATGTAAAATATTCATTCATACCACAGATTATTCCTAATATAATACAAAAATTCATTTATCTCATCCCTACGAACAGTTTCACAACGTCTTCGTAATAAATACTTCATCAACAGTTGACCATCTTACAATCTATAATTGCAATGCAGCAAATAAACAAAATTAGATTTAATCATAACGGAGACAGACATTTCTATATGAAATATTACATTTCTTTCGAAAATTCTATTGACTTATTAGAAACAAAAATAAATAAAAATTACAAATATTTCCAGAATATTACCCATGAGTAAGATGATGTATTGGGCACGCATTAAAATAATAAACCGCTTTCAATTGCTGATGGTGATGCAAATTGCTTGTCAGTGGTTCAATGTTCAGTAAGTGCTAATTTCTTCCCAGGGATCTTGAAATTTATACTTGTGCTTCAGACTGTATATGAGTAAACATACAATTCTCCTTGGACGTCTGACCTTCTCTTCCGTGTGACTACGAGTGCCTCGCTCACATTGCAAACAGAAGCGTGTCTTCTTGGTCAATGCGTATCCTACTACTCAATTCGATGGTCCCCATCTTAAATTAAGATTCTCATTATGTCAATATGACTGGCAGTAGAAGAGACCACGTCAGCGGTTCCGTGCGAAATCCCATGATGGGACAGGAGCGATAGACTATATTGACGTTGTCATTATGAACTCTGAATTTGCTAATAACGAGTTATAATAATAGTTAATGTTTCTTTAAACTACGTTGTTTATCAGCTAGTCATCCTTACAATATAGATTTTTATTTCGACTTATTTATTGATTCCATTAATCCTTTTTCCGCAATAAAACACAGTGCTAGTAAATATTATTATTTTATCTATGTATATGAATGTGATTATTGCGAGTTTAAGTAAGTGTTTCGATCGGCTGACCGGGAATTTGGCGATGACTGACAAGGGTCGTAAAACCCAGACTGGTATCAGCCCGATTTTGAATGTCCATATTGCGGTGATAAGAAGGGTAAGCCCATCAAAAGGTAGACCTGAGGGAGAGGACCACTGAGGGATAGGGAACAGGATAATTCCTGTTCGATATTTTCCTCATTCCTGCTATTGGATAGGAATCTCAAAATAAGGTTCCCATAAGTCGTGACACCTTGTCTGGCTTTGAGGGTCTTATGTTCCGGGGTCGCAGACGTTGGGCATACGGTAAGAGTTGTCTTCTGATCCTATTGGACCAGTCGGCCAGCTGCCCTTCAAATTCGGCCGAGGCATGGAGTTTGGTATGCTGCACTCCTACAGCATACCAAATTCGTTATGGGAAGTGCGTGGGGATAAGGACCAAATGGCCGACGTTCCTGATGCAGGTTTCTCTAGGGTTTTCCCTGCATCATCTTTAGGCGAATTCCGGGTAGGATCCTTAAATTATAGCCCGGGGGCCCTAGTTAACCTATACCTTGCTCTTCCTTCCGCATCCCTCCTTTTCGATCCCTTCCTTTGCTATTAAAAGAGGAGTAGCCATCAAAGCGGATAACCTGTGACTAAAAAATCAAAAGGTGATTATGATTATGGAAGAGTGTTCGAGACCTTTGAGTGTGAGAGAGGAATTTTGCTTGGAAAGGAGATTGGCTTCTAGTACCTAGAGTTGGCACGTGAAATATGCTGGCACCTGGAATAGAATATTGTAGTTGAGACGCCACGACGCCTGAAGGGTTAATTCCAGTTACAGTTGGTCTGGATTTGAAACACTGGAACGCGGAAACTGAGGAGTAGGATTGGGACATCGCTGGACAATACAACAGATGGCGTTATAGTAAAATTTGAAAACCATGTCAATTCTCGATTAGGAGATAGTTCGAAAATCTATCAAATATACTGCTCGATGAGCAGGCCCTAAAAACCCGAAGGTTACGTTTCATGTTTCCTTTTATATTGTTAGACTTAAGTGTTTGAATTTTTGTAGTACTTGATTTTAATTGTAATATATAGTTAAATCTAATGTTTGTATTGTTCAATGCCACATTCATATAAATAATAATTTAAAATTATTAGATAATAATAAAAACTACCTACAGAGAAGGTACGTTACACTTTACCGAGGATATAGGAAGGGTCAAAGATGAACATACACAAAACATTAAAGAAAACTCAATATATTAAATGTGCAAAAAATAAAAATGTCATACAAAATAGTACATTTTAAAATGAGGAAACAAATTTAAAGGAATTATGACGTAAGTCAAAAGTATTTATGCATAGCGAGAAAGGAAAAAATTGTTATATACTTTTTTAATATAAATCGCGTTTTGATTTAACATTTTACTATTATTAATAATTACTTATTATTTACAGATGAACACTAACAAATTCTCGGTTTTTCACTCATTTCGCCACTGATACGTTCGGACTCCCGTCAGAGTAGTGATCAATTCACGTCAGGTAATGTATAAAATAAAAGAAAGAATGAGAAAAATTAAAATGTATAAATTATACATATTCACAAAGAATAGAAGGAAAGCTTTCAAAGAATCTCGTCCATATAGACCATGAAATTTGTATTAAAAGATCCTAATACAAATATTGAGTACAAATATTTAGTAAGTAGGCCTATTACTATCATTTATATCTGAATAATACAAGTACTTTTGATGGGGAATCATAGACCAAAGCAATTTTCAAAAGATCGATTAGCAAATTCATTAACTGTGTAGTAAGCACCGATAATATGACATTTTTACATTAATAAATATTATAAGATTGTTTTCTGTTTTTACGTTCAACGGTAGACTATTAAATAACGTTATCTCTGAATAATGATTGATAAAGTTTAAGCAAATGTTTGCCAGTTCTAAGACAAGAGATTTCTAGCTTCATATTCGTGACTCTCTCCGTTAGTCAACAACAGATTTTTATTACGTTTAACAAATTTTGAGATTAATAAATTTTATTGTAGTGGTAGGTTTTTTTAAATGATGAAGTAAAGGGATATTTTACTGAATTTAATACTCATTTAACTTAACACGAGAAAAATAAAGTAAAATAAATACAAATTATGTGTGTTTAGCTCGCCAGGCAAAACAATCGGATCCCTTAAATCCCAAGTTAAACCATGGTTTATGGTAATTCCCCAGGCGCGCCAAGGATTGAGACACTTGGCAGTTACCTCGCGTTGATCTCTGGCCGTGTTCATGTGGCACCCTCGATCTCTCCGTGTCCTCTGGATGATGCAAGTTTGGGGCTGTACGTCCGTCCCTGGCGACGGTTCGTCGAGGAGTCTCTCTGCACTTGCTTTACAGCCCCTTCGCTGAATGTGAAATATCGATGTTCTCGACCAATTTTCGATCGATCTTTCCTGAACCAAGAAATGTGATTGGTTCAAGAAATCACGTGTTAATTCAATTTCTGGGATTTTTGGAGAGACGTTTCCCACGGTGCGACAGTTCAGGTAACTTCGGAGGGTCAACATCCTACGTGCCTAAGACCAGACCTTAGGAATTATCTCTCCGTCACGTCGGCGTCTGGTCAAATTCCAACTTGCGAAGCTCTCAACCCTTGCTAATATCTAATTAAATTAATATGAAATCTATATATTGTAATATACAAAAAGGAGGCGTTAATTAAATGAAAATATAATTAACTTTACAAACAAACAAATTTATTATCAATGTTAAAAACAATTACACAAATAATTACAAATAGAATTTATCTCAGGGTCATTACTGGGTGTGATAATGGCTAATCATTTATTTAGGAATCTTATCAACACAAATTTCAATAAAAAGATTTACTCGTCAATTAACAAAGACGAAATTTACTTGTCGACGAAATTATACTAAAAAGATGGATTCTACTTAACAAATTTTATCAAAGGAAGAGAACGAAATCTGACGACTATCTTTTAATCCGGTTTACATAATTAATTGTTTTATATTGGTACTCACGGCAGCATTCCAGGATTCCTTTTGACTTACGAAGCACTATGACGGGTTTTTGCACAGCTTCTACTAAAACTCACTGATTCTAAAATTAGTATTTTTAGATCAAAATCAAGAACCAGGAACCTCCTCTTCGTCTCTCCCTCACTTGGTTGATTCCTGCTAATTCTCTGCCTGCCTATGTTCACCAAAACTGTCTGTACTTAGCAGGTTTCATAGTTCTGCATGCGTGAATGTTTTATCTATGCTTTCCTGCAAGCTCGTTTCGATTCTCGCTCTCGCCTTTCGCTTCCGTCCTCGTCTCTCGGTACGTGTTTCAATCTCCAAGTTCAAAAAGTTCTTTCACGACCACCCGATCGTTGAGGATTCGAAATACGGACTGAACTCTACCGTATCTTAATGTGAACTCCACTCTACCGTAACGTGATCTGCACTCTCTCATACCATAACGTGAACTCTTAATGCGACCTGCCTTCTGCCATATCATAACGTGAACTGCTTCTCGTCTTGCAAATCCGAGCGCTGCAAACGCCATTTTTCAGGGCTTCCGACAAAGAAAACAATGCTCTGCTTCATTGTTGCTCTGTTATGTACCGCCGTAAGAATATATTTCTCAAACAATTTATATTTTCAAATTTACAACTAATGTGTTAATTAATTGGCATTACAATATATATACCAATAATAAAACTATCACGCTACAATATGTACTGGGTAAAGTAAAGATTCCAAACTTTTCAAATTTATGGTGAGTCTGGAAAGGCTAGTAGTATTCTATAGCCTGTTTTTGCAACATTAAAAATTTCAAGCTACAAGGAAAATAATCCCATACTGGATCATTTCATGCCAACTGACCAAATCACGTTTTTGGTACCACCTTGGATCTTGATGAAATTTGGTGTTCGTGTTCACTAGTATATAGAGGAGGCACCAGGGTCTCCTGAAAAAAGGTCACCTGTACAATGCAACCGTGCGCGTGAATAGATTGTGAAGTTTCAAGTTTTAGTGTTGTGAAACCGTAGCAGGTAGCATCTTAAAAAATTGCAATCGGGGGACAACTTTTTGTGCTCTGCACGAAGGTTGCAATTCAAAGGTTTAAAATGTTTTAGTTTTATTGCTGTTATCTCACAAAGTTGATTAAATAATCCGTCACGTCAATTTGAGGCAGATTTTTCGTCCTTATAACTTTGAAACAAGACGTTCTACAAACTTATGCTTTGGTAAGCTAACTAAACCCATTACTGAGTTTAAGCTGTCCAAGTATCAGCTTTCAAGAATAAATAAAAAATATTTCGCGACTTAGTGAGAATGAAAACATTGGTATATATCTTTATTTTAGTTTATTAGCCCTTACACATATTTGAGAAAATTAAAATAATTAGAGCAATAATAATCTTAATATCAGGTTACCCATGAGCAAGGTAACTATTTTGAGATAGGGAAAAATTCAATTATTTCTAGACGCTGTTCTGTAATTAACAATCGGTATTTTTTTTACTCCAAAAGTTTTTTTGTGGAAAACGTTTGGTGACTTCGACGCTCTAGGCGGCGCAAAAGTCTCGTTCTTTCTAACGCCCAGTTTTCTCCAGCAATGTTTTATCAGCCTCTTACAGCAATGACTTATCTAACCCCTTAGCACCACGTTTTACCTCTATCCAACCGCCAACCTGCAATAGCTCAGATAAGCTTCAAACTTTCACTCGAAACTTCTAACTTTCAATAGCTGATGAGCGTGCAAGCTATTTACATCAAGATATTAAATACAGTCTATAACTTATCCTGCCGTCTCGTAACTTGAAATTTCCTCGGCACTAAAACCAGGAATTATCGCACTCCTTGACGTTACTTTTGCTTGATGAATGTGCATTTCACGGTCAGTATTTTATACTTTCACTTTGTTCACGACCTCAGTCTTTGGACTCCAACTTCCAACTGTCCACCCTTCCGTTCCAGCTATCTATAGTAGCAAGTGAACCCGCTTCAACAACTATCAGCCCTCACACATTACAGTTTTTAGGGGAAGTCACTTTGTCACGGTACTAGACGATCATAAATGCCTCACCATATCCTAATTATTTATCTAAAGCATATATTTAATTCCCCTTGTGCGCTTTGATTTGCCGTAATATTTTTACATGGTTGGCATGTGTTGGGCAAATGACGTATGGCTTTCGTTACTTGTGAATGGTGCCGGTGTTGCGTTATCTATAGTTGGAATTTTAAGAATTCGTAACGGCGCATTATAGGCAGTTGTGTCTCACTCTAAATTCTTAAAAGTAACAAGGATATATGCAGATCTCTCCAACGCATTCGACATGGTTCGACAGCAAATTTTACTAGATAAACTTGAGTTTTACGAAATTAGGGCAAATGCTTCCTTACTTTTCAAATCCTTCCTTCTAAATCAAAAAGTCGCCATTGACAACAATGACGGTAATATTTATGTCTCTGATTGGAAAGAAATAACTTGCGAGGTACCGTAGGAGTCGATTCTTGGGCCTCTGCTTTTTCTTTTGTAGATAAATGACCTTCCAGATTGTTCAGTTCTTTATAACGATGACACAAACTATAGTTGTCTGAAGTCATTAAATGCCTGGTTCAGAGCAAACAAATTGGTTCGCAACTTACAGAAAACTAAATTTGTTCAGATTTCGTCCGGTAACAACAACACTGAATTAGCAACTGATCATGCAACATTTCTCGGTGTTCAAGTTGACTGAAAGTTACGATGGAATGAACGTATTAAGGTGTTCTCAAGTAAACTTAGTTCCGTCTGTTACTCTCTTCGATTATTAATGCAACAAGTAGATTCTTTAACTGAACATGTGCTATGGAATTACGAGCTGGGGGCTTTCTTCACGCTCTGCGGAAATTTTTAAACTACAGAAACGTGCGATCCGAATATTATGTGACAAAAAATACAGAGAAAGTTGTTGAACTCTCTTCAAAGCTCTTGGAATTTTAACGTTACCCAGTTGTACATTTTGGAAACTATAAAATTCATATAACGTAATCAAAGTCTATTTGTTACCAACGGGGAATTTCATGAATATAATACCAGAAACCGCGCGACATTACGGACAGACTAACATCATCTCTCACTTTTTGAAAAAAATTAATATTATTTAACTGTCTTCCTCTTAGGATAAAAAGCATAAGCAGTTACAACGTATTTATTAAGAAATGCAAAACTCTGTTAATGAATCGACCTGAGCCAAACTCACATTAGTTCCCTAGAAAATACTGGTTAATTTATGGAATACTAATGTAAATCTTTATTATCTATGTGTCCAACTGATACTTCACAAATGTTTAATTCATTCCGTCCTCACGAGGTTTCCATCCGCTGAGAAAAACTGCCAGATAAATTGTTCCGGACAACACTTTGAATGCTCATCAATATAATAGATTTATAGGAAACACTTGCTGACATGTATGGGCGAATGGATGGATGGAAGGAACAAAAGGTCAAGGCAGCATAAGATCATCAACCTAGAGTTTTGCTGACTGAGGCTGAGAGGATTATGCCAGTCCAAGTAGCGAGAGAAGCGTTGGCCCGGTGAGATAAAATTTCAGAAAAACAAGGTAATAATGTAATATTAATTGAATCACCTGATGTAAAACTCGCAACACAATGTTATGACTAGGAAAACACAACATATAAGCTGAGTAAAGGCTAGGGAAAATCACAAAAGAGTAAGTTTATGAAAGCACTTATGTCTGTTTCATTAGATGTCCCCGTATATGCGACCCATAGTTAAGGTTTAATTATAAGTGATAGCGCTTGCTTCCGCATCCGCCTGTTTCGGTTGTGAAACACCGGTTTCCTTATATCCTGATTCTAACGCAACATTTTCCATCGTTATACCTGTTTGGCTTTCTGAATTCTTCCCAGAACGCAATTTAATTTTCCAATTCAAAACGGAAATCACATAAACATTATATATCCGAAGCATACAGATTGTAAACTAACAGAAATAAGGAATCTGTTTATGGAATACCGTCAGTAGAGATCCGAATCAATTGTTGTCTTTTCCGTTATAAACCTTGCTTTTTCGAGAGTCAGCCCTTATTGACTGTTGAAAAGTGAAAATAGTATTTGTCTCTTCCGTAGAAAAATGGTTTTTGCCTTTTGTCAAAATTTAATATATATTAATTTATACAACGTACATCGCATAATCTAATTTATGACGCTTTTTTCCGTTGATTATTATACATAAAAGTCTCCGGATCAAAACTCGGCCAAAAATTGCGACGTACAATTCAGGAATTGAGTGAGCATTGTAATCGTTAGCCACATTGTGTTCGAGGCAAGAGCCTGAACTGGAATCGATTTCCAGCTTCTTGGGTTACTCAAGTCGCTGATCAGATGTTGATCTGTTATTTGATTTGTGTAAATATCGACTTTCTTACTCTTTGTCAGGTGTACTGTTCTGTACAGACGTAGTAACAGTTTTGGCTTGTTCAGTCGCGTCAAGTTCATTACCTTACGACCAATTTTCTGTCACTCAGATCACCTGAGGCTTCATTTATTATTTGACAATCTTTACCAAACGTATATTCCTCTCAAACAAAGTCCATCGTTGCAAAATTTACTATCGTCAATTTATGATTAACAATTCTTTGGGCTTGTTCAATTTCCCGATCTACTACGTTGGTGCTGCAAACGTTCACTTATGTTTCAATTGTATCAATTAATTTTATTTTTAGGGCTGTGGTCCATGTTGGCAATGGTGTCGTTTGAGAAAGTTTCTTCTATTTAACTTATGAGACTTCCTAAATAATCGTTATTGTTACAATGGCATCGAAGTTAATTAATGGAATGTAGCATCTTTTGTCTGATACTGTTGTCCTTGCATTTCAAGCTAAATAATAATCCATAATTCCAGCTTTTAGCACTTCTTAAATTGACTGATTTCCTGGTTGATGTAGGAGCTGATTAATGATAAGCTACAAGTACATTTCATTATGCTCTTAAAAATAAGATAAGTAGATCGTATGGTTTTCTCTCGGAATTTTTGGCGTTGATAAAGCTGAAAGATAAATAAAATATTTTGCACCGAGCGAATTCAAAAGTAATTTTGCACAGTAATCTTTGTTAATGGCAGCCTACTTGTTTTGTTTTCATTTATTTTTTCTGTAAATTTGTTTTAGATGTTTTTTTAAAATTATTTCCAGTAAATGTCCCTTGTAATCCGTAAATATATAGCATAACATTAAATATTGAATCAATTAAAGCATCAGAGTGGAAAAATCTCGACCGGAATCGACCAGGAATCGCACACGGGACCTCCCATAACCGAGCTTGTGAAAGTTTTCTCCCTATTCTTCATTTGAAAATTATAATCCCCTGATCACTTTACATATTATTCATTGAGGTCCTAAAAATTATACCATGTAAGAATTATGATTTAGTAAAAAATTGTAGGCGAGCCTCTATCAGGTCTAATGGATGAAGGAATTTCGAATAGATTCTGGAGTCAACACGGATAGCTCAGTGGTAGAGATCGGGCCCGGCAATCGGGCGTTTCGGGTTCAATTCCTCGTCAGGTCGAGATTTTTCCATCCTGACACTTTAATTTATGGCCTGTATGGCTTGAACTTGTGAAAGGTTTCTCTCATAATTTTCAATTGAATATTGAATCAATTTATTGATCTTGGAAGACCCTCTTACCCCATTTCCCAGTATAACGTGGTATAACTTTCTTTAAAAGCATTAACCATAAAAAAAGATAAAACCTAAAAATCATTTTAATGTATTTATAGAATTAATTACAGATGTAACATTTAATTAAAGTAGTGCCAAATAAGACATGGGTATTATGATAACCCATCTGTACTCTAGACGATAAGGTATATAGCTTCATGGCTTCACAGCTTACAAGTTTTTAGTCGCATGAGATTATCCTTATTTCTGCCGCAGATAAGAAGAAATAATTTTTCTTTTTTTCACAAAAAAATCAATGCTTATCAATAGACTAAAATATTAGCGGAATCTTTAGGCTGCAACGTAATCAATTACGTTCATTGTATTATATAAAAGTTTGCAACTTTAGCCTAGTACATAAACATAGTTGACCAGACTAAATACGATTTTCTGGAAGTTTTGTAAATTTCATATGTATGATAAAAATTTGCGCTTTACGTCAGTTTTCTTCTTTCACTGAATTTGGTCTTTGATCATTACTCTAAAAGTCAGCATAATGCACATAACTGAATTTCCATTGACGGAATACAAATTTTATCAAAGTTATTTATCCTGCCTTACACTATAAAGAACAAAAATCTATATAAATTTGTAATTGTCATTATCCATATATTGGTATTTACGCTCTTAAATTTAATTTACTTAGTTTTTTTTGTAAAGAAAATCAAACATTCATTTATTGCATAAATTGAGTTGCCTAAGTTTTATTAGAATATTCAGTAACTTTAGGCTCATCAACGGATCTCTCCAGCAGAAAACAATAAGTTCTACACAAGAAAAGTGAGATCCTCCTTGCATAATATGTCGACGAAAGTGAAATGCGCAGTTCGTTAGTAGTCAGGATGCTAATTCTTGTGAAACTACTTCGCGCGCTCTTGTGAGGTCCAAATATTATGAGGCTGAAACCACTCGCAATAATCGACAACACTGAAAGATGAGTAAAAGATCATTGAACAGATTTTATATTTGGAATTAGCTGAGTTCTCGGCGCTGCCCGGGTATTTATTTAAATTAGCCCGGAGAAGGAATAAATTCGACACTAACCTATTCGAAAACATTTCATTTAACCAGCATCAATAGCGTCAGGGTTTGATACATTTACCCATGTATATGTTCCCAGGCCCGACCTAACCCCTCATCATCTAACTTCAAATAAACCAGAATGATGACGGTACTTTAACAACTCCGGAAGTCTCCTACTACATAAAATACGAGTGTCTAAAAACTCACGCCGAATTAAATGTGAAAAATACTCGCTAACGTAATAAAGTCTAAAAATACTCCTGGAACCTTAAAGGAGCAAAAAATACAACCTTTAACTACATAGAGTCCAAAATATAGCTGGTATCCAAAGATAGAAAATAAAAAACACACCCAGTATTTTAAAAGGATAAAAACTACTCCAGGTATCTTTTTGTCAACCACGACTAAGAACATAAAATTTCATTAAGTATCATGGTTAATGCGAGAATTAATCTCCGTGACTCCTATAACCCCGCAATCGCCACAAATCTAGTTTTTATTTGCATTATTTTTTTACGAATTCCCCTTCCGTCACCACCCGAACTGTTGCTTCACTCCCTTGCTGGAGTTGAAATTAGACACTTAAAAATGGATGAAAAACACTATCAAATTCAGCGGCCCCGAAATCGTTTTATTCTACGTTTAGGAATGTTTATAACTGTCGCCTACTCCACCCCCACCCGTAGATGTGGTAGGTGTATCTTAATCCCACTGTGTTTGTTCCTGGATCGTAAGTAACATGTGAACAAAGTTTGGTAAAAATTTTGTACACGCTTAAGATTGTACGCGGAAATTTGTTTTGCCCCGTTCCACCCCCACTCCTAGGGGTTAAAATAAAACATAACCAGAAGAGTAAATTTCAGAATGAAACTCAGTGACTTCCATAGCCCCAGATTCGAAACTAGACTCAGTTGATTACTCATTACTTTTAGATAACGGTCTTTCACCTACTTTCTCCTGACCCCTACCCCTAGAGGCTGAACTACAGCTTAAATTGACATAGTGAATGTCAGAATTAAACTCACTACCTTCTATAACTATGGATTTGACACCAATCTCGGTTGCTACGCGTTACTTTTATGTAATGCCCCTTTATTGCCTACCGTAGTGTTGCTGACTTTCCATGCTGGAAGGGGTTGAAATTATACACTAAAAAAACTTGGAGAGAAACTATTAATCTCATCGACCCCGAAAACTTATTATTCGTCTATAAAAACGGTAGTTTTAGAATGTTTCTCCCCCGTTCACCCCTTGGGAGTGCCCTAAAGCTTCGATAGCCCGTCAGAAACCTTCGCAGGTGTGCGCACAACTCATCTAAGTTTCATCACATTTGGATGAATGACACATTCATATGTGGATAATAAACCTCTCAGTTCCACTGCCAAGTATCAGCAGTGAATTAAAAATTTTTATCTAAAAAACACTTAATAAATTTGATTTATTGGTTTTAAAATATTTATAAACGTCTAGCTGATATTGTGTGCTCTCCTATTTACCTTATTATGCTATCATCATAACAATAACCTCGTTTGATAATTATAAATGTATGAACACCTCCAAATTAGTAAGAAATATTTTATTAACAAAAAACATAAAAATTAACACAAATTTTCGACCTCAATCTAGAAATTTATCGATTGTACAATAAAGTAAATAATTTACATACATTGCCAAATTATTCTATAAATATTAGCCAAATATTGATGTTATATAAATAAATTTTGTGTAGATTTTCCAAAGCATGCTCTGTCTGTAAAGCACGTTGCAACCGAAATATATTGAATGTATACACTCCATTGTATACCTGAAGACCAAAGATTAAAGACCAAACCTTAATTTTTTTTGGAAATTAATTATTTCTTATTAATTTGGCTCTATTCATACAATTAAAATATATTTTTATAAATTATATGACGATATTTCAATTCAATTTTCTTATTAGCTCCATACGAAATCACATTTACATTTAGTGGAAAACAATCATTTATATTTATATTTATAAAAAGTAAGTAAAACACTTTTAACAAATATATCCCATTCATAACATTAGCATTGAGAACGCTTTAGCGGTGCTAATTATCCGTTATTTATTGCAATTGTTGAGATATGATCGCCTATTAAGTTTTGTTTATATCAGTGGATTTAAACAAGTGATTAAACAAACACAATTCAGTAATTTATTAACAATGTTTTTACAATAGCATAACATGAAGAGTAGAAAACTAACTGACTAAACATTATGAAAAAGTTCTTTACGTGTCTCTGCTGTCGCAGTTGCTCTGCCAACTGTTAAGAAACAAATGTTGAATTGTCCCTTTTTAACATTGTCCCATAATTGCATCGTCTCTTGATAGTACGGATTAGGCTCATTCGCAGTTGTGGTTGTCACTAGTCGCCCTCAGGCTGGTTTGATGCATTTGATCGCCACTAAATTTGGTCTCATAGGTTATGATTCTTTTCAATGATATTAGGTGCATTCGTAAGTTTGGCAAACTAATATTCTTTGGTTAATGAATTTTTCATCTAACGGTTCAATGAGTAGTACTTTATTTTTAAATAATTAATTAGAAGCACAATTTAAGGAATGAATAAAATAAAATAACTCTTAAACTAGCAAAACAAAACTGAACAAAATAAAAATGAATGCATTCAAGATTATTGATATACAACTAAGTTATGCAATGAACTTATCATGGAACGTGTTTTGAATTGTATTTGTTAATATAACTTTCTACAAAAGCGTACCAGCCTTGTTACCGAACTTACTTTAATTTAAGGGGTATGTGCCTAAAGCTAGGAGCCGTAATGAATTATCGTAAGAAGGACGATCCTCCCATGGATCCCATCCATAATTTAATTTTAATTTTAGAGATTAAACATCGCAGGATTTGCGATGTAGAATTTTGAATATGCGTTTTCCGCAGTAAATATATTATATTTTGACTTAAAATCTAGAATTTGTATACTCATCCATTCATGCCGATTAATTAGCCGCTGTATGTGTTACATAGTATTCACACGTTAATAGCTTTCTTCTATTTCATTAATTACACTGAAACAGTTCATTTCTTTTATAGTTACACCAACTACTAAGGTCATTAGCGACTTTGTACACTGTTGATTTTGACTTTGTCGTGGAGCTAATTTATTGGAGTTTCTCAGTATGGAAACATACTTGCAACATCCATGTTCTGTCCGGGATTCGAACCGCGGAGACAGTAAAGCTAATCACTACATCACAGGAGGTCGGTGAAAGTCATTGTTATATAGACTTGTGATTGTTTTTGAATTGATTGTGTGTACTGTGTACATTTTGCTGTATACCATAAGCTGGCTTTGCTGGGATAAAATAGTTAGTAGATATACTGCCCCAAATGTGTAAGTAGAGCCAGTTGTCAAGTTTAGAAATCGTTATCATCTGGAAACTAAAATAACTCCTTCTCTTTTCAATATATATTTGTAATAAAGGAGCAATTATTTCCTACAGGATAATTTGAAATAATGTTGAAAGGCAAATATTTTAGTGAAACTTCTCTTTATTATTTTAGTTATAAAATATATTTTAGATATAAAAGAACCTGTGATCAAAAGTAATACACATACATTTTTCACTGAAGAAACACTCCATCTAAAACATTCGCATACAACAGAAAACGATTTAGAAAATGAAAATAATTTAATGGAGTCAGAAGATAAAGATTTAAATCTTGCATAAATCAGTACCAAACCAAAAAAAAACACTTGAAGTTGTCGAAATGTCAGTAATCCGAGAACGTCAATCAATAACAATTAAATCAAATTTCCATCGAACACGTTCCAATTTATGACAATAATGCAAATATCTATCCATCAACAAATAACAAGTAGTTTGAACTACAATGTTTGACGAAAACAATGACGAACTTAGAGAGAGAGCTCAGGAAAATAACTGATATATTGAAAGACATTGGATTCTCAATTTTGTTTCGCGTGTACATTGTTTTGTTATAATAGACTCATAGTTAGATTTTTACGACTGTAAACATGTAAATCGAACATTACTCCACCACGAAAATTCAACAATACATGTATAAAATTATGTAAACATGAAAAAACAAACTCACATTAATGAAATATCTGCGCTGTTCACTGGGACTCAAAAATTGTGTATGCTCTGCATACAGAGAAATCAAATCTAGTAGCATAATTCTATGAATTCTTACTGAAATAAATATATTATATAACATATAAAATTCATTGAATAATCTTGTATCGTTACATAAAAAAAAATTATATTGAAACTTGATACGTTTTGTTATTATTATAAAATGATAGTAAGTGCTTACTTCAACGATAAAGGAAAATCTACCTACTTTTAATGACTTTTATATACTTATGAAATCAGTAAGTCGACCTTGATTTTTTTGCCACTTGCGCTAGAACACCTAGTATCGTCTCGGATATTATAATGTTTCAAATACTGCCATGAATGCTATTATTACTGTTAGATTTCTTAATTCTCTATCCTTTTTCATTTATTTTCATTATTATGGGTCAATTAATCCACACAATGAAAAATAAAGATATATCCCTCACCGAACTTATTATTAAATTTAAGTGATATGCACTAAACCTTATAGTGTTGAACATCTTTGACGTTTGTTTTCGTACCTTCTTGCAAAAGGCAAAGTTTCTAACGAAAGATGTCGTACTCCTATCAGACACGTAAACTCACACGGAACAGCAGACGATCAAGTTATGTTTTGATAAATCTCGCTTGAATCTCTGTCATCGTTTATAAATTTTCAGTGGCGACAGAGCAGCAGTATATATTTTTTTGTTGACAGTTTTCTCGGAAACTTGCACGAATTTCGTATAGTTCAATAATGCGGTCTCTTGGAATTACATTAATCAGCTTAGCATTAACATGTATTGTCATAGGCAATGCCTATTACCAAAAGAAACAATTTTACCCATCTGTTGTGTATATAACAAAGTCAAATCCTAGCATGGCGGTGAGAATATTTCTAATTCAATTTTATAATTTGGATTTTTATCTTTTCATTTCGTGTCATTACTTCAACTCTTGTCATAACATTAACTAAATATTATTTGATTTAACTTCAGCTAATGCAACAAATACCATAGCTCATTTTAGTTGTTGATGACTTATTGCATAGGTCACTTTTAATATATATTAATTACATTCTTTTTACAGGTGATTTATGTTCAAGCATTTATATTAGTTATTCTTATGGGTAAATTAATGCGTAAAGTCTTCTTTGGCCAACTAAGAGCTGCAGAATTTGAGGTTTGTAAAATTTCAGTATTTATTACATATGTCTTTGTTTAATATACAAACGGTATTGAAAAAAAAAAGTGATTTTTCATATAACTTGGCTAGTAAGTTTCCCTCATCATAAATTAGTCATTAATAAATCTCTATTTCAGCATCACTTTTGGTTTGGCACTATATTTGGAGTATGATAAATTAAAATATGTTTATTAGTCCTCAAATAAAATAATGTAAAACTTAAGCTTTAGACTATATCCTAAGCCATATTCATCTGTTATTTATATAAAAATTCACAGTATTTGACTGACAGTTGTCATTGTCACATTATACATGAAACAAGTGCCATACATTGAGGAATATGTGGCGTGATATGTTTTAAATACTGTATACTTTTTTATATAAATAACAGAAGAGTATAGCTTAGGATAAAGCTGAAAGCTCCTGTTTTAAATTATTTTATTTGAGGACTGATAAAGGTTTTAAATTTATCATTCATTTTATCAAAAGTCTGTAACCAGAATTTCTACAATTAGCGTTTAAGTTGATCGTAAGGTATGATGAAAATAATTTTGGACTACGAATGACAGCTGCTTCGAGTTGCAATAAGAGATTGATTGAAGTTAACAAATTTGATGTTTATTTATTTTATAATATATAATAATGTTTTTTTTTATTTTAGCATCTTGTTGAACGATCATGGTATGCTGTAACAGAGACATGCCTTGCCTTCACGATGTTCAGGGATGATTTTAGTCCAAAGTTTGTTGCACTTTTCACTTTGTTGCTGTTTCTCAAATCATTTCATTGGCTTGCAGAGGATCGTGTTGATTTTGTAAGTGGAAAAATTCATTATTTGTAATTCTGTAAAAACAAACATTAACAAAAGTTGGAAATTATGAATGTGATCTATGTGTTATAACTTAGAGCTAATTGTGCAGGTACACGACTATATTTACTTGAGTATTGATAACCTTATATATCAAAGTTTCTAACAGTATGCTCTGCATACAGCGAAATCAAATCTAGTAGCATAATTCTATGAATTCTTACTGAAATAAATATATTATATAACATATAAAATTCATTGAATAATCTTGTATCGTTACATAAAAAAAAATTTTATATTGAAACTTGATACGTTTTGTTATTATTATAAAATGATAATAAGTGCTTACTTCAACTATGAAGGAAAATCTACCTACTTTTTATGACTTTTATATACTTATGAAATCAGTAAGTCGACCTTGATTTTTTTGCCACTTGCGCTAGAACACCTAGTATCGTCTCAGATATTATAATGTTTCAAATACTGCCATGAATGCTATTATTACTGTTAGATTTCTTAATTCTCTATCCTTTTTCATTTATTTTCATTATTATGGGTCAATTAATTCACACAATGAAAAATAAAGATATATCCCTCACCGAACTTATTATTAAATTTAAGTGATGTGCACTAAACCTTATAGTGTTGAACATCTTTGACATTTGTTTTCGTACCTTCTAACTCTTCACCCTCTGTGCATCTAATAAGACTGTCTGAATTCACTATGTTTTGGTAATTTGCACGGTAGCTTAATTATTAAAGCAATTTTGTACTAAACAGAATATCCGGGTTCAGTCCCCTGCCATGCCGAATCTTTTCAGGCTTTATTTCCTCTTCCTTCCATCTGTACACATTGAACATATGCTTTTCTTTCTGCGTAATTCTGCACCCAAGTATATGCTTCCTGATGCTTGTTCCCCTTTTATCCTATTTATTTCCATCTTTCCTCACTATCCAAGATCCAATGTGACTTTGGCACCAAATCAAAATGCTGAACAATATGTCTGTGTGTGTATGTATGTGCCGGATAGGCATGATTTCACACAGTTCAGACCCTATCTCCTGACGAAGGGGGCTCAGGCCCTCGAAAATTTGTAGTATTCTCTCACCTCTGCCAGACTGGACCAACTATTGATTTCAGATATGTCAACATATATATAATATTTGTAAGGATATGCCATTGCAAACATAATTGTGATATTGGTATGGCTTACCTGAAATTGATATACAGTGTAACTACCTTTGGTTCCCTATGGCTACACCGTACTTCACTTTCAGGTAAGCCACAAGCTTACCTTTCCATACCATACCATACCAATATCGCAATTATATATTTATATATGACCCGGTGGCTGAGATGGTTAAGGCGTCTGTGTACTGAGCAGAATACGTGGGTTCAAGTCCCGCCTGGGTCAAATATTTTCAGTCTTTTCTTCTTCTTCCATCCTTCTCTCTGCTTTGAACATATCCATTTCTATGTGCGTAATTCTTCGCCCGAGCATATGAATTCACATAAAGCGCAATCCTCTTATTTTTCCTATTTATTTCTATCCTTCCTCACTATCAAGGTTTTAATGTGACTTTGTCACCAAATTAGTTCAAATTTCTTAATGGATTCTCCTAATATTGTATATATATATATATATATATATATATACAATATTAGGAGAATCCATTTAAGGAACTAATTCACATTCAAACTTGGATAGTGAGGAAGGATAGAAAATAAATAGGAGAAATAGGAGGATTGCGCTTTATTTGAATTCATATGCTCGGGCGAAGAATTACGCACATAGAAAAGCATATGTTCAAAGCAGAGAGAAGGATGGAAGAAGAAGGAAAGACTGAAAATATTTGACCCAGGCGGGACCTGAACCCACGTATTCTGCTTAGTACACAGCAGAATACGTGGGTTCAGGTCCCGCCTGGGTCAAATATTTTCGCAGCCGGCCGGTGCACGGAATGGTGTGACACTCCTTCCTGAAGAAGGAGGCTGAGAGCCTCCGAAAATTTGAAGAACAACCTTCAGTTCCTCATGGCGACACCGTACTTCACTTTCAGGTAAGCCACAACCTATCTCTCTATCCTTTCCATACCAATATTTTTGACAATGTCACATTCTCACTATTACAATATATATATATGACACATTTAGATGGGAAGTACAGACACCAAAGTCAACTTACCAGACCCTGACTCATCTTTGGAAACTCTCCTTCCAGCAGACCTTTCAGTTGATGGTCCTCAATATTTCTGGGTGGATTTTCATGCTTCTCTTTGCTTATGTCAAAATTGGCTTTTTTTAAACCGACAAAAACCAATTATGCTTGTTGTTGCCAGTAGAGCACTGTCACCGTAGTCCTCCACAAGGTTTTGATGTAATTCAGCAGTCAATTTCTTCAAATTGAAGCAGTGAAATGGAGCTCTTTTTTATATATATATAAAAAACTAGACATTATTACCTTACATTATGTGCTTAGACTGTTGTTGACAGATGACAAACTAATAATAAAGAATGTTGTGTCCTTAGTAACTTAATATGATCAAAACGCCATCTATGAGCAAACAGCATATTTAACTCTGCAATTCCTATAACCCTGGAATTTACACTAATCTGTCTTTGTGCATTACTTTTTATGTGAAACCCTTCCTCCACCACCACCACCTATACGAGTGTTTCTCTTCCTTGCCATTTGGAGATGAAATTACACTCTTAAAAATTCTAGAATGATACTGTCAAATTAAGTGACCCCGTAAATGTTTTATTTGTTCCTAACAATGACTGTTTAGGAATGTTTTTAAATTCCACCCCCATCCCTGGGTATGTCTTAATCCCTCAGTGTTTGTTACTGGATCATAAGTACAAATGTATAGAGTTTGGTAGAAATTTGTCTACGTATTTAAGATTGTATACAGAAATTTGTTTCACCCCCTCCTCCATCCTACGGGCTGAGCTACATCTTTATGAGTAAGATAAATGTCAGAATTAAATTCAGTTACTTCCCTAACTCTAGATTCAACACCTGTCTTCATTGTTTAGTCTTTACTTTTATGTAACGACCGCCACATCCTCCCCAACCACACACCTAGGGGCTAAACTATAACTGACAGTGAATGTATAATTAAACTCATTGACATCTATAACTCTGGATTGTGTACCAATCTCGGTTGATCTATATATTTTTATTTAATGTCTGTCCACTCCCACCCTTAGTAGTACTATCTGCCCATGCTGTGGGGGGTTGGAATTATACATTAAAATATCTGAAGAAAAAACTATTAATCTCATCTACCCTGAAAACTAATTATTCAATGCTAAAAACAGCTGTTTTAGCATTTTTTAACATTCCTTCCCCACCCCCACATCTAGGAGCTGAACTACAACTTTATTGATTTAATATAGGTCAGAAAGAAACTCATTGACTTCTATTACCCTGAATTTTACACCAATCTCGATTGTTTCACGTTATTTTTATGTAACTCCCCACCACCCCTTCCTTATTGGTGCCTTAAAAGGTTGAAATTATACACTAAAAACATGTGGACAAAAACTGTTAATCATACAGATCCCGAATAGTTGTTAATCAAGGCTAATATCGACATTTCAGCATGTTTTTAAATTTCACTCCTAACCCTTGGGAGTTTCCTAACACTTCGAAAGCCCAATGGAAACCTTCGCGGAGGTGCTTACAACAACTCGTCAAAGTTCCATCACAATTGGATTAAGGCTTTAGGAGCGCATAGGGACACAGACAGACAGACATTCATTTTTTATATAGATTGAAACTTTGTTTTTCCATTCGAGGCAAAAGGATGTTCTTCAAATTTTCACATTCTGGGCTCCCATCAGGAAATGGATTTTCATTCCATACGCTGGCGGGCCTTTTAAATAATGCAGAAGTGGAACAGTTGTTGAAAGACAACATGTTTGTGTTGCTTTTTTTCCCTAGTTTACTCATTTATAAATATCTTGTATTTTGAACGTATTTGTTACCTTTAATTTAGTTCATATTTCATGTTTTCAGACATGGTGTTATATATTTAAACTCTGTTCAGACTAGGACAGATGTTGCTGTTCAGCACAAGTGTTATATTATTATTTCCATGTGTAACATAAGCAAGAAGAATAAATAGAAAATTATGAAGAATATCTCTTGTCAAGCTTATCTCAAAATGTTCTTTTAGAATGAGGAGATTACAATTATATGCATTACCTATCACTTAATTTTTTCTGTTAATTAACTTTTCGTTTATCTAATTAACATTCACCAATAATTCATTGTGAACTGTTTATATATGTTCCTCAGTGGACTTGGTAACTAATTTTTCATTGATTAATGTTTTCTTTTTAAAGTATCCATATTTTTAATATTGTAATTGTTGCTCATAGAATTTTGAATTAATAAATGTTTGTTGATTCATACATATATTTCACTAGCTAGTTATAATCCCAAAACATTTTACTTTAATATTTTCTGTTACAGATGGAGAGAAGTCCAATAATTTCATGGCTTTTCCATATAAGAGTATTGTGTAAGTTAAATACCATTATATAATAGTGTAAAAAATTAATTTATATAGGGAATGCGGAGAAACAGTTATTAATGACAATGAGATTACTATCGGCAAAAGATACAACAATTATTCATTATCAATTGATTTACACTTAGTCTGAGGTGATTCTGGAGCTAACGCCACCAAAAAACTTCTTTGCATATTTTCATTAAAACAAGTAGCTATTTACTTGAAATACTAGGGAAATAAAATATAAATGAAATGAATGAATCCTTGAATGCAGTTTTTTGAACTAAGGTTCCCACATGCCGCGGCACCTCGGCCTGTTTTGAGAGGTGTATGTTCCGGGGTCGCAGACCTTGAGCATACGGTAAGAGTTGTCCGCTATTCGTATTGGAATAGTCGGCCAGCTGCCTCCTAACCTGGCCAAGGCATAGCGAGGGGTAAGCTGTGACCCCACAGCAAGCCCCTCTACCACCATCGGAAGGGTGTGGGACAAGTACCACATGTCCGACTTACCTGATGCAGGTTTTTATAGGGTTTGTCCTGCATTACCTTTAGGCGAATGCCAGGTAGGATCCTTAAACTATAGCCTGGGGAGCCTAGTTAACCCTTGGCCTCCACCCTTCTGCATCCCCCCTTTCAAATCCCTTTCCTATGCTATAAGAGGGGAGTTGCCACTATGTGGATTACCCTATACATAGACTGTCTACACCCCCCAAAATAAATCCTTGAATGAAATGTTTTATAAGAAAAAGTAATGAGGTTCCATTTCTTCAGGTTTTAGTAGGCTTGGCAATGAAATGTAGATATTTTGCAAATTTGTTATAACCACTCAGTACTACACTAACTCGTTTTCTGCAATATTGGGTTGAGGTCATGTCGTGATTATACAATGGGTGGTTCTGTATGCTTTTGTTTCTCAAAGTTGATTGTGGCTGATTGCTATCACACTTTCTCAGGTCCAAATCCAATATCCTTTCTCTCGTGAGGCAAAAATGCAATTGCTCTCTGCACTTCCCTCTATTTTCCCCAGAAGTGGCAGTCGGAGACAGCTAGCGACTTCCTTTTTCCAAGAATTTTTGACGGACGTTCAACTTTTCCCTTCATAATGTAACAAAGAAGAAATGTCTCACCACAATAAATCTCTGAACAATGTCTGCTAAATATCTAACTCATGGCAAATCTCCACAAGTTTAAGTTTGCACATTGATTTAAAAAAATAGGTATTTTGAGAGTTCCAAATATTAATTTTATTTTTTTTTCAATGATCATATGTTCTGATTTCACACAAATTATAATTGTAAGTACTCCATCCACTTTCTCTCTTTCCTTTCCATACCAATTAATTGCACTATTTTGACTGTCACATCCTTACTCATTTTTATATATAACACTTAAAGAAAATGAGAAGAGTTCAAATTAAATAACACATATGGATGGGAAAGAGAGAGAGGTATACTGACTTACTTGAAATCAATAGTTGGTCCAATCTAGCATAGGTGGACATTCAAATTTTTGTCAAGAAGGAACTGCATGCTGGACTGGACCAACTATTGATTTCAGGTAAGTCAGCATTACTGTCTCTCTTTACTATCCATATGTGTTATTAATTCATTTGGATAAACGTTATAAATTATAGAAAACCCGAAGAGGGCTCAGGCTTGAACTTCCGCCTATGCCTATGCCAGACTGGACCAACTATTCATTTCAGGTAAGTTGGCATCACTGACTCACTTTCCTATTCTATGACATTGCCAAAAATAATTGCGATATTGTTATGGAAAGGAAAGAGAGAGGTTGTGACTTACCTGAAAGTGAAGTGTGGTGTAGCCATAGGGAACCAAAGGTTGTTCTTCAAATTTTCGGAGGCTCTCAGCCTCCTTCTTCAGGAAGGAGTGCACAGAATGGTGTAACACTCCTGTATCTGAATCTGGTCTACCATGGTTGATCAAACATACACAATCATATGTGTGTATATGAAGACAAACTCGTACATATACTGGTGACTGCACATAATATCAAAGTAAATGCACTTTGGAACAAGGAAATGTTTGGGAAACGAAAGGAAGTAAGATGTTGATTCCATTACTTTGCTTGCCTATGGTAGAGGTTGTGAGGACAGTTTACAAAACTTCATTTATGTAGAGCTATAAGGAGGGCCAGTGATAAGCAGTTGTCAAAATTAGGAATTGGGAATTGTTTTTGCCAGGTTAACTGTTATGCATTTGTTTGTATAATCCATTTTATACTTAGATTGAAATATGTTCTTTAACTATACATTTCCATAGTCACCTTCATTTCATGTATATTCTCCTTCATAATACCAAAATACACTACAACTAAGGAAATGCCCTTGGGTCTGAAAAGTAATTATAATGTTTATTACAAAAAAAAATATTAAATTCATAAAATTTCATCCTCCTAAGGGACCTCATCAAGTATGACAAATTTTAATCTACAATTTAGAATGTAATAACATGTATTTATTTGCATATTAAGTTTTTAAAATAACAATTAAAAATTATTTTAATTAATTTAATTCCCTTTTAATTTAGTATACAATCCATGTGTAAATTTAGAGTCAAGGTTCTACTGCCTTGCCTGTTGCAAACAAAATGAAACGCTTGGGTAATAATGAACTGTGGTTGAAAACAATGTATTTATTGTGTGTATATCTTAATAATACTATAAATTTCATTTCTACATTATGTGATAAAAATGTCATAAATATTAATTTAACAAAGTATAACAAAATCAGAGTTTCATTAAATTATTGGCATCAAATTTTATTGAGAAGGTTTTGCAATGGCACAGATATTAACATCTCACTCACCAATCTAGGAAAATATCTTAATTCTTCATCTAAAATTATTATGATTAAGAAGGTACATATGTTTGGACACATGAGCAATTTTGACTATTAATTTAAAATTCTTTTTATGTATGTTAATGTGGTTTTTAGCAATGTTTTTGATTGTCCTATTTAAGAGGCATTGATTGTGAATTCACAGATATTTTGAGAAACAATTGTGAGGCCCAATATTTAAGAAAGTGAACTCTAATCTGGTTGAAAATTACGGACCTATATCCTTATTGTATACTTTTTCAAACATAATTGAAAAAAATACTTCTCAATAGAACCTTAATATTATATATATATATATATATATATATATATATATATATATATATATATAATATCAAAATTTCTACATGGCTTTATGCATACAAAAAGATTGCTTCTTTCACACGAAACTGAAATATACAGTATCATGTCGGATTGTTTTTGTAGGGCTGCGAATTATGACAGTGTACTTGCTATATATTTATAAAACTATGCTGTTTATTATCAGGATCTTTTAATTAATTTAAATCAACATATACATTGTCAAAATATGAGAAATAAGAAAAATATGTATAAAGAGTTCTCGGGTTTCCGGTCGGGTAACGTTACCCGACCGGAAACCTGAGAACTCTTTATACAGAATATACGTCGGGAAAACTTGCGCTCTTTATCATACTATCTTTATGGGGAAGAAAAATATGTTCATCAATATCTATAGTTTGTTTATCAAAACACTCGCCAAAAATTTCAGGATGCATATTTTTCAATTATCTTATTTACAGGCTTAAAATTATTAGAGAAAACAAGATATTTAAACAAGAACTGAAAAAATAGCTACTGTCTCAGCCATTCTATAGATTACATAAATATTTTGTGAGTAAGGACCTGAATGTTAAATAAATTGCTAAAACATTAATTATTATCACATTATTTTTATATTAATGTACACTGTGTCCTTTGAAATCTCCTACATTTCATAGGATCAGGGGGGAAAACTACAGTAGATATGATAATGAAGTTGTACCATATGCAAGAGGATCTCAAAGAATTTATATACTAATTATCAGAACACTTCTACACATGAATATTTTGTAACATGAAGGATATCGAGTCTGTATTTAACTTTTGCCACATTCTTCATAACAATACACTATAGCATATCCATAGCAAATTGTTGACAACATAGTTTGTCGCTCGACATCAGACGTTGTTAAATTTGATCTTTGTAAGCATACAAAGTCGCTGGTGTACTTACTACACATTGAGTTGCCGAATGACAAACCATACCAACAATAATTTGTAATGGATGTCCTACAGCATATTGTTACGAAGAACGTGGCAAGAAATTGAATTCAGACTATATTCTTTCTTCCAAAAATGATTAAAATGTAGAAGTGTATTGATAATTCTTATATCAATTCTCTGAGATGCTCTTGCTTGTGCTGCAATTTCATTATCATATCTAGTGTAGTTTTTTTCCCCTGTGCATTTGAAATTTAGGAGGTTTTAACTGGATACCCTGTATGTCTATTGTATTTCATTATAACTATTTGACTATGCCTAATTTTTGTAAGTTAACAAATCTACAGTCAATAAATATCTAAATCTTATTGCAATTAGCACAATTCATTTTGTAAACTACATTGTTTTTCTATTATTAATATTATTAATTTTATCTTCAATATTATTAACTAAATTTAGATTGTTAAATGACTTCAATATTATTCCAATGCCATAATTATTAAATAGATCTATCAATTTATGTTGAATATTAGACAAAAAAGGTAAAGTTATTAAAATAATTTTTTTATTGCTAGGATTTATAATATTACAGTATTAATTTTGTACATATAATGAACTAATCTGAATATGATGTATTTGCAAATAAAATATGAGGGATAAGAATTGATTGTTGGAATTTGATAATTTTACCTACATTGGATGAGATAATCTGATGACTTTGTCTTCAGTATTGTAAACCATAGCTTTTTTGTGGGAAGTAGGATGGTTTGACATATAATTAAGGACCCTTCCTTAATAAGAAGCTTTTTGGTACCAATTGGTAATTGTACTATTAATCGAAACAATAACTAAAATATCTAGAAGATTTATGGAGTGGTCCTGTTCAATCTCAAAAGTTAATTTTAAATTTTTATTATAATTATTACAGCGACTAAATTATTTAACTTGGATTTGGAAATAATACAAAGGACATCATCAACATAACTATAGTAACATAATGTTTGTAAATCTAAAGTAAAGTTCTCATAACTATCTTGGAGAAAAAGGAGATAAAAGGTTTCTCTTAGGGTAACTACTAATTTGTTGATAAAATGAGTTATTAAAAGAAAAATAAGTAGAAGTCTGAATCAAATTTATCAAAGGTATCTGGGTTAATTTTGAAAAATAGTTATCCTATCTACTGGTAAAACTTAATTAGATAATTAGGCTGTGAATTAAATAGGGAAATAACATGTACATATATTAAAATATAATCCTTAGGAAGAAAAGTATTATTTAAGATTTCAAGTAAATTTAATTATTCTTTTTTACAGAGAAATTAATTTCATAATTAACATCTTTTTTGAAAATATTATATAAGAATTTTGAAATGTTATGAAGAGGGATGATTATAGAAGATACAATAATTGTTTAAGTTAATGTAGGTTTGTGAATTTTATGTAGGGCAAAGTAATACAGGCTACAGGTATGAAAGTATTATTATCAACATACTTATGTTTAAGTCTTCTTAAAATATATTTTAATTTTTCTACTACTATTTCAATACAATTAATATTGTAAGATTCATGAATTGTTCTATCTCATAAAATAGTGTTAAGATTATTAACAATCTCAGTTCTGTCCATTATTACAGTTTCTGCTCCTTTATGCAATTTACTGAAGAGTATATCTGAATTGTTTCCAATATTTTATTTTGTTTATAATAAGATTGTTTTGTAATTGGTTCAGAAAATTATTGGTATGTGTTTATTTAGTAAAAATATTATTTTACAGTAAAATTTGGGATATTTTAGTTCAGCCTAAGTTATGTTCTTAATTAGGAAATCGTTATAATTACTTTTTAACTAAAGACCATTTATATTATTATAATAAAGTCGGCTATTTTTGTCATCTTCTAACTAGACTACTAATTCGCAAATATTGTTTGCAAAGTGTAAAAGGAAGGTTACTATTTCCAGTTTAATCTACCTTTTAGTTACCATATGCCCATTACTACATTATTTACCTACATAAGTATCAGAAATTCTATTTTTCTGCTTTTCCATTTAATGAGAAGCACTGATAAAGCAACAATTTAACTCCATAATAGCTATTGTTTTGTCATAGTGATTTATACAGAAAAAGACTCAATTCCATATTTTCCTAATTCATTAATAGTATTATATGGAAATTACTTGGAAAGAAGTAAACTATTTAATTGTATCTCACTAATAATGTCCCATTTATAAAGAAGAATTGTGGTTAATCTTGTGTTAATTGAGGAATTAGTCTTGAAATAAAATAGTCTGGCTTCTGTGCTTGGTTGACGCAGTTAGCTATTGCAGTAATATTTGGACAATATAACTACCATCTTTGCTGAAATTGAGGAATGCCCTGGCTTCACTCATCAAACATTATGTTTTCCATTGCTTTCTGAGTTTTACTTGTCATTCTCTGACAGCAGAAGACATGTTTATTTATTTATAATACCTTCAGTAATTTGTATTTATGTAATTCACTCGGTGTGAAAAACTATAAAAACAAAATTGAGTGAAATAAAAATTGATGAATAAAGGTAAATCATATTGAAAAGTGACTACCAATTATGAATTGTGATTGGAATCACAATGTGGAAGAAATTGAAAAATGAGTGAATCAAAGTGTGAGAGTGTTGATTAAGTAAGTTATTATTTTTGTACATACTTATTAATATTTGATTGATTTATAATATATTGTAGTTATTATCTATTTTTAATTTATGTCCTCTACCATGTGAAGAGCATCATCTACCCTATCTTTTGTCTTTAATTTTTTTTCACAACAAATCCTAGCTTTTCAAGATACATTATTTAAGCTCCTCATCACTGATTAGGATAAGTTATTTCATTATATCTTATTTCACGGAAAGAAGAAAGCATATTTCCTTGTATGGTAGAGGACCAGGATAGAGTTTGTTAAGGTGGACAGATCTTGGCAATAGTAAGTAGGAAGGAATTTAGGAGGAACATTTCAATTCCTGGGGTAGAATATATATTGCAACTGATATTTTTGTAAAACCACATACCTATTCCTTTGTTCAAAGGATATTTTTGGGCAGCTAAATGGTTTGTAGAGTCAGAGTTATTTCAATCAGTAGTAGGTTGAAAAAAGGTTTTTTTTAAAACTATATATTTCTTAAAATGTCATGAGCATCTGTGAACTACACAAAATGAGAATTCAAAATGTTTGGAGATGGAGTGCTTTGCATGAGGATTTTGACTACTCATAAAATGCAAATACTTAATAGTGCTTGCACTGAACATGTAGTTGAATGGATGGTACTCTTATTGGGTTTCTTTATTTTTAAACATCTCATTCATTTTAAATAAATTTATTCAACTCAAAACAATCTTTGTAAATTAATTTATATTCTTTAAGGGTTGTAATTTAGTATGATTGATTTTTAGAATAGTATTTTTGTAATATAAACCCAAACAGGTTTTTTAATCAGTCTTCATAATGATACTCAAAACTCAAACATTAAAATTTATTTTAATAATTTTGGAAGAAGATTTCAGCTGAAATAGCCATAATCTTCTACAAAAGTATTTTCACTATAAAAGAATTACAATTAAAATATATAATTATATTTTGTCAACATTAACATTTCATTATTATGATAAAATGATTTCATAACTACCAGATTTTATCAATTTTACTTCTATAAACACACCTTCAATTGTCAAATTCAGTCATTCTAAACGTGGACATGAATTTTCTATGTACAATGGTTCCAAGAGGATAAAGCCAGCAGGAATAATTGATTACATTCCTCTTGTCCAGTTACACATTTTCATGTCTCACGTGTCCTAAAACAAAACATTTAAAACAGTTTCTCTTGAGCTTATATTCATTTAATGAATTTGAATTAATTTTCAGGTGGATATCATGTTGCTTTTAAGGAAATACAAATGAATTTAGTTTATAACCTTCTCATAAATGTAAATTAGTTGAATAATATACATTTTCATCCTCAGTTAACATTTGCACAAATTGTCACATACTAATAGAGAAATAGTTTTATAGTTCCATGGAAAGACTATTCTATGTCTAAACACACAGCTTTTACATTATCTTTCAATCCCTTTTTATTACCTACAGGAAATAATTGCTGATTTCAGAAACTCTAGTACTCATTTGGATTATGATTAACATTTGCCAACTACCAAAATTTCTACAAAATAAATTTGTAAATGTGTCTTTGTAACTATGTTTTATCAAATACAAAGTAAATTCTACAAAAATAAGTTGAATTCATGAAAATAGAGATTTTATATTTTGGCACAATCCCTTTAGATCTATTACAGAGTTACTACTAAATAGCATAATAAATTCTTGGGTTATTATTTACTTATTTTATTTGTTGATAATTTGGTTTCAGTGTTGCTACTTATACTTGGAAGTCTTGACATGTATTTTGTGGGACATGCTTATCAATCTACTTTGACCAAAGGAGCATCTGTTCAACTTGTATTTGGTTTTGAGTATGCTATTCTCCTCATGATAATTGTCAACATTTGTATCAAATACATTTTACACACTATTGATATGAATAGTGAGAACCCATGGGAGAGCAAGGCAGTTTTCTTACTGTATACAGAACTAGTCATGGGTGAGTATAGAATATAGTAATTTACATTTATTAATAGTTGTTGATATTAGTTCAGTTAAAATTAAAAGGGACTTGTTTGTTATTTCTGTGAGGGGTGTTACCTTTAATCCACTAATCAGTACACTTAAAATGTATGTCAGGACAAAGCTGCATTGCCTAGCAAGCACAGTGTATTCTAAATATATAGTGATCTGAATGCAAAAACGGTTTGTGATGTGTATGTGGCATCAGCAAACCCCTCCACATGAAAAGCGCACGTACCTTATAATTTTAATCTCAATATAATTATATAGATAACTTAATTTGACTTCAGATGACTTCTAATATAACAATTTTGTTCTCTGTTTGCCTGGTACTCCACATTATTGCCTATTTTTATTATAGTTTTTGTCCCTACTAGCTTCCTTCCTTCCACTATATTATTCTTAAAACTATAAGACTTTTTTAGTTTAGCTATTAACTAAACATGAAACTGATTCCCAGTCCAGTTGAGGATTTTCTATTAATTCAGTTCTGTAACCTTTTAAGCCTAACTTTTATTTAAAATATTCATTCTGTTTCCTGTATTGTACTTATGATCAATTAACATAATATCCATTCTTCATTGAAGTCCTAAAATTGGGCTGTGAAGAATGTGATTTAGTAAATGATAAGTAAGACTGTGTTCAGGTTTATACAAAAATACAGAAAGCTTGCTTCTGATCTGGAGTTGACATGGGTAGTTCAGTGGTGAGAGCACCACTAATGAAGTGGATGTCCTGAGTTTGATTCCCAATCTGGTGAAGATGTTTCCATCTTAATCTGTTAATACATATTTAATATTCTGTAGTATTGTGTACATTTCTTGATATAACTGTATTATAGAGTGGTATACATTAATTAAGTATTGAATAAATTTTATTAAATTATTATATTGGCCAAAAAAGTTACAATATATAGTTTAATAAACAATAGTGAAAATTTACTATTTCAATATACAAATTTGCATAATAAAAATACGAAATTTTGCCCTGAGATTAGGACCTCTTTAGGCATTAAAAATAATTACTTAGGAGATCTTTAAAACTAAATATATGTATTTAATTTTCTACATTTTCTTGCGATGTTGTAGTACATTCAGCTAATATTCAATATCAAATATGTGCAGTTAAAATATTGTTCCAACATTCATAAATACCAAGCAGTGAATAAATTTTAAATTAAAGTGCATGTCAGGGTTTTAATCAATTTCAATATATTTTGTTTCTTTTTCTATATAAATTTTCCATAACTGTTTTCAGGATTCTTCAAAGTCATCTTATACATTACATTTGTGGCAATAATGATTCGTATCTACACATTGCCTTTATTTGCTTTCCGTCCAATGTACTACACAATGAGGTATGAATTTTACGCTGTAAAATTATGCATTTATGATTTATCAATGAAAAGGAACTATGCAGTTCTAAAGAAACTGAATTGATTTTGTATTATAAACTGCCCTATATATGTCCTTGTGTTCTTGTTCATGAATTTGGCATTTAGCAAATTTGAATTAATATATTCAACAGTACCTGTATTTTCAAACTCTTTGATGCAGAAGTTTTATGATGATGTGACTAATTGAATTACTATTTTAAATACTGAATAATTTCTACTTACTTGTGTAAAATCTGTCAACTATGGGGAGAATGAGCTTCACCATAGTTTCTTCATTTATACTACTTTTATACTTCATTAATTTTCCATTAGTTTTGTTAGGTGATGAAATTGAAGGTGGTAAATGTTGGTTGAAAATGAAACGGTTTAAAAGCAAAGACCATATTTTCATGCTGTTTCCACATGGACCAGAACATTAAGTGTGTTCTCATTGTCAAGTGGATTCACTCCCCAACGTATTTTATTTTGTTATATATGGAAATCATTTTAAAATATGGCTTGCTTTTCATCTCCATATCAAGCTCACAAGTATAAGCACTTCTTCACCAGCTGATGCCAAACACAAATAGTTACTTCCTATTCAGTTAAGCCCTGTAATGCACACATTTTCTGGCAATCTGATAGGTACTAAAACCAAATATTCTGTCCATTTATAAATAAGCAATACTAAAAGAATCTTCTTCTAAATTATATTTCCTGATCTCTTGTCAATTTACTTCAAACCATATTCTGACTGGCCAAAAAGATAAGTTCATATTTTTTAGGCCTTTGATCAATCAAATTCTTTCCCCACAGCCTATATAATCTGTAATATATACTGTATTTACTTGTGTGTGCCACACACCTGTTTTACTTAAAATTCTAATGAAAAATTGGGTGTGGTAATACTTGAAATGTAGACTGTGAACTGTGCAAACTATGTTTCCAGTATACATTGGGAAAGCACTTGTTGTAAGAAAAGCTACATTGACTTGGTTTTCCTTGTTTGTTACTAGGGTGGATTAGATCCATATTGCTATTGCTTTGTGACTGTTTGGCAGTTACTTGTATCAACATATTTTTGAGCAAAATGTGTGACTCAAGAAAGATAAGATCTTTAAATGCAGGTGAAAAATTCAAACTTATTGCCAAAGCTGAAGTATAAAGGAATTGTGCTGTGTGTAGGAAATATACTTCTGTATATAGCATATGAGATTGAAGAGAAAATATGCAAAAATTAAAAAGAGTGAAGTATTGTTTTGTTTGAAATAAAAATTAATTTAAGAGAAAATCACCATTTATTTTTTATCTGCAAGCAAGATGAGAAAATAGGGTGTACACCTTACACGACAGTATGGCATTCACAAGTAAATATGGTACTTCATCAACTGCCTGAATTTATATATCCCTTATACATGGCACTGCTTTTTAAATTTTACAGTCAAACTCTTATTTATAAGGATACTAAGGAGAATCAAAGTATATTTTGTATTACCTCAATATGAAAATGAGAAAACACAAAAATATTGTATTTGAAAAAGAAAATTAAAAAAAAAATGGCAGTGCTGTATCCCCTCTTGAACTTTCTTAGCTACTTATCTGCTGACTATACAGCCTTGGCAGGGATAAATAATTTTATATCACTTATGCAGCAAGACCAAGAAAGTGGTGACTTATGGAGGAAAGGTGGGGGGGGGGGGGGACAATATCTCACTAAGAATTCCATGGGAAGTTTTCAACTAAAGGGAAAAGATAATTGCAACAAGTGTTTTAAGGGACAAAGTTTTGACCTTTTGATTCATTAAGATTCTCAATAGAGGTAAATATGAAAAAATAAAACTCATGTATATATTTGGAAGAAATGCACATTGAATATTCTCTAGGAGCTTATGAGATGCTATAGAGCTGATTTATCTTCTCATATAATTTCATTACAATTTCAGGGCTTTTAAGAAAGCATTAAACGATGTAATTTTGTCTCGAAGAGCAATACGAAATATGAATACATTATACCCTGATGCTACACAAGAAGAACTTGCTGCTGCTGATAATGTCTGTATTATTTGTCGGGAGGAAATGACGGCAGGTTAGTTAAATTATGAACTCTAATTTGAATAATGAGAAATCATATTTATTCAATGTTTCCATTTATTCAATTTAAACTTTATTATTTAACAGATGAAACTTCATAATCAAACCCTTTTTCTTTCTATAATAAATTTTGAAAAGCAGTTTAGGAATATAATGTTAAATTAATTGCTAAGTATTTAAACATGTCTATGTCAAACTTTTAACAAGGGTATGGCATTGTTTACAGCTTCTAAGAAATTGCCATGTAACCATATTTTCCATACTTCCTGTCTACGGTCTTGGTTCCAACGCCAACAGACATGTCCTACTTGTCGACTCAACATTTTGAGAACAACTCCTGCTATTCCAGCTCAACAGCCAGCTCCACCAGCTGCTGCTGCACCTCCACCAATGCCTCCTGGTTAGTTTCATATTGTTGAAATAAATTAATTATATATTTTTTTACTGTTTATATGATGATATATGCATGTACACATAACATAAAAATTAAATTAGTTTAAAATAAGGAAAATGTCAAACTTAAGTTGCATTTTTTATTATTTTTCCTGAGATAAAGTCTGTTATGTTATGAGTTTCAATTAAAAACTCCTGGACATAGCTTTCAGATAAGTTTCAAATTAACTTAAAAATATGTTTTGTTTTAAAAAATTATAGGTGGTATAAATTTGCCTCAGTTTCCTATGTGGCAAATGTTTCAACCACAACAAAGACCTGATAATCAGGCACCACCACAAGGCTCTGGAAACTTGCCAGGTAAATCAAATTTACTGTACATTTTCTCATAGAAAACAGAGACAGCAAAGTCAACTTACCCAAAACAGCATTTGGTCCAGGAGAACTGAGTAGTAAAAATATTTCTAATCTTCAAGGGCCTTTGTCAGGAAAGGAAAGGTCTTAAACTGTGCTGGTTGGGCACGAATTAACGAATTTAAACTATAATGTACATCGTTAAACAGAAACAATAGACACCGAACAAATCCAACAACTGTCTTCCTCTCAAGGAAAGGTCACAACAATAGAAAAATATACACATATTCAAACATACATATTAGAGTGGAAGGTAAAACGTAAAGAAAATGAAAGGTAGTTAAAAAGTAAATGAATAAGAATGGGGAAAGGATTAAACAGACCATTATAATAATTATTATAATAATAATTATTATAATAATTATTGATACAAGATTTCAACATAATATTATAACTACTGCAACAATGACTATTATAATAATATTAGAGTAATATTATGTTGAGTCCAAGCCTTTGCCTAGACTGTAAGACACGCTCATTAGATGCTAAACTCCATATTTGGGAACTCTCCTTCCATCACATCTTATAGTTTAGGCAAAGTCCTGGAATCAACATGCTCTAATATTATTATAATAGTCATTGTTGTATTAGTTATATTATGTTAAAATTGTGTATCAATATAATTTTATAAAAATTATTATAATGATCTGTTTAATACTTTCCCCATTCTCATTCATTTAGTTTTTAACTTCCTTTTCTTATTTTTACTTGTTGTCTTCCTTTTTAATGTGTATGTTTGTATGAGTGTATATATTTTTCCATTGTTGTGACCTTTCCTTGAGAGGGACACAGAACATTGTTGGCTTTGTTAGGTTGTTGCTGTCGAACGAATTAATGGTTGTAACCATCTAAGCTTTAAAAATTTAACTTATTCCACTTTCTCAATATTCACCATATCACTGTGGCTTTCATGTCAATCTGCAGAAGGAGACAAATCTTTCTTTCAGTGTTTGTGGAATTTTGTAGTTTTCCACAGATCCCAATTGTTGCACGCCTGGAGAGATTAGCTGTCTGTGACCTTTCCAAATTCCCGTATTGCTTCCACAGGATCGCTACATTGACCTTATACTTACACTCTGGCACTGAAGGAAGTCTCGAACAGCCTCAAAATAATTTTTCCCAATTACAAGGCTTTATCTGCTATATGTCTAGACAAAACCTCCACCACACTTTGCATGCCACCATAATCATGGAGTTATTTGGCTACAGAAGCCTCAATTGTTTCCTGTATTTCCAGCTGGTTTAACTGATCTAGTCAGGCTAGGTCAATTTATCCCGTTCCTTTAACTATTTGTTTTGATCACAACCACTGCCATGTGCTGCAGTTTCTTTACCAAAGACTGACAAGCTGATCCATTCACTGTCAGCCTTTTCAGTGTTTTTCAGAATCACTTTCTCAGTTCTTGAGAACACCCATACAAAGTTTCTTCAGTTCCAAATAATTTTTTATAGATAAAAGGATTGCAGTATACAAATTTCCTTCAACTGCCTTTATGGTCAATGTGTCTGGAAGCACTCTCAAACGTGAATGTGTGATGTCCTTTTTAACCTTTCTCTTTCACAAACTTTTCCCCTGGTGTGTCTTTTAAAATTGTGTTATATAATTTTAGTTTTTATCAAGATCTCATTATATTGAATGCTCTAGTTGACTGTAATCACAGTTTTTCATATTGTTATAATAATATTTTATAATTTTAGTTAATTTAAAACATAAGTACTATCTATGGTGATTTTTTCATTTCAGGTTCTATCCCCAGTTCATCTCAGGCTAGTAGTAGTGGTACTGGAGGTACCAGTGCAAATCAGATGCCCAGTCAAGTTCCTCCTGGAGGACTACCCTTTATGTGCCCACCATTTCCTTTCATGCCTTTTAGTAAGTGATATAAGTGTATATAGTATATTTATGTAAGTATGTGAACATACACACAACACATTTAGATAGGCAAGAGAGACAGCAAAGTTGACTTACCTGAAGTCAATAGTTTGTCCAGTCAGTCTGAGGTGAGAGAAAGTTCCAAATTTTTGAGGACCCGATATGGTGAATTGAATTTGTGCCCAGCCGGCACACATTTCAGACCTTCTCTGATGAAAGAGCCTAAGTCCCTCAAAAATTTTTAATTTTCTCTCACCTCAACCTGACTGGACGAACTATTAACTATTGACTTCAGGTAAGTCGACTATCTAACTGTATTATTTAATTTCCAAAAATTCTTTTTTTTTTGCCCTAAGTGTTTTATTTATGTGTATATGTATGTATACACAAACAAACAGACACACACACAGATATATATATATATATATATATATATATATATATATATATATATATATATATATATATTGGTATGGAAAGGATAGAGAGATAGGTTGTGGCTTACCTGAAAGTGAAGTACGGTGTCGCCATGAGGAACTGAAGGTTGTTCTTCAAATTTTCGGAGGCTCTCAGCCTCCTTCTTCAGGAAGGAGTGTTACACCATTCCGCAGCCGGCCGGTGCACGGAATGGTGTAACACTCCTTCCTGAAGAAGGAGGCTGAGAGCCTCCGAAAATTTGAAGAACAACCTTCAGTTCCTCATGGCGACACCGTACTTCACTTTCAGGTAAGCCACAACCTATCTCTCTATCCTTTCCATACCAATATTTTTGACAATGTCACATTCTCACTATTACAATATATATATATATATATATATATATGTAATATTGGTATGGAAAGGACAGAGATAGGTTGTGGCTTACCTAAAAGTGAAGTGTGGTGTCGCCATAAGGAACTGAAGGTTATTCTTCAAATTTTTGGAGGCTCTCAGCCTCCTTCTTCAGGAAGGAGTGTTACACCATTCCGTGCACCGGCCGGCTGCGGACTGCCTCTGAAAATTTGAAGAACAACCTTCAGTTCCTTATGGTGACACCGCACTTTACTTTCAGGTAAGCCACAACCTATCTCTCTGTCCTTTCCATACCAATATTACAATTATTTTTGACTATGCCACATCCTTACTTACTATTATAATATATATATATTTATTGTTACATGACAATTGTTCATCTCTGATATTATCAGATACTCTGTAAACTTACTGGTATTTTAATTCTGAATTGAATTAAAGTTTTGTGTATTTGCAATATTTAGCAAATGTATTGTATTAAAATCATATTTTGGGACATAACAACTAAAATATTTAAATCTTCATTGCTGCAGCATTCTTCTTAGTAGATAACACAGTTGTTAAAATTTTAAAATTAAGTTATATAAAATGACAATTCATCATTAAAATTAAAAATTTTAAATTTAAAGTAATTGTATACATTTTATTACAGTACCACCTCCTCCAATGCCTCCTCCAAATTTCTCTGGCCTTTCTGTGGAAGAACTACTTCGAATGGAAGGCAATACGAGGGAAAATATTGAGGCCAGATTGCAGTGCTTAAGGAACATACAACTACTACTTGATGCTTCTGTAACAATGATGCAGCAATATGCCTCAGTTGTGGCTAGGTGTGTATTACATAGTTGAAAATAATTAGTACATACAAACTTCCTTTGTTTTTCTAAGTGCCCTAACAAATTAAATGAATTTATGTTAAGTTTTTTTATCATTAATTTCACACAATGAGTGTCTAATTCAATTCAGAATCATAATTATTATAGTAAAATAACTATGTAAGGCAAACATTAATATCTGCATTTTTCTCTCAAATGAACAATTAATATTGACTCATAGTTTTCCCAATTTTTTAAAAACAGAATTGATCAAGTGCCAACGTCACCTAGGAAAAAGTCAGAAAAGAGTCCAGCTGCAACATCAGTGCCTGCAAACAATGAAGAAGAGACCTTATCTACAGAGAAGCCAACTGTAATAGTCAACGGAAATAATGTTATGTAAGTAATTTTAATGTGACTCAAAATGTTGTATGCTTATGTACTGAGAATATAATTGTAAATTAAACATAATACATCATTATTACTCGTGAGTTATTAAACAATGTAGTTGAGGCTCATATTTTGTTTTGTTACAATCATACAGCATATGAATAGCTTAGTTTCACACCTATCACAATTATATGCCCTTGTAGGTGCAGTAAATATTTAACTAGTTTTTTGTATCTTCAAGGAATTTTCTACAGATTAATAAATCTGTAGAAAATTCCTTGAATTTATTTGAGGAATTATTTATTTGAGAAACTTTTATGTTTAGTGAATCTGTAAATAAATGTGAACAAAAGCCATCAGTAATAAAACTTTATCATCATATTTGAAACATAATATTCAACTGACACAACGTTCCATACCTGTTGGGACAACTTCAGGTGTACAATTCAGCTAAGTTATCTAAAAAAAATAAGAAATAGAAGTTATCTAAAAAAAATAAGAAATAGATTCTTACATATATGATAATTTTAATACAATTATGTATAAATATAATTAATAGTGTGTTAATTACAATTCATTATAAGAAAATTTACATTAACAAATTTCTAACATGCGGTTTGCACACACCTTGTGGCCAAAATTACTGTCATTGACACAGATGTGAAGAGTATTATTGAATTTTAATATGACAATGGAAATAAAAATTTATATAATCCGACAGATTATAATAATGAAGAATCATAAATTTCATTAAATTGTTTGTGTCATTATTAACATTAATAGTTGAAGCATTAGAACAAATATGAAACATTTTTCTCATCAATCTGGAATAATATTTACATTGTGCCATCAATCTACACTATATTTTTTAAATAAATAATTTTGGATGTTAGTTTTAATTTTGTCCTTAGTTTCTTTAAAGAAATTAAAATTATTGGAAGTTTTAAAAAAAATTGAATTCTATAATTATTAAACAAGTCAATAAGTTTATATTGTACGTTTGCAAAAAAGAGTAGTACAAGAAAAAAGTTGTGGTTAGGCTTATTAAATGGTAATTTGTTATATTCAGAGATGAAATGGATAACTGTTTCGCCAGATACTGAATATCCAGCCAACTCATAAGCTGGGTAGCCAGATATTAGGCCTAACATTGCCATTAGCATGTCACAACAGATCTGAGCGAGCTCAACGAAGCAAAACACAGACAATCGGACAGATTCTGGTGAATTCAGGATTAGTTGTTCATGAGTGAAGTGAGTAAATTACATAATAGTTCATTGACTTGACTATTTGATTTGTTGTTATTTGAGGTTACTGCCAACAAATGAGCTATATCACTATACATATGATCACAATACTCTTGCCAATTTGACACCTCAACAGTGATGTTGGGTGGAGCTATGCATTAAGTTTTGAAGCCCTTTGGGGAAATAACAAAAATAACAGTTCTGGCCTCCTGTATTCCGAAGTAATACCACATGATCCTTCACTAAAAATTTTCTAGATAAGGGTGTGACAGAACAAAGAACCCCTGGCTTATCACAAATGAGAGCCTCGCTGGAAGCTGAATTAGAAAGTCACTTCAGCATTTTAAGTCAAGATTGGTTTCTATTAATTGATTTAAAGTACGTGATTGCAGCCTTTCTAGATCCAAGATTCAAGACAAATTGTTTGGGGGTTGTTGAAGCTGAAAGAGTTCATCAGAAGATCCTATAAGGATTTATCAAAATGTCTTGTGAAGAAGCTTCCACCAGTAGCAGTTCATCTTCAATGACTGCGAAAAGAAGTAGAAGAGGCGAGACAGAATCAACTGTGTCCATGCCGCAAGAACTTGACAAAGTTTGCCAGAAGTTATTTTTCAGTGCCTTTCAGTACTGCATATAGCGAAAGACTTTTCTCTGAAGCTGGTCTTGTTAACAAAGACGAGCGAAAGCACTTATTACCTCTTAATGCAGATTAATGTTTTCATTCACCATAATTTGCCCCTTGTTCAGTACAAGTCCTATTTTTGTTAAAAAGAATAATAAACGCTGTTTTGATCTGAACGTGTAGGGATTTTGTTTGTGTTTTGACCTATGTAAATTAAATAAAGTTAACTTAATGAAATTTTTGTAATTTACTGAAAAACAGTATCTGCTGGGTATTGACCTACTATCTGGTATCCAACAGGATAGTAAAACTATGCCGGATGAGCCGGATATTCAATAGTTGCTGGATATCCATTTCATCCTTAATTATCGTAGTACTTAATTTTAATCAGTCTTAATTTTTATTTATTTGTAAATAAATTGTTACGTGTAAGGATTTAGAAGAAAGATATTAACAATTTTTGCAAGAAAACAGTTTCATTCATACTTTTAATTGCTATATAGAGATATAAGAAGGTTTTTAGCAAACTATTATCCGACAGCTCGAAACTGGAGGACATTCCATAATGTCACTTTTCACAAGCAAATTGTTAAACTGATTTTTTAACTGTTTAAGAAGATAACAGATTATGGTAAAAAAGGACTTGACGTTGATGAGTAGAAAAAACCAAAAACAGTCTCCAAGTTTTTAAGTTTATTAAATAATTAGTCAGAAGCTTTCAACTCTTCAAACAACATAGTTTTCTAGTAGTGACTAAGTACCGATGGGTACTAATATTTTTTAAAGTTAATGTGATTTTAATTATAGGACAAGAAGGTATGTTATGCTGAAGGTGTTGCAATATATTCATAACTTGATGTTTTTTATATAAGTGGTAACGTTTTTATTGTTCATTAAGGATAATTATGACAAGAGTTGAAAGCTTCCAACTAATTATTTAATAAAGTTAAAAACTTGGAGACAGTTTTTGGTTTTTTCTACTCACTAACGAAGATAACAGACCTAAGCCCTATTCTATCAATAGTTGATACGATAGATAAATCTTTGTGCTGTTTTCATACCTAAATTGTGGGTGGTAAATAGGTAATGTTTCAATAAAATCCGGAGATATTTTTGTCACTTAGCAGAAGTTCTCTATAATAAGTAGCATACTAAAATTATCTACTACAACTATGAGTTGGTGGCTGCTGTCTAATAGCTGGCCTGCAGGGCTTGAAACTGACAGTGTGCAGCTGGCCAGTATGACATTAAGTCCTACTGTGCTGAGGATAGGGGCTTACATTCTCATTACTTTGATATTTCTTCCCAGTTTGGCAATGATTACTTAATATAACTTATCTGCTCTTTACCTCTCTTTCCTGTCCAATTGAGTTAATTAAATTGGCAATGTCCTTATTTTCTTTATTATTTATGTGTTTATAAATGCATATAAAAAGTGGTATAATCAAATAATTGATAGTAAAGAGTGACTGGCATGGCTTACTTTAGGGTAAGTAAAGACGCCATATCACACATACAATCGGTAATTCAAATTTTTGCCGGTGTTTACCTTATGGATTACACGAATATTATTCTAATGTTATGCCACACCTAACCCAATGACAGTTGTTAATTATTTTATAATTTATGCTCGAACTATTTATTTCAGAAATATGAAATTAGGAATGTAGTTTTGAGTCTTTATGTCTCACAAAACTTTTTATAACAATTTTTGTGTACATCAGCCATGAATATTATTTTTCACTGTGAAAGGATAAAGATATTTAGGTTTGCTTTCCATTACTCACTTCACATTGAATATATCTTTACCAGGTGGTCATTTACTCCATCATTTATTCATCTTTGTACCAAAAGACTCCATTTCAAATGTCCCCCTTTACCAATGATTCACTATTTAGGTGTAACTGGACAGGTCCTATGCATACCAAACACTTTCTCTACAACAATTTCCTCTCATTCTATAAATGAAGGATAAACCTGGAAAAGATGGTTTTGATATATTTATCTGAATATCATACTCAAAATTATTAATTTCCTTCTCTACCTAGTTTCCTCATTGTTGTACATATTAGGGAACAAGAATTTCAAATGTTTGAACAAGCTGAATTTAATATTGCGTCTATTTTCTTAACACTCTTAAAATATATTTAAATGAGTTGCTTCTTTTTATTAAAGATCTGAAACATCTACTTCATCTGTAGCCCCAGCTCCAGGCACTTCAGGCAATAGTACCATTTCTAAGGATCAAGAAGAGGTAAGACGCAAAAGACTTCAAAAATTTGCTCAAGCTGCTGACTGAAACTATTCCCATAAAATATTTGCATATACAATTGTATGTACAAAATGATATGTTAAAGAAGAATGTAAATCATGTTTAACTTAATACAACCAAAAAATGGCACAATTCTTTAAAAAATGGTCATAAAATGTTAGAAAAATATGTCTTTCAAATATGAATACTTTCATGGAACATCTTAAATTTCCGAATCAGAGAAAGTGTGATAATTATTTGACTGTAGATTCATAGTGGAAATTGGTCACCATAAGGATGGATTGAATGTAATTTTCTTTATTTAAACTTTACATTTTTGGACTCGGCAGTTATTTTAGTCTGTGCTATAGTGATGACTGTAACCCACGATTTCATATTTGATCACATATTTTATATTTCCGTCAAAACTGTTAATGTGTTGTACATAATATTCTAGGAATCTAAGGTATATAAATATATTTTGTATTGAGTGTGTGGATTTGTACGAATGGCAGATTGTCACCATGTATGTATTGTTCAATTTCTAATCTGTAAATAATAATTTTATTCTAATTTTTAAATTATATTTGAAGTTTTTTATCTGTCACTTTTCCGAATTACCCCATTCCTACATAATAAATTGATTCATGTACCTTATGAAGTCATATTGTGTCTTGATGTTATTATGAGGTGCATTCTAATATACACTTTTATAACTCTTAACTTCAGGCTGATTATACAGCTATGAATTTATAAAATATGAAATAAAAATTTCAAGAGTAATTCAAATAAATAAGTTACTCAGTGCTGCAATATTAAAACAGTTATTTTTTCCAATTTTATCAAATAAAATTAACTGCCATGTAGCCTGTTTGATAATTTATCAACATTTTGTCTACCATATGCAGATACTTTCAAAAGTGGTTGTGAGTAGTTTTTATGTACCTGTTGACCTATAAATGAACCTAAACCTTTGAAATCAGGGTTAAAAATGTATAATTAAATGTTTCTATCTTGGGCTGAATGTCCAAGGTTGAGTAAGATATCCTTGGAAACTTTGGCAATATGAATATTCAACACACTTAAAATTGAAAACTCCCAGCAATGGTTAGAAAGTGGGGAAATTTCTTAAAACACATGAAATTCTATGATGACTTCTTTTGTAATGTTTATTAAACATTTATGCAATATTAATAAGTATGTAACATGTATTGCTTCTCCATTTTAATGTTTAATAATCCTGGTGCTTCATCAGTTGTTCAAATTTTATAACATTAGAACTTGCTGTCAAAATGTGATTCACTTCAAAAACAGTGTTTTTAAGTATTTAACACTTAAAGACTGATTTCTTCACAATTATTAGTAATAAATTGAATTTTGGCATTCTTTTCAATCTAATAATGCTTGTAAAATTGTATTCTCTAGCTTTCTCTTTTTCTATAAATTAGGAAAATCTATTTATATTTATTGTGAAAGCTATGAAATTTTTATTTCCTAGTTGGTCAGTTTGAAATACCAAAAATCTATGTGCACTTTCTGCTTATAATAGAAAGATATAATTTCTCATTGTTGGTAAGTATACCCTGAGTGCAATAATAAAACATAATATGTCTGTGAAAATTGTAGCCATTTCCCTTGAGATATGCCATCATCATGATAGGTTGAACTTTAGCTGCAAATATACTTAGGTATGTTGTGCTATTCTGACATTGTTCCCTACACATTAAAAGACGCCCAATCATAACACTGTCCCCAGTAACTAGTGCAAGTGGGATCCATGTTTTCATTATTTCAACAAAATTGGAAATATGTAATATATAAATTTTGTTAGGGTTACATCCTAAATATAGTTTTTGACACCATTTTAATTCCATGCCACTATTCTTATAGAGGCAATTTGTTGATGATGGTAGCAAACATTAGTATCTTGCAGTTCTGGTTTTAACAACTGCAAAAAGCATAATTTTATATTTGGCCAGAAATACTGTAAGTTTATCTTATTTCTTCATCATTATTGTTATTTGGGGTCCACATTTGTTGGCCTTTGACCATAAATTTGTCATTGTATACTTTGTAATTAAATTATAAGATGTATGTGTTGAAAGTATACTAATTAGATAAATAAATGCTACATACATACCACACATTTCTGCAATCCTTGTTGCTTTTGTCAGGTGATTCAAAACAGGAAGAACTGTAAGAATAACACACCACACAAACCAGGGGATGAATTTAAAAGCTCACGAAAGCTAAAAGGATTGCAGAAATGTGTGGTATTTATTTAGTACTTATTTTTGTCTATCATTTGACTATTTATCAATGTATACATTGTTTTTGATTGGAGTTGCTTCAATTCTGAATTTGGTGTTTCAGATAAATTCTACTTCATAAATTTCTTTGTTGCTATGGTTCAAGGTCTACAAAAAACATTGGCATTGGTTCCTTGCATACTTTTATGTCTGAGATTTATTAAACTTCTTACAAGGATGTATTACACCTTCAGTCTGAATTGGGTTTTGAAGTTCACATATAATGATATAGTAGACTATTTCTTGTTTCATCTGTTAAGTGTAATGTAAAATGTATGTGATTGATTAACTTTCCATGTGATTCAATAATTTTAGTGTTTATCTTTACTATATATAATGACTTAGAATAGAATTTTTCATCTTCAAATACTTTATGAAGTGTTCTCAGGATTCCAACCAGGTTTCGCCGTTATTTTGTCACAACGTTTCGATAGCTGTCACCGCCATCTTCTTCAGGTGAAGTGCAGTCAGAGTCGGCCAAAGGCCCTTAAAGGCAATGCCCCCTTGAAAACGCGCACGGCCACACATGGGGGTATACCACTTTTTACACCCCCTCTGCTCATGCTGTTAGTAAGCTAACTTGGAACACAATTATTGGGAACTTGTGTTTGATCCACACCTGAGGGCATAATACCCTTTAATACGGTCATTCACAGAGAGAGACAGAATGAAGAGCATAGGGCTGAAAGAAAAAAGTGGTGATAATTCGACCTGAAGGGTCTACTTACCAGGAAAAAAACTTAAGTGATAGATGGGTTGAAGGGGACAATGAGCTAGAATATTGCTTGTTTACTACTGCAACAAGCATATGGTCTGGTTGGAAGCATTAAGTTAGTAGTTGGTTGTGGGTATCATACACGTCGATCCTCTTCTCGCCGTAGATTCCGGATCCCCGTACATGTCCTGAAAAGCCGTAAACAAGCGTGGTCATATATATTGTTTTGAGCCAATCATGGGGGTCGGGGTTGAGCAGGAGGATTTTGGGACGGTAATTGCGTTACAGCGCTCTGGGTGGCAGCAACAAACAATACTGACCACCATTTTTTATACCGTCCACTAAATCGAAAATTTTAGTTGCGTTTACGCTATTGTTGGTGAAAATTTTTAAGTTTTTGTGTTAATGTATTGTAATAACCACAAAGGGTCATAAATAAAAAAAATATATAAGCTTTGATTTTAACAAACAAATTTATTAACACAAGAAGAATTTACAAATGAATTCAATATTTTACCATTATAATATGAAAACCTTGCTCTCATGGGTCTCTACTGGGTTTGACAACGGACAGAATCAAACTATTAAAAAGACCCAACATTTATGTTTTTAAATTAAACAAAAGTACCTACTAAATTTATTTATAAACTTAACCTATAGCTTGCTTCTAACTTTATTATCAAAAGAAGAGAACGAGATCTGACTGTTATCCTTTAATAACGTTTACATCTGTTAATATTGTACATTCCAACTTACGGTTTCTCAGGTTTACTTCGACTCGTTCTTTAGACACACACTTTATAGCCCTGACATTCACTCACTGACTCTAACACAATATCACTGGTTTGCCGATATCTCCATAACCAGTGAAATATTCCAGGTGTTCGTTGTGCCACTCCTTGACGTCGTTTGCTGCATGCAGGTCGCCTACCATCGAAGACAGGTCAAATTCTCGTACTCATACAGATAGAGCTTCTGTATGTTAAAAATGTTCATAGCTGTTTTAGTTTTGCTGACTGTCTCTATCTCCTCTCCCACGCTAATTGTCTCTATCTCCTCTCCCACGCTAACCGTCGATGTTCACAGAACCCTTCTCCTACGCTGACTCACTAACTGTCTCTTCGCTGCGTCCTCCGTCTCTCTCCCGTGCTAACTGCCAACTGTCTAACTGTCCAACTCTTCGCTGCGTCCTCCGTCTTTCTCCCGTGCTAACTGCCAACGGTGACTGTCTCTATCTCCCCTCCCATGCTAACTGTCAACTGTCTGTACAATAGGTGATTTCCCCTATATATACCCCTAGCCTCCTTGTTTTTCACTTGCTGCAAAATTACGTCGCAACGGCGCGGTGACAGAATCCCATTACTCTAATTTACGTTCCGGCCACTGGAGTCCTTCCGCCTTCCGAACCCCGACAATCGTGACAGGTCCAATTTGTCTTTGGACCTCCCCGCTCACAAGTGCGCGATACTAATTTCTCCAAATCCTAGGTCAACAAGTGCCTGGACCCTCATCATCCCAAGCAATTGCGCCATTAGACATGCTTGCAGTATATTTCGCCCCCGCAATTTCTCAGGACTTGTCAGCTGCTCTCTTTTGTCCGACTCGCACAAAATCTTTTCTTGCAAGTCCCAAGCACTTGTCAGGTCATTCGTCAGAGACAAAAGCCTGCTCTAACATAGCCCCTTTGGAAACATCTGCTCGCCCACGTTCTGCCTTACGAATTCTTCACGCCGTTTCCTAAATCAATAGGCTACTGGACCCGCAATCACTCTTTAGACCCAATTGTCGCATCGTCACACTCTGTCTACAAATTACGGCTTCCTCTCTGCCGCTCACCAGCACTCATCGCAGATAAATTTCTTACCGCTCCGTCTTGTCACCTCGTGACAGGACCCGCGGCTACCCCTCCCACGCACTCTCTCCACGACACGTGCGCCGTCTCCAATCCAATGCCTTATATTATATGCATTACAGTATATAGTTTGTTAATATAAATAATGCCCAGCGTGCGTTCAGCTTACAATTGTAATAATCGTAGTTCGAAAACACATTAAATATCGTATTTTAAGTAAGTAACAACTTGTTAATAATAAGAAAGATATCCAAATACCGAGAAAATAAGTGATAATATAAATACCACACAACGTTTCATCAGGTGGACAAAACTCAAAAGCTTTTGAGATGCAGTTGTGTCGCTGTAGACTATTTTGTCTGTATTTGACTATCTTTCTTATTATTTTTCAATCCGACGTAAGTATCAGCATTGTTTCATTTCTAACTTAATTTATTCGTAGGTCGTATTTACCAAATTTATGTATTCTTCATTACCATCTATAATGAAAGTCAGATTTATTTTTATTAAAGTATATCTCTGTACTGCAAGCAATCTAACCCCTTTTTTTATATATAGATTTACTTTGAAAAACAAGGAGCTTTCAAAATATGGGTAACAATAGATAAATATAATAAAACAATAGATAAAGCATTCGATTTATTGAATTCGTGCAAAGTTATGAACAAGGGTACGAAAACTCCGGTGTTTAGAGGTACACTATGCCACACAATAGAAAGATCTTAACAGTATTTTATGAATTTAAAGATGTACGATGGGAATTTGTCAGGGAGGAAGATGTGTGTGGGGGGGATCGTTTTAGATCCTCTGAGTTTGAGGCAACCTTGTGGAACGATTCTCCCGTTCTCAAATGTGTATTAACTATGAGGATGAGCCAGGACCATTTGGAACTGTTCTTTTCTTGCATACGAAGAAGTGGGGGAAATCAAAATAATCATAATGCGTTACAGTTGAGAGCAGCGTACGCGAAGTCTTTGATTACACAGATAAAACCATCCAAAAATGCCACTAGTACTGGAGGAATTTGGAGTCACTTGTTGTACCCATTGAAAATAATAATTTAAAATCTTGTACGGATCACAATTTGGTTCATGATTATATTCCTGAATATGAAAGAAAATATTCATAAAAAGTAGTTTTCAGGAAGTATTGTAAGGGCGATGTTAAAAAACATAGTTGATTAGAGGTTCTCCTTGCTCCTCGCATTGAAGGAAAAACAGGATTGGTTAAAATAAAAGACTTTAGAGACAACCTGTCTAAAGACGTTGTGAAATTGTTCACATTGGCTGAAAAAGTCTTGAGGAATAATGAAACACACAGGAAGGAAGAATATCCTATTAAAATTGTGTGTGAAAATATTCCGGATGTTGGGACATAGACAAATTTTATTTTGTGAATTCGACCATTTGATAGATTTGACCGAATTTGGTGAGGAATCTCACTACTCAACTTTATTAAAGATGTTATTAAAAATTTCTTTAATTGTAGAATTCATCATTTGCGTACAAATAGCAATGGATGAAATAGGACGTGATATTAGACAAATGTATACAAAGGTAATTTTATTTAAAAGTAAATAAATTTTTCAATGCCTTAAATGTGTTATATTTTCTTAAGCCTTAAAATATGTTGTGTGAGGTTTAGTTTTAGGTCATTTGTGCGACATAATTAAAGACTTGCAGGCCATGGGGAACGACACTTATCCGTCAAACTGTTGACTGGGAGCGATATAAGCTAGATGTGCACTATTGGCTGAACAACCCTCCCCCACTAAATTCTGAGCAGGACATAGAGCTGGGAATCAATCACATAAGCGACGCAATCACTGTTTCACTCCGTCACGCCACGGTTAGGGAAACGATTCCTGGCAGAAACAACGAAATACCGGACGATATCAGAGCCCTAATTAGGGAGAAAAACAAATCCAGAAAGAGATGGCAGAAATGGCGAGATCACGCAGGTAGACGAACCTGGGAGAGGCTATCTGCAGAGATTCGCCAAAGGTTGATTACCTTTAGGGAGGACTGCTGGGATAGCGTACTCAGAGATATAGACTCTGAACCAGATTCTAATGGAATCTGGGCTCTCAGCAAGTCGCTCCGCTGCCCTCGAGGCGCAATACAGCCAATACACGGTCCCAATGGGATAGTGTATGACGCTGCAGACAAGGCTAATGCAATGGCAGACACCCTTGAGCGCCAGTTTCAGCCAATAGACCCTATAGATGACGATGACACAGATGGCCTGGAGGAGTTCTACGATCACGTAGAACAACACGTCCAGTCATTAATGGCACGTGCTCCCGTTACTGAAGCGCCTCTTTGTTCTGAACAAGAGGTGGCGAGTAAGGTCAAGTGTACGAAGTCAAAAAAGGCACCGGGCCACGATAGGATATCCCCAAAATCTCTTAAATGCCTCCCCCCTTCAGGGATCTCCTACATCACCAACATATTTAACAGTTGCCTGAAGCTAAATTATTTCCCCATGTCTTGGAAAACAGCAAAAGTCATTGTATTCAAAAAAGCCGGAAAGAACCCCCTCTTCCCACAAAACTATCGTCCCATTTCGCTTCTCTCGACTCTGTCGAAAACCTTTGAGAAGATAATTTTATCGCGCCTCAATGACTTTCTTGAGCAAAAATCTGTTCTTATACCAGAACAGTTTGGCTTCAGGCATGGTCATAGCACAATCCATCAAGCAGTTAGGTTGGCACATCATGCCTACGAAGGATTACAAAATAGAACACATATTACAGGCGCTGTACTCCTTGACCAAACACAGGCGTTCGATAGGTTATGGCATGATGGATTGCTCTACAAGCTAGACCAGTTAGGGTCCCCGGACTATATGACACATTTGTTACACTCCTATTTGAGTGATAGACAATTCTATGTCTACTGGGACGGACAGGCCAGCCCTTTTAGGAACATACAGAGTGGGGTCCCGCAAGGCAGCTGCCTTGGCCCTACTCTGTTCAATATCTATATTAATGACGTTCCAAAGAGTCCGGAAACCGAGTTAGCGTTGTATGCGGATGATGCAGCCTATTTCGCCTCTGGGCATAATCAAAATTACGTAGCAAACAAACTCCAGCGGTCAGTTAAAAGCTTTCAATCCTGGACGAACCGCTGGAGAATGCAAATCAATGGGAAGACCCAGGCCATAATTTTTACGCGGAAAAGAAACTTCCCCATTGTTGATATAACGGCAGGGGGAACCAAAGTTCAATGGACAAAGTCTGTAAAGTACTTAGGACTAAGGCTGGACAAGCGACTGACCTTTGGGGAGCATATCAAACAGACCAAAGCGAAATGCCACTCAGCAATAAGAAGCTTGTACCCGATGTTTAAAAGCCGCGGTCTTAGCCTAAAAACTAAGCTCCTGCTTTACAAGACTATGGTACGTCCTGTACTTATGTACGGTAGCGAGGTCTGGGGTGTGGCAGCCAAATCCCTCATTGATCAGGCTCAGACAGTGCAAAATAGATGTTTAAAAATACTCACCCAGGCACCAAAATATACAAAAATGATAGATATACATAGATTGTTAGGCTTAGATATTATTAGAGATTATCTATCAATTAAAAATAGGGCATTTTTTGACAAGGCCAAAAATTCCAAATTTGAAAATATTAGCATAATTTCGACTAGTAATAGCAAACTTAGAGGTAGGAGTATTAGGTTTTAGATTTAGTAAAATTAGGCTAGGTTAGATTATAATCAATGTCACTTAGTTTAGGGCACGCCTGGGCCTGATCAATACAATTAGGCAAGCCATTCTACGAAATTACACATCCACCAAAGGCAAGAGCTATGCTCGGCACTTGAATATTAGTACAGCCCTCGTGGCCACCACAAAGAACGCCGAACATTGTACGAGTCGCCATTTTTAACAAAACGTTTCACACAGGACATAATTTCTGTTGGGTGAAAAGATCCATCGTGACCGAATTTCAAATTACATGTGTACGTTACCTTCCCGACCATGTGCTAACCCCTACCGAATAGCGATTACAAGGAAAAGGCGATTTTAAAACCCATCATCTGCATGGCAGAGCAATAGGCAACAAATTCCGTGAACCTAACGACCCTGTTTAACTCGGCGAAGTCACCTGCGCATCATAGTTCTCGATTAGTTACTTCCCTTCCATAGAACAGATCAACGGTTCTACACAAAAATTTGACAAGACGTTCCCATAACTATTAAAAAGCTTTAATTGTATTACAAATATAACTGCATCACCCCGGAAGGTAAGAAAGCATTCGAAATAGAAGCAGAAACTCTCACTTTAACAAAAACAAAGTTTCTTAAAATAAAGAAAAAATAATTATTCCAAAATTGCTGTTTTCAAGTATAAGTGTACCAAGTTCCGTTTCACAATTTGTCTGCGCGTTTAAATGTGTATACAGAATATGCAAACAAAATACACCCTAAAAGAATACAAATAACGTCTATAAAAAACAAAATAACGACCCATATAACAGAATAATTATTATCTGGTGTACATATGGTTAATTTCTTTTGTTAAACATACATCCTTATTATTATATTGAAGATTACAATTCCACGATTTATTACAAAAAATTAACAATTTGCTTTATAAGTTGAATATCTCATAAAAATATATTAGTTCCGACAGTAGCATGGATTGTTCTCACCATTGTCCGTTTGATGGCCGTCGTGGACATTTCTAACAATTACAGTCTGGTTGTTGTTGTTATAATTTGTACAGACGAGACTGTTAAGACTATTGATGTTTTATTTAGTAATAACAATTTTACATAATACTAGAAGCTATTAACAAAAGACAACGATAATATACTGACAACCTTACAATAGTTGTATGCTGCGTAATTCTGCCCCCTCTAGATTCTGTGGGATTTGAATAAAGCTTATCAGAGAAAAATGTTTTTTTTTCACACAATAAGAGATTAATTAAAAAAATATATGCATCTACGTTTAAATTGTATAACCCTAACTCGTGCGTACACAGTAAATGTGGCAATGGGCTTAATTCACCATAAATTTAAAAGTTTATTTATTAATAAATACACGCAAAATATTTCAATCTTGGCTTCTCTTAATGCAATGCAATTTTTTTAAATAAATTTTTGAGTGCTAAAGGAAATGTAAAGAAATGAAATTTTAAATTGATTTATAATTATCTACTGTAGCTCTAATTATGTTTGTTTCATTGTAATAATAAAAAATACCGTTTAGCTATAATGTTAATATTTTTATTTACCTTCACCTTTCCTACGTTATTCTTACCAACAGTTACCTTTGTACGTCCCGCCGCTGGTAATATCCATTAGGCAACGTTTCCTTCAAAACACTATTAGTTTTACGGCATCAATGACGAAATTACTAAAATTACGAATGAAAATTTAGAATGCGCCTTTGATAAGTTGTGTAACAATTAGAGATGTGTCGGAACCGCTCCATGACGGGAGCTCTAGATCTGTGGCTCCCGCTACTTGCGAAGAGTCGTTCAAAGAGCAGAGTTGAAACGATCCGCTCAGAAGTGAGTTGTTAGCTAAGAGCGGACGCACAAAAGGTAAAGGCGATGTCGCTCAGAGAGAGGAACACTGGAAATAGTCTAGTAGCAACTACTCGCACTACTGTATCGAATGAGACCGAAAATCCAAACTGAATGAGACATATGAAAAAAAATTACTTCTGATTGAAAATTAATAATAAAAAAGATGGCAAATACAGACAAAATAAGTGATAATATAAATACCACACGAGTCTGAGATCCTCGTCCCTTTCAGTTGACAAAAGCATTTGAGTTTTGTCAACTGAAGAGTGCAATTGTTTCGCTCTAGGGTCTTCTTAGCACCTGAAGAAAGGTACAAGGATCCCAGAAAAATTGTGTGGTATTTTTATTATCGCTTATTTTGTCTGTATTTGGCTATCTTTTTTCTTATTGAATGAGAAATAGTCGGAAGTCTGCCGTCTTCAGCTGTAACGTTTGTAATGGACGTGATTAGTAGCATACTTAGGTTTTGTATTAGTCGACCGTAGGCGGGCGAACATTTCGGCCGGTTCCAATTGATCATTAGCCTATTGGTGTGGAATGGAGGGAATAATGGGCCTACACGTACAATCACGAAGTTTTTTTTAAAAAAATATTAGAATATTCACAATCAGAATGAACATGTTCTCCAAGTTAATTTTATGACAATATATAACGTGATGGGAAATCCATAGAAAGATGTTATCACATATCCTTTTAGGTCATTTGGCCATTTCTCTTTTGGTGCATTCTTTTGGGATGATTACGTTGCAGGACACACACTAATTCATTCCAATTTGCTTGTAGTCCCAGGAAGTGAGAGCCATTTATGTTAGTACATTCCTCTTGAACAGTTTGTATTTGTATTTGTATGTAGTGTCAAATTATTAACATACCATGGTGTATTATCAAGTATTCCGATGGTTTTAGATTGAAAGCGTTGTATAATATATTGACATTAAAAACCCAAAAATTCAATACCATATAGCGTAATTGCCTCTATCAGTTTATGAAGTAGTGTTTTCTACTCAATGGATAAACACTATTTTTTTCCCCAGTTTATTTTATAAGACACTAGCTGGGTGCCCGGCGTTGCCCGAGATGTCATTTATCTATAACCATCCATAAGACTCCAATTTTGGTTACTTTTGCGCTATTTTTATGTAACGCCCCTCGGACCCTATCCCTAAATGTGCTCACCTCCCATGCCGAAGGGGGATGAAGTCATTGACTAAATATATCGGCCGTTTTTACATGTTAGAAGATGACCACCCCCACAAATATGCGATAATGAAAAATAATGTATTCCACGCAAAAATCGGCCGATTACATTGTCTGAAAATTTATTCCCCCGCCCAACACCTCCCAAACCCGTCGCGTTACCCAGGTTGTCACAATTAGATTCAGCGACATTCATAGTCTCGGAATTGATTCGAATCTCGGTTGTTTTTGCGGGATTTTATTTAACGTACCTCCACGCCACCCCTAAGCTTGCTTCCCTCACAGGGGTTAAATTATACACAAACAACATCGGTATAAATACTATCAAAGTAATTAACCCCAGGAAATAATTATCGCAAATATCGACCGTTTAACATGTTTGAAATTTTTATCCCCCGACCACTCCCGCTTCGGGGACTTAAACGGTCAAGTTTAATGTCATAATTAAACTCAGTGACAATCCTAATAGTTTCTGGTTTATTTTTATCTAATGCTACTTCCACGCCAACTCTTAAGGGTGCGCCCTTCCGAGTCCGAAAGGGGTTGAAATTATACACAGAGAACATGTAGGGAAATTTTATTAATCTAATTCATCCCGAAATATATTTAATCGACGCAAAAAACAGCCGGTAGCTCATCCCAACCCAGCCGATACCCAAGCGTTGTCCAGATTGTCATAAATAAATTCAGGGACATCCATGACCTTCGATTTGACTCGAATCTCGGTTGTTTTCCCGTTATTTTCAAGGAAATTAATTAAACTCAGTGACAATCCCGATAGTTTCTGGTTAAATGTGCACCCTTATGAGTCCGAAAGGGGTTGAAATTATACACAGAGAACATGTACGGAAATTTTATTAATGTAATTCATCCCGAAATATATTTAATCGACGCAAAAAACAGCCGGTCAACTCATCCCAACCCAGCCGATACCCGCGCGTTGTCCAGATTGTCAGAAATAAATTCAGGGACATCCATTACCTTCGATTTGACCCGAATCTCGGTTGTTTTGCCGTTATTTTCAAGGAAATCCCCTCCAGCCCCACCCCTATCATGCCTACAAACAACATCGGTAGAAATACTATCAACGTCAATGGTCCCGGCATTTATTTATTCCACGATAATATCGATGATTTAACATGTTAGAAAATTTCCATCCCATCCACTCCCGCCTCTCGGGGCTAAATGGGCAATTTGATGCTATAATTGAACTGGACAACATCCATAACCTTGGATTTTACTCCAATCTCGGTTGTATTCGCGTTATTTTATTGCAGCGTTCCTCCACCCAGCACCTAAAAGTGCTCTACTGATAATCCCGACCCGCTTCTGGGGATGGTAGACGCGTCTCACCCCAACAGTCGGTAGAAACACTATCCATATCTGTGACCCCTAAAAATATTTATCCGACTGAAATATCGACTGTTTTAGCATGTTTAAATATTTCAACCCCCGTCCGCCCCCGATTCTGGAGGTGGTAGACGCGTCTTACCCCGACAGTGTTTGTTACCTGGTCGCAAAGAACACGTGTACGAAATTTGGTGAAATTTTCTCCAGCGGTGTAGATTTGTATAACGAACATACAAATATACAAACATACACTCATTTTTATTTATAAAATTAAACGTCGTTATTAATGGAAACAACATCGGTTAAAATAGTATGAACAACACCACCCCTAAATCTGCTACTTTCCCGTGGTGGAAAGGGTTGAATTTTTACTCATATCACATCGGTAGAAACACTATCAATCTAGTTTACCCATAAACACATAACATTTTGGCACTTTTAGAATAATAGACAATTCTCACCCCCAGCCCTAACCAAGCTCACCACTAATGTCTAAAGGGATTTATCTTTTTAACAACATCCGTTGAAATACTATTCACGTAATTCTCCTCCAAGAACGCGCAAGAACTGACTATTTATCTCCCCTTCCAACCCCCACCCTTTCGGGTTAAATCGGCAATTAAAAATATTTATCCGAAGTAAACTCACTGACATCCATAACCTTAGATTTGACTCCAAACTCGGTTGTATTCGCGTTATTTTTCTGTAAAGCAACTCCACCCCAAACCCTAAGGGTGCCCTTTTCCCAGGGCGTAGGAGATGAATATTATATTCAGATAACATCGGTAGAAACACAATCAATATCTTTGACCTCGAAAATATTTATCCAAATCTAATACCTGCAGTTTCAGCATGTTTAAGTATTTCAACCCCCGTCTACCCCCGCTTCTGGGGTTGGTAGACGCGTCTCACCCCGACAGTGTTGTTTTCCTGGTCGCAAAGAACCCGTGTACGAAATTTGGTGATATTTGCTCCAGCGGTGTAGATTTGTATTCTCCACCCAAAACGCTAGGGGTGCTCTTTCCCCAGGCTGTAGAGGTTGAAAATTATATTCAGATATCATCAGTGGAAAGACTATAAATATCTTTGACCCCTAAAAATATTTATCCGACTGAAATATCGACTGTTTTAGCATGTTCAAATATTTCCACCCCCGCTTCTGGGGGTGGTAGGCGCGTCTCACCCCGACAGTGTTGTTTTCCCGGTCGCAAAGAACCCGTGTACGAAATTTGGTGAAATTTGATCCACCGGTATAGATTTGTATTCTCCACCCCAAACCCTAAGGGTGCCCTTTTCCCAGGGTGTAGGGGATGAAAATTATATTCAGAAAACATCGGTAGAAACACCATCAATATCTTGGACCCCTAAAAATTATTATCCGACTAAAATATCGGCTGTTTTAGCATGTTTAAATATTTCAACCCCCGTGCAACCCCGCTTCTGGGGGTGGTAGACATGTCTCACCCCGACAGTGTTTGTTTCCTGGTCGTAAAGAACACGTGTACGAAATTTGCTCTACCGGTGTAGATTTGTATAACGAACATACAAATATACAAACAATCTTTTTTATTTATAAGATAAATCAGATTACTTCCATTTCTTGAGTATATGTTGTTTCCAACTCAGTTTCTTGTCCAAATGAAGGCCCATATAACGTGCTTCATTTGAAATTTTGATTTCTATATTGTTTAAGGACACTGATGGGCATTCCACGTGATTTAGTGTAAAATTGAATTGCATACTTTTCGTTTAATTGACTTTGACACACCACACCTCTAGGAGATAAATGGGTTTGAAGGTTGTGGATCAGTATGATAGAAGACTGTAACAATTCACCAACAATCCATAACAATCAGATGAATGGTATAGGAACGCATAAAGATATATAATGTGAGTTGTTACAAGGTATCACGAGTAAAATAAGTAACAACGTAGCTTCTCTTAAGGTACCGGAGTATTAAAAATGTGTATTTATTTAATTGTTGACTTGATTAAGTTACAAGGAGTCATCATACCAATTATGATAAAATTAACATTCCATCAGATAAAAATAGGTTTGAAAAGGTAAATATGTCGTCGTAGAGGATAAAATGGCAGACACAATTGATTCCTAAACACCTTTAATGTCTAATTACACGACAAAATCTAATAATACATTACATCTTAAGCTCAAGCGAGACCGCACCGTTTTACAGAGCAGTGCACACATTTCATTTGCTGCATTGTCACAGGATATAGTAAAAAGGTGAATGTTATTACTTTATACAGTAATAGTTTAACCCATGATGTTTTATCTCAAATATTTTATTCTATTTATCTTTTTTATTTTGTCTATCAACTATCCAATATCTTTGCACAACTTTATCTATAATTTTTAATATTTTTATTGTTAATGTGATAAGGATTCCCATCTGGACAGAAACACTAAATAAATTTAACAATAATATTTTTTTTTGTTTTGTCCTTAATAATTTAAACTACAGACAAAATATTTTATTTCATCATTATTATCAGTAAAGTTCCTAATGGTAATTAAAAAAATTTAATATCACACCAAGCAGTACCTGAAGAAAAATACTTTTTACAATTCAATTCATTTAGAATGCCTCCCAAATATTTGTAGGCCTAATTAATACATTATTATAAGTAATGGAAATAATGAGACAAAATCCAATATATTACAATTTTATTAAAATCAATTCATGCATTTGCATCAAATAAAATGTTTCATAATTATATATATGTAAACCACAAGAACAAAATAACTATTTTGGATGAAGGCAGTGATCTGCTATAATTAATATAAAAAAATACGTAACAAAAATATTAAGTTGAAACGTTCCTTGGTGAATATCTAATTGGCGTGAAAGCTTTCAGAGGGGTATTTACTTTTAGTGGTGTAGTAATGTACCGATTCTGAATTAGCTTGCGCGGTGATTTTGAAAGAAGTGACTGTTTTATTAGTGGAGTAGTATTCCTGGTACCACTTTGTAGGTTTAAATTAATTCTGTTTAAGTCCTTCAATGGAGATGGTTGCATTCGGAGAGATTTGTTTAGAGGTGGATTTGAGTTGAGGCATTCACTTGATGCAGAACTATCGGAAAACTTGGTTTCATCACTGAATAAAACTTTTTTCTTTAACTGAGATTTGTCTTTACTTGAAATATTCTTATCAATTACACCATTTGATAAGCATTGATTTTTATATGTAGAAACATTTTCCTTTCCTTTGCTTATTGATTTAGCAGGTGCAGTTTTATTAAACCTTACCGAAATGGGCTGGTTTTTAGGAGCTCTGCAGCTATTAGATTTCTTAACTGTTTTCTCTCTTACTGATTTCTTATACTGGGCTGAAAGCCTACAATTCTCATCCATATATTTTATTTGCTTATTTTTTAATCTATGCTGAACATCTCTAGGACTTCTGCCTTGAGCCTTCTGCTTTGGAGAAAACGAATCTTTCACATTTACCCTCACTCTTGTTGAACATGTATTAGAGTTTATGCCAGTACTATTATGATTTACCAAAGATTGCTTATTTGTACTGCAGCCAGAATTATTAAAATTGTGACTAACATCAGAACTCATAAGTTTTTCTAAGTTTGAAGAATAAGAATTATTCTTCACGACTCTTTCTTGAGGTATCGATGTTGTAACATCTTTACCAATACCATCTGCCCTACGATCAAATAACCGAGTTCTTTCAAGAACCATTCCAGCATTTTCACTTCTTAATTTTGCAACTGACGCTCTTCCAGTAACTGGAACATCAACATTACTTTCTATGAATTTATGAGCATCTTGCCAACTTTCATTATTTAGTGGTTCTTGGCTTTCCACAAAGAATTTATTTTCCTGACTGTCTGACTTATTTATATTAATAGGATAGTTTGAACTAAAGGGTAATTCAGAACCATGAAATGAGGATGCTCTACGAACTTGTTTCTTTGAGTGTGGACTAAAAACTTTCCACTCATTTCCTAAATAACTGCCTTCATTTGAAGACACTTGGCAAGGTGTAGTGTTAATGGAAGAAACCTTCAACTGTGCTGGACTTTTGACTGAAATAGCAGAAAGAGTTTTAGACAATCCAGGGCTATTGTTAATTAACATTGCCTGAATTCTTAATGGTGTTGGATTTGGTAAACCAGACTGAAGAGTATTTGGTTTTCCTCTTCTTAAGCTTCTTTGAGAGTATATAGGCTGTTGTGACCTTGTTGAATGCCATGATAAGTTACGTTTCAAACCAGATTGTACGGGTGTACGAATATATTCCTTGGACCTTCTTCTCAAAATACCAATTTTGCGAGCACTCGGAGAGCGTATGACTTTGCAGCCATCACTGTTACGTCTTATCTTAAGCTCACGGCTCAACCGTTTAGCTAACTCATTGGCTTGCACTCCATCAAGTTTTTCAGATTCTTCGAGGGTTCTCTCATATGCGGTTTGCACAGAAATGGCTCCTAAAGTTTTGGTTTCTTTATCAATACTTTCAAATTCCTGAGAAATTCGGTTTTCAATAGCTGATACTCTGTTTTTTATAGCTTCATATTCTCTCTTGGGAACATGAACAAATTCTGCTGATCCAGGGGACAAATCCATTAAACTTTCATCAATATTCATTGTATCTTCATCGGTAAGATCTATTCCTTTTGGGGAGTCAGTTATTTCAGGACGGTGAATATCTTGGATCCAAGAGCCAACCGAGTTCCGATGTTTATTGCAATCATAATACTCAGTATCAACGAGATCCTGAAACAATTTTTCAATATTTAATAATGTAATCATGAAATTGAAGGAAGTTATTTTACATCAAACAATTTCAAAGATATATAGATACAAGAGTTACCATAAGTTTTACAATTTCCATTAAGAAAAATGAGCCTGATGACATGACAAGTTATTTGAAATTAGTGGCAATAGTATTATACGAGTGTCTGTAGAAAATAATAAAGGAAGACTGAGACAAATATAAGTTTATGCCAAAGGTTTAATATGAAAATAAAGATAGAGAATTGATAAAATATATATAAAAAGGAAAAATATTTTAAGTACAGGAACAACAATTATTTTATGTTAATTACATAATTGACAATAGCATTTAGTGTTTATCTTGGCTAGTCTTGAAATTGTAAAACAGGAACTATCTTTTTTTTTTCTTGAAGAATAGATGGATAGTTTTTATTTAATTGTATTGGGCAAAGCCCAGTGGGAATGTTCAAAGTACATACAATGAAGGTATACAAATTATATACAAACATGAACTTAAAATAAATATTGGTAAAAAATAGTTGCACTACACCTACAAACCTTTTTACTAAATACTAATTAAGACTATAAATTGTGTCCTACAGGTCTTATACTTCACTGCAATGCTTTAAAGACTAAACTAAACTAAAATTCAAAAACCATACCCTTAATAAAATATTATTTTATTTTTAAGTTCACTTATTATTTTTACCATAAACCCCTAAATACAATCTTCTTTCAAAATGTTTTATACTTTGTGGGCATGCCTCTAGCAGAGTTGCAGACATGATATTCCCAACACAAATGGTTCTTTTTAGGAATGAAAATTTCCCTACATCAGTTTGCTGTATACTCTATCTTAACTTTTACAAATGATTGCTTTTAGATAGGTAAATTCCATATCAATTTATTATTGTGAGTGTTGTGAATATGGTAGGTATTGCATCTTCCCACGAACTTAAACATTACTTTTCCAAGATTTTTGAATAAAATTAATCAGCATACATTAACTGTTCTAAAATGTCAGTTTAGTTCATCTTTCTTAGACAATTTTTGACAGTTTATTAATGATTTTCATTTTGGAAAAGATCTTTACACTAGCATTGATGATTAATATTGTACAATAAATCTGTAAATTTATCATAACATTTGAAAATGTTGATTGTATTTAGGGCTCAAAAATTATGTAGGTTTGAGATAGTGGTATTGGTTTTTCTTATTGTAGTCTTCCAAGTACAACTGAAATCATCAATTTCAAAAGAGTAGCATACTTTTCAAATACAAGGTCATCCTTTTTGATTTGTGCTACATGCTTAGAAGGGAAGTACAAAAGAAAACCTATGAGTGAAGTGCCTTATAAGCTATCAAACTGTAAGCAAGCTATATGTTTAGCTTGTCCAATATTTGAAGATAAATTTTAACCTTCAATCTTTCTTCTCTGGGACAGAAGACTTCAGTGCACCATTGTCAAAATATGGATTTTAGTTGCACACTTTAGTTTTCTCTTTCTCACTTTTTTTTAGGCAAGATGTGCTAGCCACAAGGTTGCCTTTTCCCTTTAATAGCATAGGTAGGGATTTGAAAGTGGGGATGCAAAATGAAGAACATTCTCTACATGTTCTAACATTTCTACAACCATAAATTTTGTATTATATTTTGCTCTTCTTTCTGAGTCTCCTTCCTTCTCAGGTAGGTAGTCTTTTTTTTCTTTTCCACTAGTCTTCTTTTAAACCCTCTACCAGTTTAGGAAGCAGATGGTTAACTATTATAATGAGAATCCTACAGAAACCTGCATCAGGTTATGGTACTTGTCCCCTGTCCTTCCAATGACAAGTTTGGTTTGCTGTGGGGACACAGCATTACCATCTTCATGCCTTGACCCAATTTATGAAGCAGCTGGAAAAATGTTCCAATGGGAACAAGACAGTTCTTCCTTATGCCTTTTCTGCCAATTCAATATCAATATCTGAACTTGCAAGTAAATTGATAAAATAAGTTTCTTAACCTATACAATAAATTTAAATGCTATTATAATAAATTAATTAAATAATTATTTATTAGCACCCATTTTATTGCTGTTAATTACTATTTATTTTTCTTATCTGTCATCTCAACAAATTATACTAAAGCTCGCAAGATGTAGCAAGACATGTCAACATGACAAGCAACCCATGCATAGTGGGGGTAGGCCAGAAGTATATATTTGTTTTCGCAACTTGGTAATGTAAAAACTATTCTGAAAAGATTGATGCACGGAAATATATTGTGTTCAGTTCAGAATATGTTGTAAACTAATAAAAGTTATCCATAAACGTTAAGAGGTAATGAATACAGGGTATGTTAAACAAACTTTTGCTGCTGTCTGTAAATCTGTTTGTAGGAATATAATGAATGTTATTCAAAAAGCTAGCAGCATTGCTCCAAGAGTGTGCTCCCATTTGACTTCAATGCTCCCCTCCTCCACCTTCTCTCTTCTTTTACTGTGCATCTGATGGGACTTCCTACACCTCTCAAATTATACTTCTCTTCTTCAAGTATAGCTTGGTCCTTGTATATTGGAGAGGAGAAATCATAAATACAAGAAAACTAATAAATAACTTCAACCAACTTCTCATCTTCCACAGCAGTGAATACTTTTCCTTTGGACTTAATGATTTACTATCACAAGCGGCCTTGTCTAATCCTGAAATCATCATGGGAAACATCCATTGTTTCAGTGCTCAGCGGCAGGTGGGCGGTGTCACTGTCACATAAACACGGATTCTTTTTGAGGATGAGGATTCCACCTCTAAGTGAGTGGTCAGGTTATGGGGATAGAAATACAGCCTTTGAAAAGTGGAATAGTATTCATTCCAGCTAGTCAGTGATTTGTATCCTGGGGCAAGATGATGTAGGTATACAGAATGAACTGTTGAAATTACAAAATTAATTGAGTTGGACCATGTGTTTATGGAACAAAGTCAGTCATGTGTAAAAAGTGTGTGCTATTCGCAAAAAGGAACTTTTTCAGCTGGAATCACTCTTCTCATTTTTGTGTCCACTATCAGAATTCTTTGCTTTTACATTAGTTCGCAAAATTAAAACAGGTTTTGATCCAGTATTAAAGAGTTTCTATAGTAATTCTCATCTACACATTCCTATGCTATTGGTGGCACACATTCATAAATACACTCACCACTCTTTTCTATTGATCACCTTTTATAAATGATATTTCAAATTAATTCAGGAATCACTCACTATTTTCACAGCCACAGGCAATATATTGCCTTACTGTGTAAACGGGAGACAAGTCATGTACACAGAGTGGAATAAATTGACTGTAAGACGTGGCTTAAGAGTGAAGGTGAAATTCTATAATCATAATATGACTAGTTTTTACCTTGTGAACAAAAAAGTAAGTTACCTACCTCATGTAGTGATAAAAACTATATAATTATCCTCTACTGTTTCCACTATTATAGAAGGCTGAGTAGAATAAATAATAAAATAGTGTAGGCTTGACTGGTGCATTGATTTAATAAATGTTTCTCATTTTATCAACAGGATTAATTATTTAAGAGAACACAACATTGCTGTGGTATATATGGAGCAAAATTGTCTTAGCACACCAGTATTGGTGGTATATAGCAGAAATATTGTGTTGTAATAAACACCTGACCTGGTTGATAAACAGTGAAACATTAATGACAATAAATATGTGGATCCACCCTTAAATCATTAGCTTTATGTGGGATCTCCAGAAATGTATTGATGTAGGGTTACAGTTGTTTGAAATGGGGATGTCCAGAATGGACTACAAGTATGAAGTATAGTAACATTTGTCTAGGTTTGTAAACAGAAACAATATAATTATTTTAAGCTGATATCTTTCCTATTATTTCTCATAACATTACAACAATGTTAACCTATAAATGTATTATATATTATTACTATGGTAACAACATTATAACTGTTTTATTGCAAAATTATAATTCCAACATTCAAATTTCTCTGCAACACTTTATTTAACTGTGACAAGTAAATTTTGTTTTAATAATTCATCTTTTGCGTAATGAAGATCTTAAAACCAACAAATGAGAAAAGTCACATAATTGACTTACATAATTGAGTGTAAAATTGTTTTTGTGCATATCTACTACTAGATATATATGCAAATAGACTTGTCAATGCTATGGATTGATGTTTGAGAAACACATTAGGCAACAATAATTGATAAAACAGGAGCTTTTCAGATCCATAATAAATACACTTAGTATTTAATGTAATAAAAAATCATTAATTTTGCTGGGTATTTATTCACTGGCATTCCACATTTGGTCCAAATACTATAGTCACATAGCTACAGAGTTTGTAGAAATGAGTGCAACTTTACTGAGTTTACTTTCATAATTTGATCACTAACTTCCAAGTTACTTACCATTTCAGATTGTGAATAACAGTCTAAAATAAAATTTACATATAATATAATAATCATTGGAGTTGCAACTTAATTTGGTATTCATTTCAAAGAAGGCCCCTATTTTTAGACAGGCACGGCAACAACTCTTCATGTGCTTTCCAAGTTCATTAGTTATCTTTCTGATAATATGAAGAAGAAAAGGAAAACCCAGTGGTAGCCCACAAAATATACCATATAGTAACCATCTTCTGATGGTTTTATTTCTGAAGTTTGTACTTTATAGTTGAGATATATTGGACAATATTTTACTTAAACTTAGATTACTAACATATACAATGTTTTCTCCACAATTTTGTGGAACATTTCAAGTGAGTTACAGTAACAGACTGTTATATACTGGGCGCCTGCCCAAACTAAGTGTGACAAGATATATTACTGGAAAGTAATATATCATAGATGTTACCAAGATCCTTGGTATCATTTCAGATATTGACGGCGAACTTGTTGATTTAATATGAATCATTTTCCAAATAATTCTGACATGATAAAGATCTACTATCTTAGTATTTTTTTCTAGTGATAATTTGTAGTTTATCTTGTGCTCTTTAATCCTTGTTTTCAGTGCTCCATTTGTATTGAGTTTCTGAATTTTATGTCGAGCATATGCTCACACGATGTTTGAAGAAGTAATAAATAGGTTTTGAAAAGTGGTGGAATCAATGTGTTCTCTCATTTTCCGTCTATTTAGTAAAGATTTAACTGGTCAATTACATTAATGATACAATTTTTTTAGCTGGTGTGTCAATGAGAGGAGATAATTAACTTTTTGTATGTAGACACCTTTATCTAAAGGGACTGAACTTCCCCTTTGCCAGAATGGTAAAAGTGATATTTGGGGGGTCAGCAATGAATTTTGGGGAGAATTTTATATCTTGTAGCAGATTTTCAGTAAACATCAGTAAATAAGAAACCTGTGGGTGAGAATTTTGTAAAATCTGTGTTATATTTTATCTTACATTATTGATGTTGTGGAATAAGGTTTATGTTTGATTCAAGTATTTTTATGTTTGACAATCACTGTTTATTGATTTTGGTACACTGAGGAAAGCAAAACTTTCTTCCAAGAGAAAAAACTTCAATTAGGAATAATTTACCGAGATTCATGAACCATTTTTTGTATAATTAACAATGGAGTGAACAATCTGAGGATGCTTATGGTTGTATAATAGATTAAATTAATTCAATTTGGTAGATCTAAATTGAAATGGATTTTGGTCAATAGTACCAATTTTAATTGAAAATAATATATATGTGTAGGTATCATGTCAGAAATAAAATTTTCAAGATACTTTAGCTTCTTACAAATAACACTTAAATAAGAGAATATTTTTGATCTGCAATTGAAGAGTAAAATTTGAAGAGTTATAATTTCCTGTTACTGTTACAAAATATAAACGTGTTCTTAAAATTATGAAAAACAATCAATTGAATTAATTTGTTCACACATAGAATATGTGTAGGTAACAAATCTAACTTCCTGCAGTTTAGTAAAAACTCTGTTTATGATTTTAACAAGTTGATGTGAACATTTCTTACATTTTTTGAAATATGATATTTGACTCCAAAATTGATCAAGATATAATTTAGAAAAGATGTGTTATAAAAGTGTTGTGAAATTGAATTGATACAGTAGTATACAGTTAAATCTATGACCATAAGTGATCAATAATATTGAATAATTAGGACCTAGTATATATCTCATCTAAAAAATAAAACAATGTGCATGTATGTTTGGTTGTTTGTATGTGTGTTCCACTTACAAATCTACACATGTGGGGCAAATTTTGTACACATGTTCCTTGCGGTCAGGAGTGGGGATAGAAATATTCAAACATGCTAAAACGGCTAATGTTTAATACAGCTAAATATTTTTAGAGGTCAAAGAGATTTATAGTTTTTCTACCAATGTTATCAGTGTGTAATTTCAACCCCTTACAGCATGGGAAAAGAGCACCCTTAGCAGTCAGGGTGGATGGGCATTACAAGAAAATAACACCCATTCAACAGAGATTGGAGTAAAATCCAGGGTTATGGATGTCACAAAGTTTAATTATGACATTCAACTTGCCATTTAACCCCCAGGGGCAAGGGTGGAAATTTTGAAACAGGCAACATAGCCATTATTTGCATTGGATAAATATTTTTCAGGGTTAATTAGATTGATAGTATTTTTACAGATGTTATCTGTTTATAATTTCAAACCCTTACAGCATGGGAAGGAGCATCCTTAGAGAAGGGTGTCACAAGAAAAAAGGTGAATAAAATCTGGATTGGAGTTAAATCCACAGTTATGGAGGTCACCGAGATGAATTATGACATTCAACTTGCCATTTAATCCCTAGGGAAATTTTGAAGCATGTAATCACAGCCAATATTTCTGTTGAATAAATATTTTTCTCGGTTAATTATAGTATTTTTACTATCTGTGTATAATTTCAACCCTGATTGCATGTTTTAACTTCTTTTCAGGGTTAATTATATTGATAGTACAAAAATTATACCCCTTACAGCAAGGGAAGGAGCACCCTTAGGGAAGGGCATGGAGGGGTGTTACAAGAAAATAACGTGAAATCAACCAAGATTTGAGTCAAATCAAGGTTATGGATGTTGCCGAGTTTATTTATGACAATTAGGACAATGTGATGTGGGGGCAGGAATGGGAAGAGCTGAGCAAGGTTACAAATTTTCACATTAATTGGCTGATATTTGCGTCTAATAAATATTTTTTGGGATCATTGAGATTCATAAAATGTCTAAACTTGTTCTGTGTATAATTTCATCCCCATTTTGGGCTTGGGAGGGGAGCACCCTTAAGGGTGGGGGTGGAGTGTCATACATAAAAGTAACGCAAAAGCAATCGAGAGTAGAGTTGAATCTGGGGTTGTGGTTGTCACTGAGTTTAATTATGGCATTCAACTTGCCATTTAACTCCTCAAAGTGGTGGTGGAAATTTTCAAACATGTCAAACAGTTGATATTTGCATGGAATAAATATTTTCCTGGGTCAATGACATTGACAGTATTTCTATGGATTTTCTCAACCTCTGTTGACACGGGAGGAGAGCACACTTAGGGGTGTTGAGTTACATGAAAATAACGCAAATACAACCAAGATTGGGGTCAAATCATGGGGGTATAGATATATGACAACCTGTGCAAACACCAAGCACCCAGCTAGTAATAATATAAAGTATATAGCTTGAACAAGGAATAAGATAAACTGGTCTAGAGTATATTGAATAAAATTGAAAGTAAAAATAAATACAATTTATATAAACCTTAAGAGTTACAATACTTGGTTCAAAAGTGAAACTACTTTACATAGATAGCCAAGATAAAAAGGATAAAAATACAACAATCACATATTTGAATAATTTATTCAAATACGTAAACCAAAGAAATTGAATATAACACAACCATAAAGAGTTGTGATTTAAAACATAGATAAAAAATTAATTTTTTAAATTATAACCTCAGAAAATATATACTCAGATAATGAAGGAACATAGCAACAAGCAGTTAATTGTAAATTGATAAAAAATTTGGTAGACAAGTACTTGTGCTTTATATCTTGCATCCCATAAGTATTTATATTTTTAGTAAAGTTGAAATAAGGGATGCTTATTTCCTTTTGACTCATTTCGCAGTTAGCAACAAAGTGAAGTCTTCATCGAGAGAGGATTTCCAGTATATTGATTTTTCGTGGTGAACAGAGAAAATTCTTATGAGAAAAGTTTCGATGTAAGGGTCAGAAATACAAGTTGCATGCCTCATTTTGTGAAACAGTTATGCAACAAGTAAATCCATTGATGTGGAAGGATTTGTAAAGTTCAATATTCAAAAATATGAATTTATTAAAAAATAAAGAAGTTAGATCAAATTTACCCTGTTGTGTTAAATTTTGTGGCATACGAAATATGGGAATCAAAAGACAAAATTTTTAGTAATTTAATGGGTTGAATAGTTATGAGATGGGATAAAATGTGTTCAGGATGGTTAAAGACAACAATATATACAATACTGAAAATACAATGTTGCCATTTAGTAAGTAGGAAGGAAAAAAATGAGACTTAGTTTGTGGTATACCTGAAAAAGAATATCAGAGTCGAATATTGATGAAATTTTCATTAAATAAATAAGCAAGAAATTAATTATTAAAAAAATGTGAAATTATATCTGTATAATTTATATTTTAAGAGAATTTGATTCAAATTTGTATTATTTATAGAACTATGTTTTGGTTAATTTACATTTCTAAATTATGATATAAAGGATTTTACCTGATTACCTGAAGAAGTCCCAAAATTATGGACAAAATTAATTCAATTGAATTTTTGGTCTAATTTATTAATATTTTTTCTGCCTTATTGGCTGTATTGCTTATTTATTAATTAAAAGATAAATGTCAGATATATTAAATATGGAATTTTCATTAATTTTCCAAGATATAATACTGATTCAGAATAATAGAAAGTTATCAATTGTAGACACGAATTTTCTTCATCAGGTCTGCCACAATCTTTCCTATCCATCACATTTATTCTATTATATAGCCAATTAATTTTACATAATCATTATTCTGAATTACATCCAGATTTGAAGACAAATTATTAGTCATGCTCTCTGAGAAATACTTTCATGCACATTACACAAAAATATCAAATGTTTTGATGCATTATACAAAAAATTTTCTGTCTACTTATGAATTCTACTTAATTTCCTTACTTGTTTCTTTTTAAGATTCCTGGAGCGGGAACCAATTGCTTTTGTTTTAACTGAGCAATTACTTATTTCTTTTATTGCTCGGTCTTCACAACTGAAATTCAGAAAAATTAAATCAATTAATTACTTCCAGGTAATATTATTATTTAGATTATTCAGGTATTCCATTGTCTTGGGAGTAGTAAGTGAGCAAGGAAAAGTGACAAAAAGCAAAGGAAAGAAAAAAATTAAAACAGAAAGAAAGAGATTAAAGAGATGATGTGAAAGATCATCTAGATCAGAAAAAATGTAGATATTTACTCGAAGCAAAGAAAACAAGAAAAACAGAAAGAAAGAGACAGTGTGAATGAAACAATTTATGTTAAAAAGATGATGTGAAAGATTGTCTAGAAGTTCAGAAAAAGATGTAGAAACTCAAACGTTTCAAACAGTATGGAAAAAACTCTGTTCGTCCTCCGATTCTGTTGAGATAAATAATTATTCCGTGCAAACTGTCCACTGCGAATACAAACTGTATATCTTTGATAGTGTTTATGTTTTGTTTCTTGTATTGTTATTGTCCATGTTAGCGTTGGATGTAATAAAAGTTTCATGTGCGCCAAGAGCATCAACTGGTTCGTTATACATTGATCCACGATTACCTCTCAAGAGATTCCATTTGGACTCTATAAACTGGGACAGCTGTCACTCTAGGTGCAGGCGAATTTAGTAGGTCTGTCACCTTAATGAGTATTCTGACTCTCATGTTGTGCATCTGACGGTTTTCTCTCCCTGATGACTGTTTTTTCATAGATAATAATATTTAATAATTTAATACAATATTTTAATATAATAACTGAAATTCTATAATTTGTTTCAATAAAAAATATTTATACTCTTCTTGACCACTTTGAAACCAAATACAAATTGTACCTTTTTTAAATTCCTATAGAATTAAATAATATTAAACTGCATTCATTTTTCTTTAGTGTATTAATTTACATGAATTTACTGTCTTTATATTAACATATACAAAAGTATTAGCCACATAGAATTCTTGAAGACAAAAGTTACTCATAAGCACAAAAAAAGAAAAATTATTATAGCTTGGATTAGACATTTAATATTTTGCTAAATACGTGGATGATTGCTACACAATAATTATCTGGGAAGGTCAACTTTATGATATGATATAATAATTATTGTTTACAGGAAACTACATAACCATGTCATTAATTTTAATTTATAAAATTTAATAATCATTATGTGATTAAACTATTTTTCTCTTTGTGAAGACTTTTAGAAGAAAGTATCAAATAATGTACAACAATTAAGAGAAAATGAATTGGTATTTCATGTGATAAATTTACCCTTATGTATTACGTAACTATTGCTAATAGTATATCTATTGCGGACACTATGCAAGAGCACAATAGTAAGGTGAAACATAGTTTTAATGTATATTTCTCAATATGGCAAGCAGATTTGGATATATTAACAATGAAACCCTTAGGAACTTGGATTTAATTTCTCTTTTGGTAAACAGTATAGAAAACCATTTTTAGAAGGAAAGCAGTGTTAAACAAAATAAATATTTGATTTGATGCTTTCTGGCATCCTGTATTACCTATCATTATGGGACACAGCTGGTTTATAGTTACCGTCATTGATGAAACTTCAAGAAGTGTGTTTGTTATCACCAATAAAAGAATAATGTAAAACTATTAATGATATTCAATCAATTAAATTTTCACCAGTCCTTGTCACTTAAATTAATTGGACTGTTGGACATGTTTAAGGAGTTTGAGGTTTTCCATGGTAAAAGAATTAAGGAGTTCCAGTCAGGTCAGGGCAGAGTACTACAGTAATGAGTTCATATCTATTTATTAGACCATGAATTAAACATGGGTGGGTATGTTATACTCCATGTCAACATGGTATTGGGGAAAATAAGAACCTCACATTGTGTAATATAAGATTTATGCTCATTGAAGCTTGAATGCCGACCTCATTTTAGGCACATGGTTTACTGGCAGACTGATGTGCAATATGCTGTGTGGATTATATTAGAATATTTTGATACAATGCATGCACTTGGATATCAGAAGTGGCCCAGTGGGCTATTTCTGCTCACTGTTTACTTCAAAAATATGAGTCGTGACTAGCTGCAGACATGACCACGTCTTTACGACCTGTGCCGCCACCTGCATTGAAAAGTAATACAGAACCAATTCTTATAAGCCGTGTGAAGCTGTATCATGAGATTTTACTGCGGAAACATTGTTTCAATTTCTAGAAATATTTCAATTCCAATAGAATCAGAAGAGCTGATGAGAAAGCTTACTTTTGCCTATGGATTCAAATCTGAGTTTAACCATTACAAATTTTATTGTAATTCAATACAAAATTTTTACTACCTTTCTAGGATCATTATTTACAAGAAAAATATAAAGACATTAATTGTGAAAATAAAAGATCCAAGTGCAAAGTTTGTATTCAATTATCGTGTGTCACTAAAAGTGTTAAATCATTTTTTCTTATTTATTCAAACCAATTCATTTCAAATATTAATATTAGTTTTTTCTTTACAATATGTATATATAGGCAGTATGATAATGATATAGCATAAAAAATTAGTACAATACTCGAACTGAAAATAATATAACAAAAATATTTGCAGCACTACAATTTTACAGTATTAAAATGTAATAAAATGTAAATAAAACTACTAGAGGAATATTTTATCCAGTACTGACCTCTCTTGAAATTTTGAAGTAAACAGTCTTCTATGAAGGTTTCTTCCCAAAGGCGATTGTGACTTCAATGTTGGGCTAAAGAAAAATATATATCTTTATAATTTGAATCAATGAATGATGTGTAGGAACAGGAGAGTGATAATGAAACTATGATTCACTCAAGCGTTAAAATATAGATTGCACACTAGGAAGAGAATTTACTTTAGCAGTTACAAATATTCCCCTTCTAGTCATGAAAGGTCAGGACAGTCAGTAAGACTGAACAGTTTGGAGTATACTGTAACAATAATAAGAATAGGTATAACACACCCCAAAATTTTTCATTTCCTTCCTCATGGATTTCACATTGAAATTAAATGATACCTAATTCTATTTCCTATCATAACTAAACATAAGAGACGTGTACTATTGCTCATTTCAGAAAAGCTTGGGATCCTGTGTTTACTAGTCTAGGAAAACTGTACAAACAGTCTGCTCCAATAGAAACACCAAATAATGCAAGTACTACAGCAGACTCACTCCGACAGGAGAGAGACAGGCGCTATAACCTGAGGCCTAGAGGCAATCAATGTGTGACATTCTCCACAATATGGCAAAATGTATAATGGCAAAGCACAGACTAATTGAGAGACATAACTTGATAGCGATGGCACTGACCACCTTTGAAACACTATAGCTTAAGCCTATTATCACGCAATTGGAAGTCCAAGAATTACTCATGGAGCAAATACACTGGGAAAATGTTCGCTCTTTGGTAGAATACAGTTATAAACCATTATAAGCAATAGATAATTTATACAACTACAAAAGCAAGCAAAATCTCATAGCAACATTGTTTTGTAAACAGGAGTGATATTTGAATAGATAGGGGAAAGTTGGATGCACATGGAAAAGAGGCTGAGGATGAAATTATGGACAAAGTCACATGCTGGCTGAATTCAAGAAAAGGGAAGATGGAATACAAAGAAAGAGAAAAGGAGGGAGACAAAAAGTGAATTTAGAATATAAAAGTAAAAAAAAAATTGTGGTCGAAATAATACTTTCTTACTTTTATAACAATTTTGTAAATATTTTATGAATCAAAGTCTGAAATATAATTAAGATATTAAAAAAACTTACTTTGGATGTGCACAAACTTGAGGTGTGAGATAGAGTTCTTGATTAGTGTATGTTGATGTTGCATAATGTGAAGATGATAAAGACATTCCTTGTGGCAAACTGTCCAAAACGTCGCGTCTAAAAATATAATCTGATATAGATATATGTACACGACAATCTGAATACTGTACAAAATTATATTTAAGAAACCTTAGAAGTAATTATAATATTAAAGCTATCACTGTGTAATTAATTTTGTCTGACTAATTCAAGATCATATTTGGAAGAGAGAAAAAATTTGGAATGCATTAACTAACCAAGCAAAAAATTCTGGGAAGAAAATATAATATGACCACTCATCTATCCTAGGAATGATGAGTTCAGATGATTAGATATTAAATTATTTAAACCATCATCTGTCATTTATATACCAAATATGTCAAAGATGTATTTTTAACACTAGCACTGTTCAAAACCTTAGTTATCTTAATTCTCTTCACTATATATTCTCAGTTTCAAAATTTTTATTACTCATATTTCGCTTATTTTACAACTCTTCTTGCTATATCTTCAACTTTATGACTTGTCCATATCCATTTCATCTGTTCTTTTCTCAGCTTTCTCTTACCAAAAATACCATTTCGGCAATGGGAAACCCAACAACATCTACTAATGATGTAATAACTACTAACACAAAGACTTTCATAGTTATTGATCAATAAACCTTCATTAAGTCCAAGTTAACTGTTATTCCTGGATACTTTACATACATAAAAAAGAAATAATGGAAACAGAATGAACAATCTGTGATAAGAAATTAACTAGCAGGCAATGGATGTTGTTAAACTATTTAAGGTTTTTCAAGTCACTACAATGAGACTAGTTAAATTGTACGAGATTTTAAATAAGTTTTATTCTATCCTACATCTGGGTTAAATAAGATAATTATGTGGAGTTAGTTCACAAATATTCATAACGACCAAGTGAATAATGATTAAGAAAATTCTTATCCTGTCTAAAATAAATAAATAAATATCTGGGCAATGCAAAGCCATTAGATAGTTCTAAATAATAAAACCCGATTGTAAAACACAAGATAACTTACTTTTTCTTATTAGAGAAAGCACTTGTATGTTCTGCCACTTTCCGTTTCTTTGATGATTTCACACATGGGGTTGAAAAATCTGCAGTAAGTGATGTGTAATTACTTTCATCACATTGCGGAGATCCCTTACCTACCATTTTTTTAAATCCATTTATCATACCTAAAAATAATAAAAGCAGTTGATTGGTTACTACTAATGGGTCATATAACACGCGCGTGTGTGTGTGTAGATATACATAAATGTGAGTAAGGGTATGAAAATGTCAAAATAATTTAGATGAAAGGAAAGAGACAATTACAATGTTAGGAACTAATTTGGAGCTTGAATAGTGAGGAAAGACAATAATAAATGAGAGAAGTAGGAGGAATATGTTTTATGTGATGCATATGCTCTAGTGTAGAATCACGCACAAAGAAAAGCATATATTCAAAGCATGGATAAGGAAGGAAGAAAGATAGTTCATGACCAGGCAAATATAGACAGTCTTATTGTATACATCTATATAATTAAGGTAATTTATCCTTATCTTTCCTGAAGATTAGGGGTGTGACCCTCTGAAAATTTGAAGAACCTTCTTCCTTCCTGAGTGGCTACGCTGAGCTTCAGTTTCAGGCAAACCACCAACTAACTCTCCTTCCTTTCCATACCTATTACCTCAATTATGTGTGTGTATACACACACACACACACACACACACACACACATACACATACATACATGGTAGATGTTGTCTTGGAATGAAATTTCTGGTGAGGACAAACTGTGTGTGGGAGATCAGCAAATTGGTGGTGGGAAAGAATTTTGTGGCCTGCGGGACAAGAAGTATTCAAGTGCCGCTAGACCATTGGCTCGGGGGATATTGGTGTAGAGTGAGACAACATCTATAGTAACCAAAAGGTATCAGGTGGAAGAGGTTTTGGGAGTTCCATACGGCGGTCAAAACTCCGCAGTCTGCAGCTGGCCAGTGCACGGAATGGTTTAACACTCCTTCCTGAAGGAGGAGGCTGAGAGCCTCCAAAAATTTGAAGAACTACCTTCGGTTCCCTACACCGTACTTCACTTTCAGGTAAGCTACAAGCTATCTCTCTTACCGTTTCATATATCTATATATAAAATGTAACATGGCAATCGGTCATCGACGGACTCTTTGTTATGTTACATTTCTTTGCCGGCACCCTTTGTTTGGTGCAGTGCCACGGCGGTATTGTTGAGGTTGTGCCATGCTTTTGGCGAAAACATGGAGCAGTCTGTTCCCAGTAGAATTCATAGGTAACGGAGCAGTCTGTTCTCAGTAGAACTCATAGGTAACGGAGCAGTCTGTTCTCAGTAGAACTAATAGGTAACGGAGCAGTCTGTTCTCAGTAGAACTCGTAGATAACGGAGCAGTCTGTTCTCAGTAGAACTCATAGGTAACAGAGCAGTCTCCAATTGGAGCTCACAAAGAGCGGTTAGCAGTTTAGTCAACTAGAGGAATTCGTAGAGAATGGGTCAATGTTTGGTCTCCGGAATAAAATCGGAAAAACAATCTTGCATGTGCAAGAGAGATCATGGAGATACCAGTTATAGAGGTGCCGCATCAGTTTAAAACCATGTCCTGAGATTACTGTAATGTCATAATGACAATAAAGTTATGTTGAATTAATTTTTGATATTTCGTTATACAAAAATTATCTGGCGCCATAAAAATAATGATCTACAAGTGTAAGGTACTATTTGTTACATTATGGCACCCAAAGTGGGGCATTGAACAAATAAGTTGATGGACACATGGAAGCAGTAATTGGAGGAGAGATTCTGCATGTGGAAGTAGTAATTTAGGCAATGAGAACTCTGCACATGGATGCATAGGATTGTCACAATTAATTGGAGAACGAGAGATTCGGATGTTCATTGATTGTAAGAAAAGTGAGTGTAAGAGTGAAAGTGCGTCAAGCAAGAAGTGGGCAGAGAAAAAAATTTTCGTTTTGTTTTCCCTTTGTATGGGGTTATTTGTGTTTTTCTGAAAAAATGTCATAACAAGAAAAGGTTTTAGTCAATGGAAGAGAGTCTGAATTTATGGTAGAAAATAAAATGATGGAGCAAGTGTTAAATTTAATTATTAAAAACATTGATGTGATAAGGGATTATCTAAATAACCAAAATATTAAATCTGATGAAAAATTTGATGTAATAAGGGATGATCTAAATAATCAAAATATTGAATATAAAGTACAATTTGATGCAATAAGGGATGATTCTAATAAAGAATTTGATGTCTTAAGGGGGATTTTAATGTAAAATTTGATATATTAAGGGATGATATTAATGGAATGAAATTATATTTAAATAACATAAATGTTAAATGTAGTGAAAAAGTTGACACAATAAGGGGGTGAGTAATGGAAAATGTGGTACAATAAGGGTTGATGTTAAACATTGTTAATGTATTAATGGAAAAATTGTAAATAGTAGAATTAATAACATAAAGGAAATGGTTGAATTACTGGATAATAGTGTAAAAGTTGAGAAAATGGAGAACAGTAAGGGGAGTATGTTATTTTTCAAGGATGGATTGATAAAATCCAAAATTTGGAAGAAAAAAACAAGAGCATGTATGCAGGATAGTTTAAAGTACTATTCAAAAAGTACTATAAGTTGGGGGTCAACCTAGAAGAGACTGTCTATATATGGAAATAAAGTGAATCAAAATGCTAAGAAATTTATCAAGGAATTTCAAAAATACTTTAAATTTGCTATCACACGTCAGAGTACAACCATGCTAGAATGATGAGGGAATATTTGGGAGAGAAGAATATCAAATGAAAATGGAAAATAAAACAGGAGGCTATCGAATTCATATTCAAAAATGCACGGCACCGAGCCAGGAGAAAGTAAGTTAAAAACCGGGGTTTTGAGAAGGGAGCTATGGTTTCGGTAAGAAAGGTGTGAATATCCTACAGGGTTAAGAAGAGCAGATACAAACTACATAACATTTATGAAGGGTTATTTTGGGTAATCAATCAAAGAGGAAGTTGGTAAAAATGGACGGAACAGGGATAAAGAAAATCCTTTAATATCACATACCCCCCGTCTCTTAGTAGAAAATATTAAATGTTTGTAGCTAAGAGCTATGAAAAAGTTATTATGCTAATTGAAGGTTTCAAACAGCTGCTAATTGAATGTTTTAAAAGAATTATCTATTTTGTATGTATCCAACAGCTGTCATTTCAGTATATTTCAAACAGCTGCCGTTTCTGTATATCTTAAACAGCTGTCAATGGTAGGTGTTAAAATGTAATTAGGTTAATTGAATATTTCAAGCAGTTATTAATTTTACATTTCAACCAGCTGTCCATTTCATATACCTCAAACAGCTGAGCATGGTATTTTTTTAAAAAAATAATTGTCAATGTTATGGTTGAAACAGCTTTCAATTTTTTGTTTTAAACAACTGTCAATTATGTATGTCTCCAACAGCTGTCAGAACTATATATATCTAAAACAGCTACAAATTGTATTTTTTAAACAGCTGTCAATTTTGCATATCTCAAAGTTATCAATTTTATGTCTTAAACAATTGTCAATTAAGTATCTTTCAAAGAGCTGTCAATGGTATGTTTCAACCAGTATTTTTATGTTAATTGTATATCAAACGTGTATCAATATGTGTCAAACAGCTGTCAATTCAGAAGTTACAAACTGCTGCCAAGTGTATGTTTTAAATCAGCTGTCAAGTCTACGTATCAAACTGCTGTAAATTTTTAGGTTTAAAAAATGACAATTCTGTGTATTTCAAACAGTTGTCAAGTACATGTTTTAAAACAGCTGTCAATTCTGTATATATCGAACAGCTGACAAGTGTGTTTCAATGGCTGACAATTCTCCAGATCTCAAATAGCTATCAATTGTTTATTTTAAACAGCTGTCAGTTGTGTATCTTTCAAACAGCTACCAATGACATATATTTTTTAAAATAATAATTATGTCAATATTATGATTCTAACAGCTGTCAGTGGTAGGCGTCAAAATGTAATTACGTCAATTGTGTTTCAAACAGCTGACAATTATGTATATATCAAACAACTGTAAATTTTTAGGCTTCAAACATATGAGAAATCTGTGTATTTCAAACAGCTATTGGGTGTGTGTCTCAAACAGCTGACATTTTGGTGTACCTAAAACAGCTGTCAATTGTAAGTTCCAAACGTAAATTCTATAATGTCATAGGAAAGGTTCAGATAGTGATCATTCATACAAAGCACCCTATATATACATATATGCTTAAACATACATATACACATAAACATGCACTACATATACAAACACATGTATGCATACACATACACATACATACATGAGCATGTCCATACATAATCACATGGTCTCGTGAAAGTGGGGATGGCAGGTAGGAAGGGCACTATTTACAGGATGTTGAGTTCGGGCTTTGCCTGGGCTGCAAGATATGTTGGAAAGAGAGTTCCCACAGATGGAGTTCTGCCTCTGATGAATCGGGGGGTAGAGCTTAAAGGATGGGAGTGTGAAGCATTGGTCAAAATTGTTTATATTGTGCCTTTGGGCGTGAGCAGCTACTGAGAATTGAATTTTAGAAAGTTTGACAGTGCTGCAGTGGTTGGCTATTCGTTCAGGAAGGGGTCTTTTGGTTTGGCCTATATAGAATGCAGGGCAGAGTCTGCAGTTAATTTGGTAGATGGTATGGGAGGAGAGGCAGATGATATTTTCTTTGATTTTGAATGTTTTTGTGTGATACTGAAAGGTTGTGGTTGGCTGTAAGATACGGCAGACATGGTATCTGTTCCTACCACAAGGTTTGCAACCTGGCAAGGGTGGGCGGGTGGTGGTGTGAGTTTTTCATAGGTAGACAATTAAATTTTGCCTGAAGGCAACCCTTGGGCAGGTGGGGAGTATAATGGGGAGGATGGTGTTAGTTAAGGGTTGGATTGCAGTCCAGTGTATGCTAGGCAGAGAATGGAATTGATTTTTGTAGTCCAGGGAAGTAGGTTGTAGTGAGTGGATGTGAGTGTTTTGATATGGCACAGGTTATCTGTTTTTGGAGGAGGTCACTGGGATAGTTTCTATTGATGAAGGCATTGAGGATCCGGTTGGTGTAAGAGGCCAGGCTATTCCAGGTGGATTAATTATGTCATCCCTTGAAGGCTAGACTGTATGGGAGGGATCGTTTTGTGTGGTGTGGGTGGCAACTTGTGTAGTGCAGATATTGGAGTGTATTTGTAGGTTTTATTGGAACAGATGTGTTGATTGTGCCAGAACTCAGGTGTACATCAACATCTAGGAAAGTGACTTTGGGCGGGGAGTGGTTCCAATTGAACTTTACAGGGTGTTTGGAGTTTAGGTTGTGGAGAAATTCAGATAGGGAGTCTGGTCCATGGGTCCATAGCATGAAGATGTCATCTATGAAGCTGAACCAGGCCAGGGGTTTTAATGGGGAGGAATTTAGGTGGGCCTGTTCTAGGATTCCCATGAACAGGTTGGTGTAGGAGGGGGCCATCTGGGTGCCCATAGCTGTGCCACTTATTTGAAGGTAGATGTTGTCCTGGAAGTAACTTCTGGTGAGGACAAATTGTGTAAGGGAAACCAAAAAATTGGTGGTGGGGAAAGAATTTTGTGGTCTGTGTGACAAGAAGTGTTCAAGTGACACTAGTATATTAATTGGATAGGAAAGAAGGGCAGAGAGCAGCAGACAACCTTAAATTGACTGTTGGCACAGCCAGACAGGAATGAAATAAGTGTAAAAATTTTTAGGGCCAAAGACCCCTTCTTCAGGACATTAATTCTGAATATCATGTCAGCCAGAAATTACTATACTGCATAAAGGGGACTCAAGCCCTCCTAAATTTGATATTATATTTCTTCCCAGCCAGGGTATGCCAACTGTCAATTATAGTCAGCTGCTCTGCCTCTTTTTCCAATTCAAACACATTAATTGATTTGACGTCACATTATCCTTATATATATTTATTAGTTAGGAAATATTATTTCACATACGTGTTAGAGAACCACTCCTCCTCTTTTTTTTCTTCCTCGACCTTGACATATCTTCACTTTGGTCCAATTGAGTTGGAACCTGGGATATTTTATTTAACTGAGAGCATAAATATTCTGGTAGTTCACCAATATGATGGGCATTTTTAAGAAGAATCTAAAAGTAAAAATATATTATTGGCAACACTTAATTAAAAGAAAATAAATAATCATATTAATATATAATATATATAAAATTCCTTGTCAATTTGGGGGGGGGGGGGGGGAACCAGCTCCTGCAGGTAAATTGTCTAATTATGTTGACTTTAAAATATAACTAAGATAATCAACCATATTTATGATTTGCTTACAAAAGATGTTTCTTTTTAAATTTATGCAAGTAACTTAAGTTTAATGTTGCTTAGAAATAAAAAACACATTCTTCAAAGCTTTTGATCTTATACAATTACATATTTACCTCCACCACTTCCACATGGTAGCCGAGTTTCATTCCATTCAGACCAACCAATTTCTCTTCTACAGGCATGATAGATGGCGTAACTATAATTGCTAAATTTGTGATGTCCATTTTGTTGATATCTGAGAAAGAGGCTACCTTCTGGAAAAACTAAATAAAACAATATTTAAATGATTTGTGAAATCAATTGAACATATTAAACAAAAATGTTAGAATTAAAACTATAACACACATAAATGGAACACCCAAAAAATTGTTGAAATACTAAAAAGAATTACAGATAAAAAAAAGTAAATATTGGTAATACTTTCAAACTTTACTATCAAAATGTTAGAAGTTTGGGAACAAAATTAAAAAATATTGAAACTTTTAATTATATATTTTGTTATTATGATGTAATAATTTTTACTGAAACTTGGTTGTGTAAAAAATTATGAATAGTGAAATTAATGATTAAATTTTTCATAGATGGGAATAGTGATAATAGAGGTGTTGACTAAATATATTGAATTCCTCACATTATGTTGAACATATTTTTGTATGTATTAGCAACATAATTCTTAACCTTATTATTGGTGCAATTTATCTCCTTCCATTGTTGTATGAATCAGTTATATCACATCATGAAACTATGGAGAATTTAGATATACAATATCCAAATTTGAACTGGATATTGTTTGGAGATTACAATTTGTCAATTATATATTGGAAAAGAGTAATTATAGTTCTGCAATATTTGACAAAAACTACACTATGTGAAAAAATATTGTTACATAGACCTTCTGACACACTGTCTTTATTAAAAATATTTCAAATTAATGAGTTTATGAGAGAAACTCATTGTTAGATTTTATTTTTACTAATTGTGATAAAACTTAAATGTATAGCTCAAATGAGTTAATTGTACAATGCAATAAATTTTATCAGTCATTAATGTTTTAACTGGACATTAAACTCCATTAAACTTATATCGGTTATAATGATTTTGTATATAACTTTGCCTCTGCAGATTATGATGGGACCATTAACTATATGAATAATTTGTTATGTGATGTTGACTTTTAATCAATTATCTTTTGATATATGTTTGGATATATTTTATTTTGAATTTTATAAATGCATAACATTACAGTCCAAAGAAAATATTTGTAAAACAAAATATGTATCATGTTATAGTCTTGAGATCAAAAATTAAATTATTCAAAATAAAAATTACGGAAAAAATCCAGGAAATTCTATCGAATCTCTTTTTAATATTGGATAAAATCTTGTAAATCTTTATCTAAGAGAATTTAGTAAATATAATAGTGAATTGGAAACCTGTATTAAAAATAATGTGAAATATATTTGGAAATATGTTAATTCAGATAGACCTGAAAGGCCTTCAAAATATTATTACATTCAAATTTCACTCTTTTTCAGAGGATCCTGAAATAATAAATGCATTTGCAGAATATTTCAGGTAATTTAATATATGTTCTAACTGGCCTGTTAATGGAAATATTTATAAAAAATAAAATACAATTTGTAATATAAACTATATTGAAATAACTGTGAAGAATTATATTAATGTTATTGATTTACTTGGCAAATTGAATTTTAAAGTTCCTTGTGGAATGTCTAGATTGATATATAAGTTTGTGGTGAAGGATTATAGAGTAAATTATACTTTAAACTATCCCACAATGAAAATGTCAAATTTTGTTAATGCTTTAGATATTGATTTGAAACTTTCTGAAACATTAATTTTGATTAAATAATATATACATAATTTTTTCAAGATGTAAAATTTTGTGTAAATATTTCATTAATGTAAAATGGACAGAAGTCTGTAGCAAATTCAAAAATAAAATAACAATGTATTCAGACAATTCTAAGATATTTTAAAATTATACCTGCATTAAATACTCCAAGGTGTATAAATGAATTGAAGGTAGCAGTAAACATGTAAGAAGAATGGCTTCTTCCTTTTTGTCTTTGAGCAATATAGACCTGTAATTTAATTAATTAAGTTCACAACATATCTGCAAACATAAAAATTGAGTAAAACTAAAACAGACATATTAAACTCATTCAGTCCACATATTCTTTTTACTTTCACTTTTTAATTTGCATTATCAGCATTTGACTTGCATGGATTAATAAAATTATGATAAAATTGCAAGCTATAAATATTATACAAAAGTATATAAACATACATACCTTAAAAACAGTTCATGGTAACTATAAGGAAGAAGCGGATCAGGCAACTCCCTAAAGAAATTTTTCAATACATTAGCAACATCAATTACATGATGATGAGAACCAAATTTCTTCCCACTATCAAGGAGAACCTGAAATAGTGTATCAAGTTTAGCACTACAAATCTACATAAATCTACATAAAAATATAATTTCTAACTATACCTTCAATTCTTTTTGTCGGGCATTGGAACCTGCTTTTCGAAACAACCCTTCAACAGAAATATTCTGCTGAATGTGTTCACATGCTTCAACAACAAAGGCAGGAACTTCAACCGAGGATCCAGAGTCTAGTGTTACATATTCTATTCTTAGATGATGTAAAGGGCGTTTAAATAGCTTCTTTTCACCTGCAATCTTCTTCGCCTTTGTAAATTTGTATATAAAAAAATTATAAGAGATTTAGTATAGGTATAAATAAATAAGGCATCAGTAAATTGGTACACACAATATATATGTATGTATTATTTACATAAATTAAGAATTTAATACTTTACTTTCAAATTTTTGGAAACTTACTTGCGTAGAATGTTTTAAGTTCAACTTTTTTATTCTATGCTTCACGCCTGATGCTTTAAGGTTTTGAAGAATTAAAGACTGTAACTCATCTGTGTTTTTCAGGCACGAGATATGCATTTTCTATTTAAAAACATTCACAACCATCATTTCAAATTAAATCACTCTGAAGTCCCTAGGTTTGCATTGGTTGATGACAGCTGTAGTGGCCAATCAAAACAAAGCTTGACTTGAAACCGGTAAAAGTAACTCAAGTAAAATATCCTTCAGATTAAAAGCTTTGTTTATAGATGTATATTCCTAAAAACACGTAGATTTCAACGTTTATTTAAATAACTGATAAAAACTTCTTATGTACGAAACTAACGAGTTTCTCAGAAAATTATATTTCAAAAAAGTAAAGTTATCAGATCAGAAGTGCCAACAGAGTGAAAAGAAATGTAAATTTCATATATGAATGCAAAGATAATAGACAATACCATTTTGTTTAAACATTCAACTCTGGTTCATCGCATAAAGTGTTTAATAAAATTTTAAAACAAAGTTTACATAAAATTTCACCACGGCTATTTATTTAAATGAGACTTTTATTTTTATCTCAGGCTGTTTCATCGGGCCTCGGAACAGTATAGGATTAAAATGAAAAATAAAATTAACAGACAAGTTATGAATCGAATGTACCAAATACCAACTTACAAATATCCCTAAAATAATAATAATAATAATAATAAAGATATGAAATGTGGCGGTACTAATAATTATTCAAATTCACAACAAATTTACCTACTTTTAACTAATGCATTTCCATACCAAATTTGCTTTATCTTCAGTTTCACTTTCACTGTATTTGCAAACTTTAAACAAATGAAGACTTTTATTTCAAAACACAATTTCACAACGCACACCCTTAAATTACTTTTAGAGCGCCATTCTACAGATATACGCTTGTCGCCTCAGTCAGTTTAGCAATATATTCTCCAACGCCCAAGATGTTTTTATTATAGGAACCGGTCAGTATTATCGCGATCAAAGTAGTATATAGATCACAGGATAGATACCTTTTGATCATTGCCTCGGCTAATCTGTCCGAAGATACGTCCCGAAAACCTGGAAATGTTTCTTCTATTGTTCCTTTCCTTGATAAATAGCGAATAATTGTTGAAAGCTTACTGATATTAATGATATCTGTAGTTTCATCCACAATGATAGCAATAAATATCTCCTTCATAATCTGGGTCAAGGAAACTTTTCCAACGTTGTAAATGAGATCGTTTGGATAGATTAGAAATACCTTGGAATATGGTATATTTTGCGGATGTTTTTGTAGTACGTACTTAGCAATTAACTGAATTAAATCTCGATGATTGCTTTTATTGATAGAATCTGTAAATTCATAGTGACCCTTGAAACTCAGTTCATAGATCCTGAAGAAACAAACTACATCAATAAGTCTTCGTAGAATTGCGTAGAATTTTTCACTGTTTCATTGTGCTTTTGGTAGTTTATCAGAAAATTTTCACCTGCATGGTCAATTTTTTTGAATTTATAAATCTTTCATTTCCAAATGCGTGATACAATGCATCTGTTCCAATTGGAACATTCATCAATGTGTTGTTCGTCTCCATCAGCATTCTTCTTTCCAACTTTTCAATATTATGGTTCGATTGAACAACATTACACCCAACGCTGGTGCTAACGTATCCACCCTGTATCAAACCAACAGATTCATTGTATCACGCAGTTGGTAATGGCTATTGGCGAAAACTTCTGTTAATCTTTCAATAAAGTATAAAGATTATTGGTTTTCTTCTTATATCACCAATAAAAATCCTTTCACTGATAAATAAATAAAGACTATAATGAGGCGAGCCACTAGACCTCAAATTGTATCAAAAAATTTGGATACAGGATGGATACGTTAACAACAACGTTGGCTGTAATGCAGGTGAATCGAACCACAATACTAAAGAGTTGCAAAGAAGAATGCTGATGGAGACGAACAACATATTGATACTGATGAATGTTCCAATTGGAACAGATGCATTGTATCACGCAGTTGGTAATGGCTATTGCCGAAAGTTACTGTCAATCTTTTAATAAAGTATAAAGATTTAAGGATTATTAAATAATTAAATTTACAGGATAAGAGAGTCATTATATAGCTGAAATGTACTAATTATATGCCAGTTTAACGAAATAAGAGAAATATTTATATCAATGTAATTGAGATTCAAATAATTTTTCTCAGCGTGCAGAATATCTACAATTTTTTTATGACTTCAAAGGTTTCGGAAAATGTACATTCTAATGTCAAAAAGTGGTGTGTGTACAGTATTCTGCATTCGTCGGGAAAAAATACATGAATCTCCGCCATTAAGCATATCGATATGTCACTTTTCCACATTCAAGTCAACTAAATGTATTGCGCATTGATAAAATTTGTTTCGGCTTTTTGGAGCTCGATCTCGAAGCTTTGAAAGAATACTGCAAATGGAATATCGTAGTAGATTAGGCATGGCGTCAGTTTATTTACAGTTTGTTATAAATTATATTTGGAACAGTATTTGAGTGGCGGTTAACTTAAATTAATGAATCTCATACTTTGTTTTTTTTAGCTGTTATTGAGTGGTTAGATTCCAAATGAAACCTTACTTGAAAAGGTTAGAGTTCTTTACGTACACATGAAACCATGATATAAGTTATAAATATACATTTGCAGTTTTTTTCTTTATAAGGGAATAGTAATGCTTTGTTTTCTACGAGTTTTTGTTTGCAGTAGTTATTTTCATTAATTAATTGTTTCGGCATTGTTTAACGATTATTGTTTTATTGTCTGAGTGGAGAGTAAATAGAATAATGTGAAACGATTGTGTGCTATAATATTAGATCCATGGAATTCCACGATTGTGTGACTTTTTCCTCTGCTTAAAGGACATAAAAATTGTAAGATGTAAATCGAACAAAATGGGGGAATTTAGAATTATAAAATTCTGGTGTCGGTAAATATTGTGGGTTAGAAATGTACCCTAGTACATTATTCTAATTTTTTTTGTAAAGTTTGTAGAAAAATATGTGAAATTCCATAATTTAACTTGAAAAGTTTTCCTTCATTTTGTGTGATTTAGCCCATTTTTTCACAATTACCTTTTTTTATATATGATAACGGAAATAAATGTATCTAATCTAAATAAATAATTATCCCTCTTTTCTCTATTAATCTACTAAAACATCTGTTTGCTTCAGTTTAAATTTGTTATTCTCCTTGCTACACTGATTAAAAGAAGGGATAGGTTCAGTCTACATTTTGAGGTACGAAGGCCTCATTAAATTAGTATTATAGGGAAGTGTGAGGGGTAATTGTAAAAGAGGAATATCAATATGTTATGAAAATCAGATTGGACGTGAGCAGCAATAGTAACGCTGAGATGAAAAGATTAGTGCAGGATAGATAAGCATGGGGAGCTGCACCAAACCAGACTGTGGAATGACTAACACAACAACATTCTCCTTGCTATGCTATTTGTGAATAATTAACGAGTTATTTGTAGTTATCAGAATTGTGGATAAATGAAGTATTATCAGAAGGACTTCTAATTATATAAAGCAGAGCAGTCTCTGCAGTATATATAAATAATTTTAATATAATGAATATTTTTTTCCATAGTTTTTGTAATAAAACTGCAGTCTGATTATTTCCCAATCTTATGTAATGCATTCTATTTGTTCTCAAATTTTCTCTTTTCCTTCCAACATAATAATGTTTTTTAACTAATATTTTCAACTCACAGTTGCCAAAACTCCTAAAATTCAAAACAAAATTATGTGATGTGCACATGCTTGATAATATTTTAAAGACATCACAAGCTTTGAGTCTTCTGGTTATTTACAAATTTTTCTTTAAATATATTCTCATTGTCTGTATCACATACCCACTGCACTGATGTATACTACTTAATATATATATATATATATATATTTATTATACGTACGTTATTTATAAGGAAAGCGCATGCATATTTGTGGTGAAAGAAGGAATGTGTTGGACTTTTTTAATCATGTTTTACCATCTGTGGTTTTAGTTATCAATTTTCTAATAAAGTTTGTATGACTTAGGCATCCATTGTATTCCCTTGAACAACTGTTATTTGTTCATTTCGTTAACTTCATTGCAACCTGAATTATGTGCCATTCTCATGTGATTTAGAGAAATCTTTTAACTTTTTGTAACTGAACAATGAGAATTATTAGTTCCAGAACATAATGTGCTGGTTGTGTTTTATATATATATACTTCAGCACTTATCGAACCATGTAGACCACCGAATACTTTAGTGACCAATCTCACTGAATGAATAATATTTGTTATGTATTTCTGACATCAATTGAATAAAAAAGCATGCCAGAAAGAATGTAATAAAATAAAAAATAACACATTATTTCATTCCTGTCCTTGGAACTGCCTTTGGTACACAAGTATAAAATAAAATTTTTGTATTCATGAATTCTACAAGTACAAATATAATATATTTCATGTAATTTCAATAAGTGATAAAATTTTGAAGAGGAACTTTTTTAAGAGCATGTGCTTTTCATACACAATGCAGATGAAAATTGATCTACACCAAATTTATATTTTATACTCGAGCACCTAAGGAGGTTCAAAGAAAAGGAACAAAATGTGTCATTTTTATTTCATTATGTAGGTTCTGACATATTGGCCAGTTTATTTATTGAAAAATATTCTATTTTTCTCAGAAAGATTAACGAAAAAGCTTTGGTAATTATTACATTTTTTATTTTATACTTTACAAGCATACAATGTTTTCATGTTTAATATTTATTTCGATGATTACTGACTGCTTTTTAAATGTACTTTTGTTTCAGAAGGAAGTTATACATGTAACATGACTTGAAAACTGAATGTAACTCATCCATACTACAACAAAAGGTTTGTCACTTCCTATGAAACAATTAATTCACAATTGGATTCTTGAGAATTCATTCCATTTTGTTTGAGAAAAATGAATTACCACTCTTTTTAAACTTTCTACTAAACTGATATAATTTACATTACCACACACCAGTAATGTGGATAATATATAGTATGACTTATTTTTAGTAATATTATGTATTTAAATTATATTATTGTATGTGTAATTTGAATTTATTTTCTATTACGAACAAGTACTAAGAAAGTCCATGGTACAATAGAAAATTTATGTCCCAATTCTTTTCTAAGCTATGTTTTCTTGTCCCTGCATTTGATGTTTTATTTCTATTTATTACTATAACCAAAAATTTTCTGCCAAATACAGAATACTGTTTGAACATTTTATACACTTATTCTAAAATTTATCTATTGTTTTGTTTTCTTATTCCTACCCCAATAAATATATATATATACACACAAAGATATACTAATGCTGTTATATATAATTTATGGATATTAGAAATCTTTCATGTTTTATAATTACCTTCTCAGGCAAATATTGAGGCATTTATAAATTACTCACCCTTTATTTTCTGTGGCAATCTGTTGAACGGAATCATGCCTATATGTAGAGGTTCATTTTCTGTTTTCTTTCAATTAGTTTTAGTTCATATATGTAACCCTTAAGGAAAATGTGAAGAGAAAAAGTTAAATAACACATTTAGATAGGAAAGAGAGACAGTGAAGTTGACGTAGCTGAAGAATAAAAGAATACAAGTTCAAGTAAAATTACACATTTACATAGAAAAGTGAGCAAAATTGATTTACCAGAAATCATTAGTTGGGCTGAGAAACCTATGGCAAAGTTTTCAATTGTTTATAAAACCTTTTACACCCAAAAGCAGCCCTCCGTTTCAGCGATTGTACTGTTAAAAAGTACAAAAAACATCAACATTTTTGGGATTGGCATTTTTTAAAAAAAAATTATAATTTTGCAAAACAAAAAAAATGGAAATGCTACGGCACAAATAATGAGGCACACTGGAGGGTAAAGTTTTAATCAGGAATGTATTATCTTTCAAATAAAACAAAAAGCAACAAAATATCTTGAACCGTTCCAGAGATATAGACATTTTAATATTTTGCCAAAATTAGCATTCTAGAAAATGTGCACGAAGTGCCATAAATTGGCAGATAGGAATTTTTTTGGACAAAACAAAAACTACAAGTTTTTAACTTTGTCCTGAATTCTAACATATATTAAATTCCCCTGCCTGAATGGATATGATTCGTTCATAAGCATAGCAATTGGTATTATTGAAGGAATTTTTATTCTTGCAAAATAAAGTGCATCTAGTTATAACTTTTTATCAAGCGCCCTTTGTCCGGACAGTAGGACTGAATGCTGTGTTGGCCATCCATAATTTTTCAAATTCTTGATGAAATTTCAATAAAACATTGCCACAACATATATTTGTCATGTTTCTGCACAAAGCCAGGTGTGCATATTCCAGAACCTAGTTTGTTATGTTGTGAGGGCTGGGATGCAAATCCTGGTTTCCTCTCCTCTAATTGCCCAACCCACCCTTGACCAATATAAAAGATGTAGTTCATCCTTCACTTCAATCTATGTACCTGGACTACCACTTATGTTCTTTTGAAAAGAATTCCTGACGAGTACAAATTGATAGAAAGTTAGTGGACATTAAATGTGCAAGTGCTGCAGATATACTGGCATGAGGGATGTTAGTGTGTATATATTGTAAGAAAACCCATCCAATTTCTCGGTGATGCCACTGCTGCTTCAATTTTCTCACTCCATTACTGTTTTTATATTTTGTAGGATGTGCTGGTAATTTTGTTTCAATATAAATTACTAAAATTTATTTTTTCATCCAATTTATTTCTAGAGTCATGAAATAAAAAACATCAACAGTGTGTGGTCAATGTATAATGGTTGTTTAAGTTTAGTAACTTCTTCTGTCTCCTTGCTTTCATTAATTTGAGCAGCAAATTTGGTGAGACTAGAGCCATCCACTCACACAGCTCTCTGTCCACACTGCACTGCTGTTACCTGCTGACTGACTTTCAACCGTTACTTGCTACATGTTTTCCCATATCCAATATTGCAATATTGGTATGGAAAGGAAAGAGAGATAGGTTGTGGCTTACCTGAAAGTGAAGTGCAGTGTTGCCATAAGGAACTGGAGGTTGTTCTTCAAATTTTCAGAGGCTCTCAGCCTCCTTCTTCAGGAAGGAGTGTTACACCATTCCGTGCACCAGCCGGCTGCGGACTGCAGTCCTGAAGAAGGAGGCTGAGAGCCTCCGAAAATTTGAAGAATAACTTCAGTTCCTTATGGCGACACTGCACTTCACTTTCAGGTAAGCCACAACCTTTCCATACCATTATTGCAATTATTTTTGACAATGTCACATCCTTACTAATATCATATATATATATATCTCCAATTATTATATATTTGGAAATGACGATGTCTGGAATTGAATTGTGCACACAAACATTAATTGGTCCTAAATTCATTCCACATGATTTAATTTGCATATCAACTCATCTCTTGGAGTTTGCTGTAGATACAAACTCTTAAAAAGGAAATACTTTTAATTTTTATGAAAATCTGCACATCTTTTGTCCTAGAGTATAATACTTTTTTTCCCCATAAATAGAGGCATTTGAGGTAAGTATGCTTGCATTTGGTCTTCACTCATATCTTCTTCTTGCTTCGATTATCAGAGAGAGAATATCAATAGTACATTTATTAATTGTTTATTGATTTTATAATCTTAAGCAATATGTTGGGTTTAATTAAATTATTATAAGCATTCGTTTATCTCACTAGTTTTTGAAATTATTGCTTAATTTTGATAGTCTTAGAAGTAAATAATTAATGGAAAGTCTCAAATTATAGAAGTTAACAATTGTTTGAAAGTGCTATGTTAACAAATGTTAGTTTCATTCATTCATACTATAATAATGCTAATCAAAGACAGAAAGATATGATGGCTATAATAAAAGAAAAAAAGAACAAATAATGATGTCATTACGAAGACTCAAGAAAACTGCAAGAAGCCATGAAGCTTTAAGGATAAATATAAGTGTAAAATCAACCGAACTTTTCAAAAAACACATGGCAATAATATTAAACACACTTGCATTTTACATTATAATTGAATTTTTAGAATCACAATCTGAAATAGATTCGTACAGGAGCAATTTTTTTCTTCATCACTTATTCCAGCCCTGGTTTAGTCAAGTTCTGGTAGTGCAAAATTTAATCTGCTCCAAATCTAATACTGGTTCTCTCTTGCCTATCTTCACTGGTTGACTCCAAAGGATCTTAGACATTTTTATTAGTATCTGAGATGACAGAAAAATCTTCACACCCAGTTCATCAAGAATGGACACTATATCTCATGATGAAAATGATATCTTCCAGGGGCGGTATCCATGATGAACGAGTACGACTCTAATTGTCAGTAGACGATGGGAGTAGTTAAAGGTTAACATAAGATACTGAATGAATGTAATTTACTACTCTCTTTTTTTAAGCAATTTATGTTATTTTAACTTGGAATTTCCTATTATACAAAGTTTAATGGTTTTAATAAAACTTATGTTTGTTGATTTAATTTAAATAAATTTTTAGCACTATATTTTAAAGGCTATTGTTACGTATTATTAATATAACATATTTTGATTACAGTTTGTCTTCTTCAGAAATGAAAAAAACTGTAAAAGGTAATTACAAGTCAGTGATTTACTTATAAACAAAGCTGTTACTTACCTACAGTGTTTTTGCATTAAATCTAAAATATTATTACTTTTTTAAATATACTTGTGTATCGTATTTGCAAACCAATTTTTTTTTAAATATTAAAATCTATCACTTCTTGATTGGGGATGTTTTTATTAAAATATAATTGTTTTAATAAACACAAATTGTTTCTAGAATTTATTGCAAAATAGGCAATTATTTCAATGGCAGGAAAAGATCCCTTCTAGCCTAATTCTTGTGAGTCGTGAGATCTGTCACAGTCATTGACTATCCCAACTTCACATCAATACAACTTTCACATTCCTTTACATTACTTTTCTTCATCATATAAATACAAATTCTTGGCAGATTCATTTTGTGTCCATTTATCTTAAAGCAACAGCCAATTGATTCCATCAAATGAACACTATGCATCATCACTGTTTCCAAAGGAGTTTAATATCCTGTGTAGAAACTCTCCCAAATTACCTTGTTCACCATCAAAAACACATGATTTTATGATAAGAATGAATCATTGATAAACTAAAACTATAAATGTTACAAATATGTTATATTAGGACACCAGTAGTTTATATTGGCTTAACTGTGTCCAATAATCTTTGCTTTCAGAAACAGAAGTTAAAGATCCTCTAGATCTGTCAGTGGATGGAGAATCAAATACAGTATTACGGCATTCCATGGTTGCTCTCTACCGATGCACTGCTTGTGGTATAGGATTTACTAGTGAAGACAGCCACAAAACTCATATGGCTAAACACAATGCAGAAAAACCAAAGAAATGCACTGTATGCGGAAAAGGATTTGCCAAGAATGATGATCTCAAGCGTCATGCTATGGTTCATTCAGGTTTAAAACCTTTCAAGTGTGAAACATGCTGGAGGAACTTTAACCATAAAAGTAACTTAACTAAACACTTGCGATTACATACAGGAGAACGTCCTTATAAATGTGGTACATGTGGGGCTGGATTTCCTCGCAATGATGACCTCAAAACTCATACTATGTTACATTCTGGTTTAAGACCATATAAATGTGAAGCGTGTGGAAAAGGATTTGTTCGTAATGGTGATTTAAAAAAACATGTATTTCAACACACAGGTGTGAAGCCCTTTAAATGTGAGAGTTGTGGTAAGGGATTTATTGATAAGAGTAATCTTACAAAACACCGAATGTTACATACAGGCCGACGACCTTACAAATGCAATAAATGTGGTGCAGACTTCACGTTCCAAAGTAATTTAATTACACATTCAAAGAAGCATGTGCAACAACAATTGCAAAATATTCATTGAGATAAAATTTTTATTTAAATAAGTAAAAAAAAAAGTTTTGTGTTTTTTAAATACCTTCATTTCCTTTATAACCAACTGTGAACCTGAGTGGAACCATTGAACATTTTCTTTAGCAACTACACCAGGAAAGCTTTCAATTTCTTTTTTAAGCAATTACAATCTTCATTGTTTTCTGTAAATTTATATTTCACTGATAACTTTTTAATGATTGATTGTTCTTGGTAGCTGATTAAAGCAAACAACCTGTTAAAAAAATATTTTTTAATCAAAGGAGTTAGTTATTTAAAAATTAGCAATAAGGTAGGGCATGTGACATAGTTCGTATCCTAATAGGAACCAGATTATTAAAAATTGATTCTAGAAGTTAGAAAATCTTAATTTGTGTTGTGCATTTTCTTCTGCAGTTAATATCTCTACCTGAAATAGAACACATACAAGGTGCAGGAAAAGAGGAATGATAGCTTCGTAAAAAGTGACTCCAATTTCTTTACATTCTTGAAAGCTGAACACTCCATTTACTTTATATAACAAATTATTTTTATGACAATTGCATTATATTTATAAGGATAATGTACATACACAAAATAGGATAGGAAACATAGATTGAATTTTATGTTTCTTTATGCATTACACAACACACTTTTTATTGTTCAACCTGAAATTCAGTGCTGCACAAGATAAAGCTTGAATTTTTAGAAGTGCTAACCGGCCGATCCTGGTATAAAATTCAAACTCTGGCAGGTCAGCTGTTAGAAATAGACACACAAAAAAAAACTAATTCTGTCAAGAAAAGGTCAGAACAGGAAAAATTGAAATATACATGCATGAATATATACTCATACACCCACCAAACAAATATATATGTATGTATATAACAAATTTTGATAGGAAAGAGAGAGAGCAAAGACCAGGAATCAACAGTTGGGGTGAGGAATCTAAAAATTCTCTAATTTTTGAGGGCCTTAGCCCCCTTTGTCAAGAGAGGTTAGAATTATGTGTTCCATTCAAGTATGTCAACAATTTTAATATCCTTGGGCTAGCAGTTGATGCACAAACTTTCCATTGATAAACTCCATTGTTAAGAATTACAAGCTCAGACTAAACAAATTCATTTTTGTCATTGCGTGTAAAAATTGGGGAGCTGACAGATAATTCATTCAAAAGTCGACTGTGAAAGCATCTTGTATAGACCAGCAAATAAGAAACTCCTCCCAAATTGACACCATCCATAATGCAGCAACCGCTGTGGTTGCACACGCCTAAAAGAAGCCGCAGGTGTTCTTGGTCTCAAAGGCCTGCCATGAGTTGTTGCGACTGAATCAACTCCGCAATCTTCCTGAATTGTTCTCGGCCCTGGTGATGTCCCAACTGGCTGTGGGGTCCCATTTTGGTCGTCCATCATCGATTCGAGGTAGAGTGTATTAATTCGCCTTCGCTGCTTTGTTTACCTTACTTTTATAGTCGCATTGATCCATTTTCATTTAAAACTGGAACAGTTCGCCGTAGCCCAAGTGGAATGACGTACCGGCACTAGAACTCTGTGCGACTAATCGGTTCAGTTCCGGCTCAAAACTTATTTCGGATGGCGTATGACACTGGTCAGCTTTTTAAGAATACAGGCGCAGCTTCCGACTCCAATTCCACTGTTACAGGAAGTCCATTATGTTGTCCTAGAGCTCTCTCGAAGACTTCGTTATACTTTTGCAAAATTTCTTAAATGGTTTCCAGGCGGACCTGGCTATACCGATTCCTAACCCGTCGAATCATTTTTTTTTTCCTTTAGAAACACAGGAAAGCTGTAAACCAAAAAAATGCAAGGGTAGAGCAGGTTGATGGGAGGGGAGTTTGGTCAGCGGAGAGCTTCTCTTTGGGAAGTTGTTGGGGAGACGCTACTATAAAGTAACCACACGTCCCGCTTTTTGGTGGACTGACCCGCGTCCCGCCGATTTTTAAAAATGTCCCGCTTTTTAGAAAATATCTGCATTTTTTATTTTAAATGTACTGTAATGTAGTATTAAGTATGCGAGGAATTTGGAGTAAGCAGTCGCAACTGCAAGCGAGGTGTCTCAATTCAGAGCGCTGACGCTTGCTTTTACTGATTCGCGAACTTCCTCAGCTGTGGAATATGGGTCATGCCCAGATGTATTAAAACCTGAGGCACAACTCCTATAAGGCAGTTCATGTAATCTACTCAGACATAGTGGTTGTCTGATTCTACTATACTGCAGTTCAAGTCCGTCTCCCTGCAGCCAGTACTTCCTCGCAGTCCTGAAAGTTGGACTTAGCTCCAACACGACTCCACATTCCGGAGAACCTTCTTTCCTATCGTCAATCCTTGACAAAGTATCCTTCTTGGAGGTGAACACCGCTCTACTGGATCTTCAAGTTCATCGCAGTTCCGGCGAACTTCACCTCCTACTTTCATTGTAATAAGAACAGCTACCGAGCTTATTATTACAGTACTGTAAAAATATATTACCTATTATTTATTAAGTATTATGGTGAATATAAAGAAATAAAAAATACATAAAAAAACATAAAATTCATGCAGAGTAAACTAAATTAGGCAATGTACCGAGTTAGATTTACTCGATGGTGTTCGATCATTGTCGTTACGTCTCGGCTTAATTCAGATAAGTGCAGAGAGTGCGGTTTGTTGTTTTCAATTTGACGGTCGGTTTGACACATTATTTGATTGACGAAGGTAGAGCAATAGTCGCCACAACGTAACGGTCAATAAGGTAAAATGTAATATTCCTTTTTAGCCTTTGTAGTATTTTTTTTATTTCTAGTATTTACCCACAGAATAAAAGATGAGTAAAAAAGAGAATGCAAATTTAATGAAGAGCTAAGCAGAGAATTTCCATTTACTAAAAAAAATAGACAATATGGTACGGTGTGATAAATGCAATGCTGAATTTTCGGTCTCACATGGTAGAAAAAAACGATATTACTAATTATGTAGCGACAAAGAGGCACAAAAGATTTTTGAATAATGCCGCTTTCTTGTCTAAAATGGAACAGTTTTTTCGCAGTGCTAGCTTTGGCAACACGGAAAAACAGTTAGCATTAGCGGAAGGACTATATTTCCCACATTTGTTAGATTTTTTGAGCCAGAAATAGGAATTAAAATTAGAATATTAGATTTGGTTTCATTTGCCGGGTGAAACTTCACAAATAATTTTTGATTCAATAAGTACTAATTTAAAAAGAATAATTTGAACAATATAATTATTGGCTATTGTGCGGATAACACTATCGCAAATTTTGGTGGAAAAGCTAGAAGAGGCATCAATAACGTTTTTACAAAACTTAACGAACATTTGAACCAAAAAATTATTGGAGTAGGTTGTGCAGCGCACATTCCACGTAATACTATTCAAACAGCATCTGACTTACTTCCAGTTGATGTTGAAAATATTATTGCAAAAATTTATTCGTATATAAATTCTTTATTTATTCTTCCAAATCAATTTCATCCCCTTCAAAGTAATCCCCGTCCGATAAAACGCACTTTTTCCAGTCCTCGAAACAGTCGGAATAGTCTTTTTCCGGTATAGCCTTCAAGACCTTCTTCGATTCGGTTTTTATCTCCTCAATCGTGTCAAAACGGCGTCCCCGCATTGGCCTTTTGAGTTTGCTGAATAGCCAGAAGTCGCACGGAGCCAAATCAGGCGAATACGGTGGTTGCGGAACGATATGAGTCGAGTTTTTGGCAAAAAAAAGTCGCGAAGAACCAATGCAGTATGACATGGTGCATTATCGTGATGAAGGAACCAAGAGTTCTTAATTCCGGCCGTTTCAGACGAATAGCTTCACGCAAACGACGCATAACGCTCAAATAATATTCTTTGTTGACAGTTTGGCCCGGCGGAAGGAATTCATAGTGCACCACACCACGATAATCAAAGAAAACTGTCAACATGACCTTGATTTTCGATCGACTTTGCCGTGGTCTTTTCGGTCTTGCTTCACCTTTTGCACGATATTCGCTGAATTGGTCGGTGGTTTCAGGGTCGTATGCGTAAATCCAAGTCTCGTCTCCAGTAATGATGCATTTCAAGTGGTCCTGATAGTCAGACAGCAAAGTTTCACACACATCAACGCGACGCTTTTCTTCCATAAAATTGAGCGATTTTGGCACCAATCAAGACTTGACGCGTTTGAGACACAAAACATTCTTCAAAACGGTTTCGGCTGAGCCAAATGATATTCCAACACTATCAGCGAGATCTCTAATTGTCCATCGACGATTTTCAAGCACCAAATTTTTTATTTTTTGGACGTGGCCCTCGTTGGTAGACGTTGATGGTCGTCCAGAGCGCGGTTCGTCTTCAACGCGTTCTCGGCCCTCTTTGAACTCGTTGTACCACTTATAAACGTTTTTTTGTGCCATAGTTTGATCACCAAAGGCCTTCCGCAACATTTTCAACGTGCCCGCACAAGAATATTCGTTCCGCAAACAAAATTTGATGCAAGTTCTTTGCTCAACAAAATCACCCATTGCAAAAATCGAAAAATTCACTTTTGGTTGTTTACAAAAACACGTGTAACTCGGAGATAATTAAACCTTTTAACAAACAGACGCTTGGCAAATATTATAGACAGTCCTACCAACCTAGGGGAAAAAAATACCAGCCTTCCTAATACCCGGAAGTTTTAAATGACTATTTCAGCTTACTTTTTGATCACAGTGGTATTTCTGTGCGTGTTGAAAGTTTGAAGAATTTTTGTGAAAGCGCAGAAATCGAATATAAAAGAATTCTTGATTACAACAAAACACGATGGCTAGCTCTTTTACCAGCTGTAGAAATTTTTTTAAAAATATACGAACCATTAAAATCATACTTTTTATTACAAGATAAATGTCCAAGAATATTGCACCTCTTTTTTGAAAGTGACACATCACAAATTTGGCTTCAGTTCATCCACAACCAAGCAACATTATTTCACAAAGCTGTGAAAATTATTAAAGGGGACAAAATTTTAATTACGGAAGTGTCAAATAAAATCAATAATTTAAAAACAAAATTACGAGAAAGAATTGATAACGATTACAGTCCTTTAATTATTCGAAAAGACATCACTAGGTTGGAAGAACAAGGTGCCATTAAACGACCTGATTTTCTGAAACATGTCAAATTTTTTTATAATAACTGCCTGGAATATCTCGAAGAATGGACAGTTCAATTCTAAGATATTAAAAATTTTCATTGGGTGACATTAAAAAAGGAGATTTTATGGGAATATGTGGAAAAATCTTTTGAATATATTAGTAACCATTTTCCGAAAAATAATATTTGCGAAAATGATCTTTTTGATGTCATTGGTAAAAAGATATGTTACAGATAGAAAAATTAAATGTTGGTTGTCTGCAAATGTGGAAACAGACAAAAAATGGACGGAGTTGTTCCTTCATTTTAAACAGAATAATATTTTTTACAGAACGTGTTTTTTCTAGTATCATTCAAATATGGACAACTGAAAAAACGCAGTTGAACATTAAAACTTTAAAACTTAAATTAAGTGTAAAATATAATTTGACCAATTCATGTGAAATATTTCACATTTTAATAAATGATCCGAATCTATTGCAAATTATTCACTCGGATCAAAGACCGTGAAAGAAAATCATAGTTTTTTTAAAATAAAAAATTTAATTTGATTAAAAATCATGATGTTCAAATTATTATTTTTTACAAATATTTTTATAGTTGCCAGTAATTAATAATAAATACATTTTTATACAAGTATATGAATGTATACAATAAAATATTGTAATTCTCATTTCATCCCATTTGTTCCGCTTTGTCGCAATGAAAATGTGGTCACTTTGCGCTACTACCATTTTTGAAAACATTCATTGTGTCATTTCGAACGGGATAAACAGGCACCCTGTACTTATCAGCTCTTAAATTTTACGGATTATCATGAAATTTTAGAATTAAATTTATTTCTCAGAGGTGGAAATATATTATTCGAGTATTTCATTTTGTATAAAGTGCAAATGAATAAGGAAAATGAATATTGTGCATAGCAGGTTAATAAGTGATTGAAGATACGAAATGGAAGGAGTAGGTTGCAAAATTGCAAGAGTAAAAAATTCTGTGTTTGAATTTAGGTCGCCATTTCTTTACCGTTCCATTAATGTCGGATTAAATCTTTGATAAGAAATATATTTTGTGCAACAGATCCACGCGATTGCTTCTCTAGATTTCCACAACCAAACAAATTTTTGTGACGTTTTGGAAAATTTAATTGATTTCTTAACTTAACCCAGAGCAATACAACAACAAAGGAGAAACCATAACCGACACATTACAGGTGTTCACATCTGCAGCTAACAATTAGTTCAAGTGAATTGTTATTTATTGGCAGGCGAGAGTTCCAATAAACTAACTTCGAATGGAGTTAAATTTAGAAAATCATGAATTCAATTTTCATAAATTTCGTATAGGTGATTTAGAACCTAATTTATTTAAAACGAAATTTAAAGACGCCAAACAGCAAGGATTGTAGTGTTAACGTTTCGGACCTTTCTAAATCTCTGATTCGTTCCGACAAAAACTTGAAATGCGCCAGCAACTGAGTAAACAAAGCCTGTCACTGTCACCCCCGAACCCTATAAATTTAACAAGTCCCAAACTCTTTTGTCAGACGCGAAGGCCTGGATAGCAGACTGTGAAATAAGCTGAATATAATAAATTACCGAGTGTTAGACTCTTCCGATTAGTAACCCTTGTTCCTACTGTAGGCAACAGAACACCCGATAATTTCTTCACGAAATATTTCAACACCATTGTCAACAAATTTCAAAACCAAAATAGCACATCTAAGTATTTCAATCACCTATTAAATTATAACGTGCCTTACGTCTGTACTAATTTTAAGACTATAGGCAAGGGAACCCGCTAGTATCCTCACTATCCGTGTCATTTACGCTAATTGTAACCTGTTCCGTCACGAGGTCGATACCCGGTTCCATTTCTAAATATTCTAATTCAATTTTCTCGATACTCAAGATTTATCGGATTCCCGCTCTCACTTTCCCTTCTCATGAATCTGTATACATTAGATTTAATTTCCCAACTTTGGCTGTGGATAATTTTACTGCCTCCTAATTTTAGTTTAATAGTTTCACTTTGCATCCTGGAAACTAATGAAGTACAATAATAGTACTTACAAAAATTTTCATAACATAAATAAATATAAAATACACCTCCACTGAGTACAATATATTACTTTGCGTCAATGTTTTTAGAATAGTATTAACATTTCCTAGTTGTCGCAACAAAGAATCGTGTTAAACTGAGCCTCTGAGCTCAACGTTACCACCACTACATCCTAAGGGTAGAGGACGACTGCGCAGCTTTGGTGGAGCGGAAAAACAGTTTATTTAATTTTATTAGAAAATTAACAATCAGAACTATATAATACATGTTCCATGAGTTAATGTGATGACACAATAATACAATAACGTGAGAGGATACTCACCCAATGGCGTTATCCGCATTGTGAACTTATACTGCTTTCAGGTCATTCGGCCATTTCTTGTTCTGGAGTCTTCTGTAGGGAGGGTCATGTTGCAGGGTGGACGCTAGTTCGTTTGAGTGAAGTTGGAGACGCAGCAAGTGGCTGCCACTCTGGTTGGTGCATTCTTCTTGAACGCTTGGCATTCCGAGGTTCGTATGTAAAGTTCGATTGCTGACGTACCAAGGTGCATTTACAAGCATTCTGAGTGTTTTAGATTGAAATCGTTGGATGATGTTGACGTTGGATTTGCAAGAGCAGCCCCATAGCTCAATGCCATATGTCCAAATTGGTTTTATTATAGCTTTGTAAAGTAATATTTTGTTTTCAAGCGACAAACACGATTTTCTCCCCAGTGCCCAGAACTTTTTTCTCAGTCGCAGGTCGGATTCATTCCTTTTCTTTTAATATATGCTTTTTCCACGTTAGTTTCTTGTCCAAATGTAGACCCAGATAGCGAACTTCGTTTGATTGTGGAATTTCTATATTGTTTAGGGACACTGATGGACATTCCGAACGGTTTAGTGTGAAGTTGACTTGAGTACTTTTCGCTTCATTGACTTTGATCCGCCATTTATTGAGCCATACTTGAAGGAGAGGTAAATGGGTTTGAAGGTTTATGGAGGCCATGTGTGGGTCGGTATGTTGAGATAGGAGTACGGTGTCGTCAGCAAAGGTGCCTATATATGTGGCCGCTGTATATAATTGATATAGTATAGGTCCCAGCACACTTCCCTCGGGTACACTGGAAGTAATTGGATGGATAAGGGAATAGCATTGACCATATTTTATTTGGAAGAATCTGTCGGACAAGTATGACTTCATAAGTAGGTAAATTTCGCTTGACAGAGATGACTTTATCTTGAGTAGGAGCCCATCGTGCCAAACCTTGTCAAAAGCCTGCTGTATATCTATAAAAACTGATGGACAATAAGCTTTGTTTTCAAAGGTCATGGATATTATATTTACTACTCGATGGCATTGTTGAATTGTGGAGTGGTACTTTCTGAATCAAAATTGGTGATTCGGGATCAAGTTATCTAGTGAATCAGTTTCATTTAATCTTTTGAGTAAAAGTTTCTCCAATAATTTAGAAATTTGTGACAGTAAACTGATTGGGCGATATGATGAGACTTCTTCGGCGGGTTTACCAGTATTAGTATTACCTGTGCAAATTTTAGTGGTGCAGGCAAGTATTTAAAACGTAAGATGGAGTTGAATAGATTTCTTAGGAATATTATTGCTGTTTTCGGTAACTCGGCGAGGACCTTTCCTGTTATTAGATCATAACCTGGCGTTTACTTTTGATTAAGATGATGAATTTCAGTGTCTATCTCTACAGTGGAAAAGTTTTTAATAGGTAGTGACAGCTGCAGAGGTGCATCTAGCAGGCGCTTTACTTCATCGTTTGGTACGACGGAGTCTGGTGTGAAGACTTTGGCGAAATGTTGAGCAAACAGTTCTGCCTTTTCTTGGTCATTTCTGGCCCAGTCATTATTTGTTTTTCTTAATGGAGGATTTGTTGTTTGTGGTCTCTTGTTTGTTTTTGCTATCTTCCAGATACTGTGGTGAGTGTGTTGTTAAATAGTGGTTAAAAGTATCTTGGTTTAGCGTTTTTAATTTATTCTTTATAGTTTTTGCTAAGCTATTAAATATTGTTTTGTCTATTGGGTTTCGGGATCGATGCCATTTTGCTCTTGCTCTGCGTTTTTGTCGTACTAGAGTCAGAATTTCGTTGGGGATATTTACATCATTGATATAACATTAGATTGATGGGTAGCTAGGGTGGAACAGAGTTCCTTCGCTTCGAGGAGGTGGATTCCTCGCGTCAGAGTACTTCTGCGTTTGAGACAATGAGGACTAATGTAACTCTTCTTGCCACAGTAATAATGAAGGTACATTGTACGTGGCGTGCAGGTAGTCGGCCGACGAGTTAAAATGTTTACATACGAGGTTGAAATATTACATAGACTCCAGGTGCGTCGGAATAAACTTGTGCTGTAAATCAAAAGCTCTGTAACATGTGAAAAGTTGAAACAGGTCAGAAAACGTGGTAGGAAGATCAATCGCGGCTAAACATGAACACGTACATGCATTTAAATCTTAAATGGAATCTATTGTCCAAAAGCAGTACTAAATTCCTTCAAACTCGTGACCTACCTGTAAAAATTTTCCGAATCTAACTTGTACCGCAAGGTAGTAGGAAAAAATTGTTCTAAAACTGTGTCCATGATAAGCAACAACAGATTCAGACCTTGAAATACACCTACACAGCAATTCGTAAAGTGGGGCCGTTAACGATAATAGTGACGCTTCCACACCGGACACTTGAAGACTACCCAGTGAGATCCGAAACTGGACTAAAAACTTTAGAAACTAAATATGAGGATTTATCGAATCTGTCGCAAATAAAGGACACGGTCCGTACCTTTATGAGAGTATGAGGTACATTATCACGGGTTTGCGAATTTAAACTCTGAATGGCAGAACGCTCCTGTTGATGGATCTCCGGATCCAGAAGCAGTGTGGCCGGGTCGACAACTGCTTCAGATGCATAGAACAGTACCGGTAAAGATTAATGAAGTAGTTCTCCGTCAGGATCATTAGGAACAAGCGAAGTTAATGAAACACCAAGTCATCGTTTTGATTCAACTCAACTGGTGTTCAGCCTTTCGCCACACCATTGCAGGAATTCATTTTCTACAACACAGCAGTTTCACTTAAAATTTTGCATATTATTAATAATTTTGAATACAAATATTGTAATTCAAGTCAAGACAGCATGTTCGATAATTTCTTCAGATGAAGAAGACGGTCTAATTTTACTAGCTCTATCCGAAGACGAACAACATGCTAATTAAGTTATTATCATCATAAGAAGCAAGGCTATTGAAATGAAAATATTTTACATCTGATTGAAAATTAATAAAAAAGATAGGCAAATACAGACAAAATAAATACTATACGTTACTGGGATCCTTGTTACTTTCTTCAGGTGCTAAGAATAGCCTTGAGCAACATAAATGCGCTCATCAGTTGACAAAACTCAAAAGTGAAGAAAACACAACAAGGGGAGAGCAGAAGGGTTAGCATAACAATACGAGATCCACAACAATGGGAAAGCAGGTTTACTTATTACAATAAGGGATCGTAGCAATTTTTGAGTTTCATAGTGTCTGTTTGTACATTAATTGTTGTGATGTTTGATTTAATGTGAATCATCTCTGATATGAATCTGAAATTGTACCTGGTGTCAAGGTATAAAATCTTGGCATTTTTCCAATCAATGAATAGATGATATGTTTGGAGACTACAAATTGTATATCGTTGGGAAGTTTGATATTATACATATGTTCCTTGATACGGGTATTAAGGGAACATTTTGTTTGCCCTATGAAATTGTAATTCCTGCTACATTGGGCAAATACCCACAAAAAACAGAGTAGTGTTTTTTTATGAAGAAAAAGTGAAGTGACATTGAGAGGATAAAGTGGAAACTATAGGACAACTTTTAGCGATAAGACATGGTTAACGTTTACATCCAATAAGAGAATTACGGAAGGGATGTATATGACACTTGGTTGAGACAAAATTATGGTTATTTTTCCTGTTACTAGATTTTGTTCATATGTGACTAAATTAAATTTTGCCAAAATAAACTCCCACAATAATATACCCAGACAGAAAGTGTCCATGTTTCATAAATTGTTCAAGAAAAATTTGCATTTTTGTACTTACAAATTATTCTTTGTAATTAAATATTTGATATATTATTTAATGATAGGCTTTTTGACTCAACTGATGCAGTTTGAGAGGGTGCTCCTTGGACATACCTGCTCTTTAATCGAGTGATTCAGTTGGGAACAGAAGAGCTACCACTTTTTTTATGCCGAGTCAGAGCTTGCTCACTCTGTGAAGGGAGCTAACTCTGTTTAACCACGTTCATGTTTGGCCAACAAGTTATTAATAAAAAGCCACTTAGAAAGGAAATTCTTCCTAGAGTTGGGAACAAATATGCCCTAAATTTCAGAATCACAGTGGTGTGGTGTGTTATAGAGGGCTTTACTACTAACACAGTGAAGCCAGATTACTTAGACAAACACTGTACACTGAGAGTGTGTGCAGATATTTTAAATTCTTAACAAATTTTAGTCACACTTTGTACATATATTGTTAATTTTTAAAATAACCAGTATGACACTCTTCCTAAAATTCATATAATATTAGATTTCCTAAGGATTTATATCTAAGAGTGGTCAGTTTCAGTTTCATACTCTTTATACAAATTAAAATGTAAATCACATCCATAAATTTTCAGGTGTTATTGATGTAAAAAATGAAATGAAACAAAAATAATTATTTATCATCTAGACTGCAACATAAACTGCAAAATATATTCTTGTTCTAGGGGGTGTAACTGTCCTCCACATACCACTAAAGAATGAAGTGGTAACCCCAAATCTACTGATTTCATTTCAAGCAATGAACAAGCCACAATTTCCTGGTCCTTGCAACCAACTCGAGCTAAGCCAATACAAAGAGAACCAGAAGTCAGTACATCTGAGGAAAAAAATTATCAAAAGTTATCAATTTCACAAATAATTGTTTATGTATAAATGCAACAGAGTTAAAAATCAAACATTTGTGAAAACTACTTCTACAAATTATGATCAAACAACTTTATACTAACCTTCAATGCTATCCTTTCTATGAATAATTTCCAATAGTTGATTTGCAGCCTGGCTTACTGACATAAACATTGGTGGATTAAATTCTTTCTTCTTTTTTGTGAGGCTTTCTAGTGTTGGTTCTTTTACTTTTATATCTGCATAATAATTTAAACAATAGGGTAAAAATAAGAATACATAACATTATGATACACACAGGTTTAAAGAATATGTAATGTACATATTTCAATAATGAAAATTAATTACAAATAAAATATATATCCTTTTAAATCTGTAATACAGTAAATGAGATAAAAGACATGGTCAGATGTCAGTGGTCTCAAATTCCACGCCCTCTAGGGTATGGGTTGTGACTGCAATAATAGGGCAAAGGTTTATCAGCCTGGACCGTTTCGATCTGGCATCATGGGAAAATAAGAATTATGGAAAGAAACTTTGTTCATCCTTGGAGAAAAATGATCAAAGCTCCAGTGTTCAGTTCCTTCTATTGGTGGGAGTCACCAATGAAAATTAATAATTCCGTGGTGTCAAAATGCTCCTGGGAGAGGAAGAGAAAGTGGAGCAAAATTTACCATGGGATTGAACAGAGCAAAGAGTTTTTGATCAGCATTGGACACAAAATGAACAGTTATAATTAAAAGTAGGAGCAGAAGGAGCTTCAGTTCTCATTTGAAACAGAAGGGGTAAAGTTGCAGCCTTCAGAGAGAACCAGCAGTTTTCGAACCAGAAGTCACATCATCTCCAATGTAAGCAGCAGCAATCGACACCAGGAAGGAGTGTTATACAATTCTGTGCACCGGCCGGTGCTGTTAAGTCCTTCTTCAGGAAGAGCCTCCGAAAATTTGACGAACAAACTTAAGTTCCTTATGGTGACACCACACTTCACAACCTCTCTCTCTTTCCTTTCCATACCAATATTGTAATTATATATATATATATATATAAAACACTGAAGGAAAATGTTACAAGATCAAATTAAATAAAGCTTTTGGGTAGGAAAGAGAGATGGTGAAGTTGACTTACCCTGAAACCAACCGTTATCCAGTCAGGTTAACAAATTCATGCCTAGCCAGCATGGAATTCAGACCTTCTTTCCATCCAAAGGGGGCTCAGGCCTCTGAACTATATCCATTCCTCCTCTAAATAGCATAATAATAATAAGACCATCTGTATCTGCCTGGTCAGATACTTGGCCCAGTGGCCGTGACATTTAAGGCAACTGCGTACTGAGCATATTACGCAGGTTCAAGTACTGGCTGAGCTGAATATTTTCAGTCTTTCCTTCTTCATGTAGTGAACATATATTTAGTTAAAAATTAGTAAAAATTAACATCTGAATTTATTTTTAAATTAATAACTGTTAACATATAGTCATATTTACCCTATAATTGATCACAATTATTGTATTGTGGCAAGTGAAATATGTTGGCAAACATCTTATTAAAGGAAATGAGGTAGATGTGAATATAATTTCTTGTTATTCAATTTTATACATTGTACTTCTTACAAATATAAAAAACCTTACCATTTAACTTGAGGCTAAATAGTTAAAAGTTATCTTAGCATAAAGTGATAATTTTTGATTCTATAATTTTAAGTATAGAATAGATAGCTTCTTATATCACATATGTATATAATACTAATAGTGTTACCTAGTAAACATAGAGAATGAAGTCCTCTTTTTTTATTTTCCACTATCTTTTCAAAAAAGCTATCTGGTTGCCATGTTTCAGTCCAGAAAGGAATAGAAACAGTCTCTCCAAAACTGTACAGCTATAATAAGAAAATATTATATATTTATTTAGAAATTTTCACACAGGTTAAAAATTACCCCAAATATTCAAAAAAGCAGAACGATGCAAACATAGGAGAATTTTCCAACAATTTGTATCCAAATCAAACTTATCTTAAATTATTTTTAAAGATGATCAATGATAAGAAATCTAAATTATCAAAGCAAATTTATAAAAATAACCTGCAATCCACAGCAACCCACAGCATTAAGAATTGATGCATTGTGAACTACTTCAAATTTTACTCCCAGTTCCTGAGCACGAAGTAGTAAATCTGTATGCGTAGTAGCTCCAAATGGATCACCAACAACTAACAGAGCAATGTCCTTTTTCTTAGCTTCTTCTAAAAAACCTTCAGCACCTTGCTCAACAAGTTCTCTATCGGCGATAATTATTTCACGTCCATAAAATTGTTCCTGGAAAAGACAAATAATTAAATGGAATTCATACACGCCTGTAATCACACACACACACATAAATAGAAACATACAAGAACTTCTTTCCCAACGGACAGGACAGAAGTATACGCCTCAAGATACACCCTGAAAACCTTTCGTACAATATTGAGCCCCTTGATCGTAATATCTTCGGCGTCACCAAGCCCAATTCCAATAATATAAAACATTTTGTAAACTTCGGAATGATAAAATAAATTTATTCTAACACAATTAAACACTGAAAGTAATAGCTTACACGAGGAATGTGTGTTAGAGAATATAATTAAAGATTTGCAGACGCAATGTTCATTTTCACAAATTCCTTAGGAATAATGTCATAACACAATAACCATACTCAAACAAAAATGACAAAACAGATGTATCAATCTAAACATTTAAAAAATATTGTCATTGGTAGTTTATAATTTTTGGTCGTAATCGAATGACTAATCGATCATTGTAAATGTCGATTAAGATTAGGCGAGATACGAATGACGATTATAACTCGAGATACGAGAATTAACTTGATGAGCAATGAATTAATCTCTCGTTTATTCCTCACCTGAGCCTTAAAGTAATAGAAGAAATACTGAAATTCACTCACTTTGCATATTTCAGTTGATAAGCAAAACGACTTATATAAGTATTAATTAAAAATTACAATTTGGTGTTTAAGAACATGATTTTATATATTCTACTAGCTGGGTGCCCGACGTTGCCCGAGATGTCATTTATCTATAACCATCGATATGACTCCAATTTTGGTTGCTTTTGCGGTATTTTTATGTAAAGCTCCTCGAACCCTATCCCTAAATGTGCTCACCTCCAATGCCGAAGGGGGATAAAGACATTGACTAAATATATCGACCGTTTTTACATGTTAGAGGATGATCACCCCCACAAATGTGCGATAATGAAAAAGAATGTATTGCAAACGTTACCTACGCTGTCACAATTAGACTCAGCGACATTCATAGTCTCTGAATTGATTCTAATCTCGGTTGTTTTTGCGGTTTTTTATTTAACGTATCTCCACACCACCCCTCAGCTTGCTCCCCTCACAGGGGTTAAATTATGCACAAACAACATCGGTATAAACACTATCAAAGTAATTAACCCCAGGAAATAATTATCGCAAATATCGACCGTTTAACATGTTTGAAAATTTCCACCCCCGACGACTCCCGCTTCGGGGACTTAAACGGTCAAGTTTAATGTCATAATTAAACTCAATGACAATCCCGATAGCTTCTGTTTTCTTTTTATGTAATGCCACTTCACGCCCACCCCTAAGGGTGCACCGTTCCGAGTCCGAAAGGGGTTGAAATTATACACAGAGAACATATGGGGAAATTTTATTAATCTAATTCATCCCGAAATATATTTAACCGCTGCAAAAAACGGCCGGTCAACTCATCCCAACCCAGCCGATACCCGCGCGTTGCCCAGATTGTTATCAATAAATTCAGCGGCATCCATTACCTTTGATTTGACTCGAATCTCGGTTGTTTTCCCGTTATTTTCTTGTAAATCCCCTCCACCCCCACCCCCATCATGCCTACAAATAACATCGGTAGAAATACTATCAACGTCAATGGTCCCGGCATTAATTTATTCCACGCTAATATCGATGATTCAGCAAGTTTGAAAAATTCCACCCCGTCCATTCCCGCCTCAGGGGATTAAATGGGTAATTGAATATCATCTCAGATAACATCGGTTGAAACACTATCGCTTCGATCCCTTAAAATATTTATCTGCCTAAATATCCACTGTTTTAGCATGTTTGAAGTTTCCACCCACTCCCCTAAGTGTGCTTCCCTCTCATGCCGAAAGTGGTTATATTTTACAAACAACATCGGTATATATATTATCAATGTCATTGACATTGACAATTAATTATTTAATGCAAATATCGACCGTTTAACATGTTATAAAAATTCCACCCCATCCACTCCCTCCCCTTGGGGTTAAATGGGCAATAATTGAACTGGGCGACATCCATAACCTTGGATTTGACTCCAATCTCGGTTGTATTCGCGTTATTTTATTGCACCGTTCCTCCACCCAACACCTAAAAGTGCTCTACTGATAAGCCCGAAAGGGGTTGAAGTTATAATCTGTGAAAATGTAGAGAAATATCATTGATCCCGAAAACTATTTAGTTGCAAAAATCGGTTGATTAACATGTTTAACAATTTCCACCTACGACCACGCCCGTCCCTGGGAGGTTAATTGCTAGTTTATAGCATAATTAAACTCAGCGTTATCCATAACTTTGCTTTTGACTCCAGTCTCGTTTGTATTAGAGTTATTTTTTTGTAATATTCGTCCACCCCCACCCCTAGAGTTCTCCTTTCCCAAGCCGTAAAATGTTGAAATTTTACTCACATACATTGGTACAAACACTATTAATCACTTTTACCCGGAAAATATTTATCCGACTCAAATATCGACTGTGTTAGCATGTATGAAGATTTCCACCCCCAACCACCCCCGCTTGGGAGACTTAAACGGCAACTTGAATATCATAATTAAACTCACGGACAACCATAACCCTGGATTTGAGTCCAATCCCGATTGTGTTTGCGTTATTCTTAAATAAATATACTCCACCCCCACCCTTAAGAGTGCTCCACTCCAAATCCCGAAAGAGGTTATATTAAACATATGGAACATGTAGAGAAATACAATAAATTTAAGCGAACCAGAAAAATATTTATTCGACACAAATATCGACTGCTTAACATGTTTGAAAATTTCAACCCCCGTCCATCCCCGCTTGGGGGAAGTTAAACTGTAACTAAAATGTCATAATTAAACACAGTAACAAATATAACTCCAGATTCGACTTGAAACTCGAATGTGTTTGCGTAATTTCATGTAATGCCACTCCACCCCCAACTCTTAAGGGTGCACCACTCCCATGCCTAAAAGAAGTTGAAATTATACACGGATGAAGTGAAATTTTATAAATGCTATTGATCCAGAGCTATATTGATTCGACGCAAAAATCGGCCGGTTAGAATGTTTAAAAATTTCTTTCCCCGCCCACCCCCTCTCATCGCCGCCTATTCCCACCCACCACCGAGCGTTACTCAGTTTGTTATAAATAGTCTCAGCGACATCCATATCCCCCAAATTGACACGAATCTAGGTTGATTTGTCGTTAATTATATAAAATGTCCCTCAACCCCCACGCATAAGGGTGCTTCCCTCGCATGCAAAAATGGGATGAAATTAGACACAAACAACATCAGAAAAATACAAGAAATAAAATTAACCCTGAAAAATATTTATTCAACGAAAATATCTGCCGTAATTAAATATTCCAAAATTTCCACCCCGCTACCCTTGCATCTGAGAGGTAAATGCCAAGTTTAATGTCATAACTTAACTCAGTGACATCCGTAAACTTCGATTTGACTCCAATCTCGGTTGTATTCGCGTTATTTTTCTGTAAAGCAACTCCACCCCAAACCCTAAGGGTGCTTTTTTGCCAGGGCGTAGGAGATGAAAATTATATTCAGATAACATCGATAGAAACACTATCAATATCTCTGATACCTAAAAATATTTACCCAAATCTAATACCGGCTGTTTTAGCATGTTTAAGTACTTCCAACACCGTCCACCCCCACTTCTGTGGGTGGTAGACGCGTCTCACCTTGACAGTGTTTGTTTCTTGATCGCAAAGAACACGTGTACGAAATTTGGTGAAATTTCATCCACCGGTATAGATTTCTATTCTACACCCTAAACGCTAAGGGTGCTCTTTCCCCAGGGTGTAGAGGATGAAAATTATATTCAGGTAACATCGGTAGAAATACTGTCAATATCTGTGACCCCTAAAAATATTTATCCGACCGAAATATCGACTGTTTTAGCATGTTTAAATATTTCCCCCCCCCGTCCACCCCCGCATCTGGGGGTGGTAGACGCGTCTCATCCTAACAGTCGGTAGAAACACTATCAATATCTGTGACCACTAAAAATATTTATCTGAATGAAATATCGAATGTTTTAACATGTTTAAATATTTCCACCCCCGCTTCTGGGGTTGGTATACGCGTCTTACCCCGACAGTCTTGTTTACTGGTCGTAAAGAACATATGTACGTAATTTGGTGAAATTTGATCCACCGGTGTAGATTTGTATTCTCCACCCCAAACGCTAAGGGTGCTCTTTTCCCAGGGTGTAGATGATGGAAAAATTATAGTCTGAAAACATTGATAGAAACACTAAGAAACTCTTAGAACCCTAGAAATATTTATCAGACTCAAATATCGGCTGTTTTAACATGTTTGAATATTTCTAGCCCTGTCCACCCCCGCTCCTGGAGGTGGTAGACGTGTCTCACCCCAACAGTGTTTGTTTCCTGGTCGCAAAGAACACGTGTACGAAATTTCCTCCACTGGTGTAGATTTGTATAAGGAACATACAAATATATATATTGTAATAATTAAAAAGGACTTCTCTTTAATTTTCCCCACGTTGTGGTAGCCAAAATGTAATAAACAAAAAGGCGTCAAAATAAAATAAAAAATTATTTATAAACAACGAACACGGGTCTTTACTGGGTTTGATAACGGACAGAACACTTAAATAATCAAAGAACCCAACATTTATCTTTAAATTAAACAGGAATATTTAATCGTCTAGACATCGACGAAACTTATTAACGAACTTAGAATTACCAGATTGATTCTAAATTTAAAAGAGTTTATTTTATTAGCACACAAGAAGAGAACGATATCTGACTGTATCTTTTAATTCCATTTACACATATTAATACCATAAATTTCAACTCACGATTACTCAGGAACATTTGGCTCGTTCATTACACACACACTTTATAGACTGGACGTTTACACACACTGACTCTAACACATATTATTGGTTCGACGATAGCTGATTCTCCATACTCGGTGAAGGACATCCCACTTGCTCGTGGTGAAAACTACTCGACACTGGATGCTGTGTCCTGGTCTCCTACCATCGAAGACAGTGGTCAAATTTTGATATTAATACAGATTGAACTTCTGCATACAAAAATGTTTATCGTTGACATAAATTTTCTATTTCTCTCACAGGCTGCATTCTTTCTCCATACTGGGTGCTCACAGCTCCCCCTTCGCTCTGTCACTCCACTCCGACTAACTCCAACTCCTCGACTGACTTACAAATTCTTATCCCCCCTTTATATATATGACCGTCCCTTCTATCTTCTGCTTTGTTCCAAGACTACGTCGCAATTGCATTGACAGTTTCTCCATTACTCCGAGATTTACACTCTGCATCTGCTACTCCCCCAGTTAGAAAATATCTTGCCGCTCTGTCTTGTCACATCGAGACAGGACCCGTAATTACTTTGCATTTGTATTCTCACCCCCACATGTGCGCTGTTCCGAAACAATGCATTACAATATATATATATATATACACAAACATATATACAAACAAACACTCTGCTTTATTTATTAGATTAAGGAAGAACTGGTATTGTAACCCCGACAGTGTTTGTTTCTTGGTCGCAAAGAACACGCATACAAAATTTGCTTCACCAGTGTAGGTTTGTATTCTCCACCCCAAAACCCTAAGGGTGACCTTTTCCCAGGCTGTAGGGATGAAAATTAAATACAGATAAAATCGGTAGAAACACTATCAATATCTTAGACCCCTAAAAATATTTATCCGACTAAAATATCGGGTGTTTTAGCATGATTATATATTTCCACCCCCGCTTCAGGGGGTGGTAGACGCGTCTCAGCCCGATAGTGTTTGTTTCCTGGTCGCAAAGAACACGCGTACGAAATTTGGTGAAATTTGCTTCACCGGTGTAGATTTGTAATCTCCACCCCAACACCTTAAGGGTGCCTTTTTCCCAGGGTGTAGGGGACGAAAATCATATTCAGATAACATCGGTAGAAACACTTTCAATATGTTTGACCCCTAAAAATATTTATCCGACTAAAATATCGGCTGTTTTAGCATGTTTAAATATTTCCATCCCCGTCCACCCCCGCTTCTGGGGGCGGTAGACGTGTCTCACCCCGACAGTGTTTGTTTCCTGGTCGCAAAGAACACGTGTACGAAATTTGGTGAAATTCACTCAACCTGTATATTTGTATAAGGAACATACAAATATACAAACAAACAAATATACAAACAAACACACTGCTTTATTTATTAGAAGAAAATAAAGAGTTCTCGGGTTTCCGGTCGGGTAACGTGATTTGAGCACAACGTTTCCATGGCTGACACCGCCATCTTCGTCAGGTGAACTGTTGTCGAGATATAAATAGCGGTGACATCTAACTGGAGGTCCAGCCTCCTCTTCAATTGTCGGAGTTCGTTCCTCGTGGAATCTGCCCCGCGATGACGAGATATTATGCCTATAACATACTAATATTCTGGCATTACTAAAATGTCATTATTTGGGTTAAATCATTCATACATAACAATTGTACATGCCTTTACGGCTACGTAATTGTTGGATTCACACTCTCATTCATACACTCATTCATTCTCACTTATACCGCTGTTGTTGCTGTTTCTTCGCCTTCCGCTTCATCTTCCGGCCGACGCTCTCCTCCCAGAGGAGGAGGGGGGGGGGGGGTGGTTGATAAAAGAATATAAATATTTGTAAATATATATAAATATGTGTATATATATGTAAATAGGATTCGTAAGAGTCAGAATAAGACAAAAAATATATCACATTAACGTTCAAACTGTAAATGGGCTTGTAGGTTATCTAATAAATTAATATTATAATAATAAAAAGGCGATAACTACAGGAAGATCGACAAAGGTCGGTTCCTGTTTACCTTTCTTTCTGGGTCGTAGCAGTCTAGCGATGAGACCAGCTCATTGCTAGACTCATGGGCCCTCTCATAAAACCTTACGGAATTTTTGAGGATCCGCTCCCATAGGTTGCTCATTCCTGCCAGGTCCCAGACTACGGCGTTGGAGATCTGTGGCGGTAGATGCAGCGCTCGCCGGAGGCACTTCCTCTCCATGGCGATGATCTCCATGTGGGACTCCGCTGCGCTGGCCCATACTGGTGAGGCGTACTCCATGATCGGGCGGATGAGCGATATGTAGATGGAGAGCCCCACTCTCGGTGACAGCTTCGAACTAGAATTAAAAATCAGATATAAGGCATTTAACCTAGCTGTTACCTTTTTTAATATCAATAACGTGGTGCATCCACGTCAGCCTTGCATCTAAGGTTACCCCCAGATACTTAGCTTTCGTGGTCCACGGGATCACTTCTCCAAAGAGCCGCAGGACTGGCTTGTCCGGTCGACGACGGGTGATCAGCAGCGCCTGGCTCTTCGACGCATTGATCTTCACCCTCCAGTTGGTGGCCCTCCGTTGGATCTTCTCTAGGCCTACGTGGAGTCGTTTTCCCACGACCTGCTCGTCCCACGACGCCGTGATGATTGCAGTGTTGTCCGCGTACTGCGCGATGTCTGCTCCAGTTCCCGGCTTCGGGATGTCCGCGGTAAAGACGTTTTACAGGACAGGTCCGAGGACGCTGCCCTGCGGTACGCCATCCAGTATGTTCCTTCTCGATGAAAGAACCTCGACCTCCCTTACTGAGAAGGTTCGCATCTGCAGGTAGTGACTTATGATGCGCACGTGACAACTTGGCACGACGGACAGAGCCAACTTGAACATAAACCCCGACTGCCAGACGGAGTCGAAGGCTTTCGCGACATCAAGGAGCACCATACCACAGTGCTGGCCTCTGTTCAAGGCAGGAGAGGCTCTCTCGACGACCCTCACGATCTGCTGCGTCGTGTCGTGGCATTTCCTGAAACCAAACTGAAAGGAAGGGATTAGTTTCAGATCGTCTAGCTCAACCTGGAGTCTTACCAGAAACAACTTCTCGAAGACTTTCGACAGCGTCGACAGCAGGGAGATCGGCCGATAAGTTGCTCGGCTCCCTTCGGTCCTTTCTCGGCTTCGGCACGGCGCAGATGATTGCGTGCCTCCCGGCGCGGGGGAATCTCCACTGGCGTTGAATATCCTCAGAAAGACGAATCAGCTACCAACTGATATTAAGAAGAAGCTGAAGCTAAGGGCACCTGCGCCCCCGAGAATCTACGGATTACGTAAGGTACACAAGGAATTAGTTCCACTGAGACCAGTTGGGAGTGCAATTGGTTCCGCCACTTACCACCTGGCGAAATACTTAACTGGGGTATTGAGTCCGTAGGTGGGGAAATGCACACACCATATCAAGAACTCCGCCGACTTTGTGGACATTTTACGTGAACTTCAAACAGGATCCGGTGACATCTTGGTCAGTTTTGATGTCGTGTCCCTATTCACTAGAGTCCCAATTAATTATACCATGGATCTCCTGAAGGCTCATTTTCGGATGGTATCCTGAAGCTGTTCCAGCATGTCTCACCACCACGTACTTTCTATATGGAGGTGACTATTACGAACAAGAAGATGGCGTTGCAATGGGTTCTCCACTATTATCTGCAATTGCCAATTTCTACATGGAATGGTTTGAAGAAGAAGCCCTCAGAACTGCAACCCGAGTTGTTTCTATAGATACGTCGATGACACCTTTGACATTTGGCCTCATGGATTCGAAACTTTGAAGGACTTCTTACACCACTTGAACAGCCAACACCCGAGTATCCAGTTTACCATGGAATTGGAGCAAGACGGCAAACTCCCGTTCCTAGATGTGCTAGTAAAGAGGAAACAGGATGGATCACTGGGACACGCGCTGTATAGAAAGTCCACCCACACCGACTTATATCTCAACGCGGCCAGTTTCCACCACCCTGCGCAGAAGGCAGCAGTCATCAATACCTTGATACACAGGGCAAAGACGATTTCTGATCAAGAAAGCTTCAGAAACGAAATAAAATATCTTACAAAGTGCCTACAGGGGAACGGATACTCTGCCCCGACAGGTTAATGACGCGCTGAATAGAAACTTTAACAACTGCAAACGGAAATTAGATACAACAGTGAGGACAGCCTATCTACCGTTCTTTGGACATGCCAGTGGACAAATCAGTAGATTACTTAGACGTCATATCATCAAGACGACTTTCAAGCCACAAATTAAAATTAGAAATCTACTGAAGTCTGCTAAGGATAATATTGGCCTTAAGAAACCAGGAATTTACCAAATTCCTTGCTCCTGCGGCCAAAAATACATCGGCCAAACAATAAGGACGGTAGAAGAAAGACTGACCGAACACGAACGGAACATCCGTCTTAAACAAATCGCTGTATCAGCGGTGGCAGAAAAGCTCTCATGACGGGACATAGGATGGATTTTACCGGAACCACAATACTGGACTCTGCTAGCCATCTCTGCGACAGTATTGTACTTGAAGCGGTTGCCATCAGGACTTCCAATTGCCAACTGTTTAACAAGGACTCGGGTTTAAACTTGAGCAAGGCTTGGAATCCTGTCTTTCGAAGAATGCGTGAAACCCGGGTGGGTAAGGAGGCACCGGCCGCAGCCACCAATCAGGATGGGGAAGACGCACGAGCAACGAGACTCTCGCAGGCGATATGCTTGCATGTATTCCATCACACCAGTCCGTATTGTTGACGGAATTGCGCCCAGCCGTGATGCAGACTGTGGTACAAGGGGACGGACCAATCGCTATTACTTACGGACCAAACCTGAAAACTCCTGATTGGTTTGACGGAGTATCCTCGGACCTGTCTTGTACAACGTCTTCACCGCGGACATCCCGAAGCCAGGAACTGGTGCAGACATCGCGCAGTACGCGGACGACACTGCAATCATCACGGCATCGTGGGACGAGCACGTAGTGGGAAAGCGACTCAACATAGGCCTAGAGAAGATTCAACGGTGGACCACCAACTGGAGGGTGAAGATCAACGCGTCGAAGAGCCAGGCGCTGCTGATCACCCGTCGTCGACCGGACAAGCCAGTCCTGCGTCTCTTTGGAGAAGTGATCCCGTGGACCACGAAAGCTAAGTATCTGGGGGTAACCTTAGATACAAGGCTGACGTGGATGCACCACGTTAATGATATTAAAAAAAAGGTAACAGCTAGGTTAAATGTCTTATATCCTATTTTTAATTCTAGATTGAAGCTGTCACTGAGAGTGGGGCTCTCCATCTACATATCGCTCATCCGACCGATCATGGAGTACGCCTCACCAGTATGGGCCAGCGCAGCGGAGTCCCACATGGAGAAGATCTTCGCCCTGGAGAGGAAGTGCCTCCGGCGAGCGCTGCATCTCCCGCCACGGATCTCCAACGCCGTAGTCTGGGACCTGGCAGGAATGAGCAACCTATGGGAGCGGATCCTCGAAAACTCCGTAAGGTTTTATGGAAAGGCCCATGAGTCAAGCAATGAGCTAGTCTCATCGCGGAGCAGATTCCTCGAGGAAGGAACTCCGACAACTAGAAGAGGAGGCTGGACTTCAAGTTAGATGTCACCGCTGCTGCTGATCTCGACAACAGTTCACCTGACGAAGATGGCGGTGTCAGCCATGGAAACGGTGTGCTCAAATCACGTTACCCGACCGAAAACCCGAGAACTCTTTATACAGAATATACGTCGGGAAAACTTACGCTCTTTATTAAACATGATTTTATTTATGTTCACGCTCGAACCAGCTCCTTCTGTCTTTTGTTGGGTCACTGGATTTAGAAATCTTCCGTTTTGATATCATTGACAGTGGCGCGTTGACAACTTGGGGTCTTCGACAGATTAGAATTTCTACGCCGTAACTCCAACTAAATTACTTTCACTTTTCATTTTAAATTACTTTCACGTTGGAAAATTTAATCTTTTCCTCAAACTATTAGTTAGTTTGTTAAAACCAAACCAACTGCTTATTTCAATTTCAGTAGATAGAATTGATAAATTTGACAGTTTATTTTTCCAAAGAATTAAATAGTGGTTAACTCTAATTAGATAAAGTAGCCAAATGACAGACAAAATGAAGTGATGATATAAACAGCACACATATTCGAGTTCAATTCTTTTAAGGACATTAAACGAATGTTTTCTGCAAGATTGAGAGTTTTGGAAATACTGTTAATATTCCCTCATCATTTGAAAATCTAGAAGTCCACTTTGTATGCTTTCATAAATTTCTAATTTAAATGTTAATTTCTAGTCAATTCCAGGTGGTCGGCTAGTTCTTCTTTAAAAAGGTTCATACAAAAGTCGCTTGAATACGTTTCCATATATTTTCTAAGACATTCGTCATATTAGTTTTGTGAAGTTTCTTTCAAGTTAAGATTATATAAAACATCAAAATAATCTAAAATATTTTGATAAGCTACAATACATCTTTGAATTCCCAGCACAGCAACTGATCGCAAATTATATTCAAATAGTTTTTGGCTTGGAAAACTTCCTTGCTTGTGTGCCTCAAATTAAGTTTTGCAGTAGAAGCGTTACCTACACAATACGCCAAACGGTATTGTGAAATGAGATTTATTTGATTTTGTAAACCATGTCAAGTTTGTCTCAGCGTTGCCAACTATTGGTTAAGAGGTCTTGATATCATTTGTAAAAATTTAGTTGTTGTTTCTTTAGTTATTACTGCTCTATGAGAAGGCCTGACGTTAAATCTCATATTTTTTATAGAATTAAATTTAAGTATTTAAATGTCACGGGATTTTTTTTTTGTAAATTAAAGTAATGTTAAATTGAAATTAATTAATGGTTATTTGAAATGAATGGGTTAATTAAAGATAATTATATATGTCAATCTAGTGTTTGTTTTGTTCTATGACTACCTCCCATATAATTAATAATTAGTTAAACTAGATATAAAAAACCTCTCAACAGCGAAGGTATGCTATAACTTGACCTGAAATATTCAGACCGAATGGTAGGATAAAACAGTAGCATAATTCGGAAGCTTAGTAAATGTGCGTCATCCTCATGATACTGAAAGTATTAAATATTGGATAATTTGCATTTCAAGGACTATCTCCTCCGTCATCGGGTATTTGATACAGGGTGTTAGTCTTTTAGTTAACATGTTCACCCGGAAAGCGCTCATTCCCTCAAAGTATCATATTTTTCAATTTCCGACTTTTATTCCTGAGGAAAAAATTAGTAGTAGTCAACTTCAATTGCAGTATTTTGGATCAAGGCAAATGTGATCATATGCATAAATTTTCAATGATGAACTACACATAAACATCCAGCATTCCCACATTGAGCGCGTTTTTGGCAGTTCATGTGTTGAACAAGACCCAATTTTCTGCAGTGGAAGCGTTGGGGTGGATACGTGTCTTCACAGTTGTCTGCCTCGGCTTGCTGTACAATGGCGGGAACATTTCAACCATATGTCACAAGAATTTAATTTACACTGCCTTGACAGCTCAATTGATTAAGGGACGAGTCACCTCTCCGTTTTAAATGAGACATTTTACTTGTAGAAAATTCATGACGTCTGCACATTTCAATGACATACGTGCAATTAGTGTTATTTAATGTAAAAGTCTCTCACACTTCACGATTCTGTCGGTGGTCAATTTCATAACTGCATAGCTGGAATTCTTATTTGTCTTAGACTACTTGACCATTTTTGCTTGTTACCTCGACCAAATATACTTATACTAATTATATAAAAATTTAGAACACATTTCGACGTTTCCCAAATGATGTTGGGTTTATGGTGACCTAATAGTGTGGATGTCCCGGCTCGAACTAAAGAACCCTTTTTTCCGCTTAATTTCATTATTGGTAACTGGTCTCAGTTTAGCAATCTCGTCTACCCTCAATCGTAAAGTGTTGAGTTCCCACCCATACTTCAACGTGAGTGGAAGAAAGGTGACGTCGTACAACGAATATAAACTCAAACGTACAATTCATGTGTTGGGATTCCTGTTCGGCGATATCAACTTAATCCGTATCATTCACTTAATCTAATAATTAATAAGTTTGAAACTTAAAAATATTGTACCTGGACTATCGCTGCCCGACCGGGTCCAGAATATCATCGTGGACCCACTGAATATCACAACAGGTACGACGTTATGATTCGCGAACTCATTCAACGTGTCTTCTATTCCGACGAAGACGTACAAATGTTAAGACCAGACTCTAAAACCGGATTCCACCAGGGCTACAAGCCCATCAAATCAGAACTATCAAGAAGCTCTACGTGAAATCGGTCACAGTAAACTGCCTCAACGTTGTTAGGCCCAGGCCGAATCCAAGGCGTCAGGAAAAGTTTCACTCAGCACTCGCACAGTCGAATCGTCGTATAGACCACACACGACGCTCACCACCTCGACAGCCGCCTTTAACATTCAGCCTCCGATTCTGACGTCATGAGTGCCAACCCTAGTCCTACCCCGACTATCACAGCGCCCAGACACCTCTTTCGGAAGTGCTGCTAGCAACTACATCTTGCGCAGCAGGACATAGCAGAGCAACATCGCCACTACAAGTTGGTTCTTTTATCGTAATTGCGTTGTGGCTGAGCGGAAGATATTTATTAATTGAATTAAATATAGAATATTTCTCTAAATTAGTTTTAAAAGTCTTATTTCTCGTTTATTATTTTAGTTTAGTAAAAGATTTTAAAATATATATTGCCTCAATTCCAAATTTTTCATTCAATAATTTATGAGTAAAATTTTTACATCATAACAAACAATTTAATTATATGAAGTTGATGTTAACTGGACCAGGATTATTATTTTGATGGTTGTACAGTGGTCTAGTCTTCAGATTAGTTAACGTGTGACATATGTAATATTTATTACAGGCGTTACATTTAATTTTATAGACTAGATGTTTTTCATGTAATTTTCGTTCTTGATCTGTGTTCGTAAGTACATTTTAATTTAATTATTAGATTTCACTACAAATTTATATTAATATATACAATTATTTTGGAGAGCTGTAGAGAATTAAATGTTTTTTTTTGAGTTGGCACCATTGTAAACTCACTATGTATTTTATTCGTTTTTTCCTTTGTTCAATTCAATCTAATGTGTAATTCAAAACACTTTTGTATCGACGTGTAAATTAAAATAAAATTGTGTTTACAGGTTAAATAAATCAAGTAATATTTAAAATGAAAAAATTTACGTCTGATAGAAATTAACCAATTCAGACAAAAAGGTAATATAAATAACAAACATCGTTTCTGGGATCCTTGTACCTTTCGTCAGGTGCTAAGAACGGCTTAGAGAAACAACTGCATTCTTGAGTTGACAACACTCAAAAGCCGTAAAAAAGAAGTAATATTTATTTATCATCCATAAAATTACCATATTCACATTGGCATGAAACTGTAATCAAATTACACGGGAAATAAATAAAAAGGAAATATACAAAAGTGAGGTTAGGTATTGTTGGCGTCGACGTAAAAATACGTGCGTATCGTCGTTGTCCTATAAGCGTGGGACAACGTTGGAACAGAGAAAAATCGAAAAACTGGACGGAACTACACGTCGTTGAATTACCAAATGAAAATGGTAGGCCTATCGATGGAGTGCGACTTGTGGGCCATTATAGATCCAGGTGAGGACGAGCCCGATGAAAACGCTGACGCAGATGAGAAACGAAAATACATATCGAAACAGGGAAAAGCATGTGTAAAGATTGCTCTCTCTGTGCGATGAACAACAATTGCGCATTCGACAACAACAGACACACAAGTATGGGAAGAACTCGAACGATTGTATGCACCTCGTGACAGTAGATTTCGTATTGTACAACTCCGTCGAAAGCTTTATTCACATTCTATGGAATTATACTTAGCGCAAGTGAATAAAACCGTTGCTGAATTTGTTAGATGTATTAAGAAAACTGGGAAAAGATATAAATCATACATTTTTTATCTTTAATTTATATTTACAATGTGCTCTGCTGAGCAATAAGTAAATTATATGTTGAAATAAATACATGTGAGATGCCATCTCAGTGGAGGCCTCCGTCAAAATTACTTATTACTATATAGATAATATTTTATATACATGTATAGGAGAGAGTTGTGCAGGGTTAGGATACCTGGAGCCGGGAGCAATAAGTCGAGTCTCCTAAATTAATACTTTATTGTATCACGGGGTGCGACTCTGGCTGTTATCTGGAGAGCAGAGATGCGTGTCGCGCGAGAACCGGGAACAGAATGGGCTCTCTCTGCGCGTACGCTGTAGAGGCTGGATAGGGTACCGTTACTTGCTACGGAGCGCTGGTTGCATCCCCATGCGGGGCGCGTAACGGGACCTTCTTGCTCGCGTGGGGGCACGGAATATACGTCCCCACACATGCATCACCGATGTAGCAGTTCGAGAGGACTGAGTCTTTTTAGTCTATTGGTGGAGTTACTGTTGTCAAGCAGCTTCATAGCTAGATAGTTTGTATGATTTTCTAATCTTTTAATATATTTAGCACTCATGCACTTCACTTCCTCATTGACCGTTTTTACATGGATATCCCGATGGATGACCACGTTTCTAACATACCATGGAGCATGTGCTATTATCCTTAGAACCTTTGACTGGAATATCAGTATAATTTCTAAGTTGTAGTTCCCCATAGTTGTAAACTGTATGTCCAAATAGGCTTTTGTAAACTAGTACTTTGTTGTTTAAAGTTAATTAGGATTTTCGTCCTAGTAGCAAATTTAACTTGAAGAACTTTATGTCTAGTTGCTTCCGTTTATGGAATATGTATTTTTCCAAGTTAGTCTACGATCGAGGTGCATACCAAGGTTTCGGACGACATCTGCTTGAAGTGGTGTATTGTTGAGTGATATTGGTGGACACGTTTCTCTTCTGAGGGTGAAGGTTACTTGAGTGGACTTGGCTTCATTTGCTTTTATGCGCCAAAGCCGGAGCCAGTCTTGACCTTGGTTAAGTGAGGTTTGTAGATGACTTGACACAATTGTAGGGTTTTCGTGAGATGATAAAACAGCAGTATCATCTGCAAATGTAGCCATTAATTTATGGTCAGTGGTAGGGATATCTGCCGTGAACAGAAGAAAGTAAATAGTATATAATTTTGTTAGTTCACCATGAAACTTAATCTGGAAGTGTCTGTCACTCAGATAGGATTTTAAAACATGATAGTAATTGTGTGGTAAATTTTTCTTGATCTTGAACAGCATACTCGTGTGCCAGACCTAATCAAATGCCTTAGTTACGACAAGAAAAGCCGTGGAGCAGTATTTATTTTCTTCAAAAGTCTTGTTGATTATGTTTACTACTCTGTGAACTTGTTCCACAGCCGGCCTGCTGTGGTGTAGTGGCCAGCGTCATTGCCTCGCATCACAGAGGTCCCAGGTTCGAATCCCGGCATGGGCATGGATGTTTGTGTTCATCCTCATCTAGAAAACTGGGGTTAAGGCTGACCAAGTGTCACTCCTAAATCCAGAATGTGTCATGTAAGATGAAAGTCTGGCAGCCGTCTCGGTAGGCCAAGGCCCTTCATTGGCTGTCGAGCCAAGGAGTTAGTTAGAACTTGTTCCATAGTGGCATGGTTCTCTCTAAATCCAAATTGGTGTGCTGGTATTAATTCATTTTATTGTAGGATTTCTTAGCAAAAGTTTTTCAAAAACTTGGGATATTATTGGCAATAAGCTGGTCAGTTGGTAAGATGATGGTTCTTCAGATGGCTTTCCTGGTTTAGGTACAAGTATTATTTGGGACACCTTCAATTGGTCCGGATAATGATCAATCTTAGGATAGTGTTAAATATGGCCGTTATTAGTTAGTATCCTTTCTCTGGTAATTGCTTTAGAACTTCACCTGTAATTAGGTCATAGCCAGCAGCTTTTTTAATTTTTTGGTTGGACTTAATTAACATTTGTACTTAGTTCATTTTTCACTGGTAGGTTTAGTTGGTCTGATGACTCCAAGTATAGTTGTATTACGGCTTCTTCTTCTTCTGGAGATAGTGCAGAGGGAAAGGGATGAAATACATTCTCCAGATGTTTTAAAAACACATTAGACTTTTTCTAATCACTTCTTGCCCAATTATTATCGGGTATTTGAATCGGTGGTATAGCTTGATGTGGTTGTTTTAATTTCCTCGTGGCTTTCCATAAAGAGTAATCGGTTTCTTCAGCATATGAAAGGTTTCATAGATAATATTGTATGGCCAGGCTCTTTTGATCTTGAAGCAGTGCTTTCAAATTACGTGTAGCGTTAGTCTGTTTTTATCATTTGGGAATCTAGTTGTCTGCCAGATTCTGCGAATCTTCATTTTCTCAGCTATTGCTGTTTTGATTTTCATAGGTAGGGTTTGACCCGATCTATTTGATTTAACTAAAAGGGTTGATTCCCAAGCTGCATTTTGAATAGTGAGTTACAGATATTCAATTGCATCATTGATCTCATCAGTGGTTTTGAGGGATATGCTTAGATCTATTTTCTTTTTTAGTTATTTCTCTGAAATTATCCCAGTTGGTTTTCTTATTGCAGAGCCTAATTGGTCTAGGTTTGTAACATATTTGAGTGCTTAGTGTAATTATGATCGGGGAAAGGTCTGATGACATATCACGGCATGATTCAATTAGGAGAAATGTTTTTTGTACACACAAAAGTCAAGAAGATCAGGGATTTTATCCTTGTCTATAGGCCAATATGTAGGTTGTCTGGTGGTGAGATAGTTAAGATTATTGGCAGTGAGTGATTTTAACAAATCTCTGCCTTTAGTGGTGGTTATTCTAGCACCACATTCCTGGTGTTTAGCGTTGTAATCACTGCCACAGATGAAGCGTGTTCTGAGTGTACTAAAGAATTGGGTGTATTGCTCTGCTTTTATATTGTGCCTTGCGGACTATACAAGACTGAGATTGTAATTGGTCCTGCCCAGTCTTCCACGATCACACTAGTAGATTGTATGTGCTCAGGAGTATATTTATCTGTTTAGTAGTGTTTGATGGAACGTTTTATAAATATTGCTGAACCCCCATGTATGCTGTATGTACTGGGGTTGGGTTGTTTGGAGCTGCTGCTGCACCATGCCTGGAAGCTGGGGATACTGCTCTTGATATAGCATATCTGAAGATGGTGTGTAGGACTCGGAGTAGGGTTGATTAGTGCCAGCCATAATGGCTGATACTAATATTTGGAGATGGTGTTGCTTCTGTTCAGCTGATTTTGGCACTTTCTGTGCTATGAAGTCAAGTGCGAAAAATGCTTCTAGCTTGAAATAAACACCCCTTTTGGTGAATTAATAAAGATTATCACAATTGATTTACACTGCAGCTAGCAACAGAAACACTTGTCTCGAGGTACAAGCAGCTGTAGGAGGGTTCACTGAAGTAGGCCCGGTTCACTTGGGGCTGTTATTGTAAACACTTCCAAGGTAGGTAAACCATGAAATCAACGTTATTGACTTGTTGGCCAATACAGAACTCCAAATCATACATGAACACATTTTGACTTTAGAAACAATATATACAATAAATAAATAATTTATTTATATATAATAAATAAACAAAAAGCAAAGATAGTACAACATTAGAACACTACATTTCAAGGATTATGTAACAAAAGTATTGTTTGTTTAGATAGTTCTCGAGTGACAACTGTTGAGTTCCACACTCCCTTTCACTCGAGATCTTCCAAACTCTCAAGTCCCAAGGATTTTGTGAGGTCTTGCCAAACCCTTTGTTAGGATATCAGCTAACATTTCTTCGGTTCTTTTGTTTATAACTACAATGTCACCAGAGTTTACCTTTTCACAAATGAAATGTTTCTTTATAGACATATGCTTTGATTTCTGTGTTATCAAAGTATTCTTTGACAGCTTTAAGGCAGCTACATTGTCATTAAATAGAGTTATTGTTTTAGTTGTTACTCCAACATCATTTAGAAGTTGCTTGAGGTGAATGACTTCATTTGCTGCCTCAGTAAGTGCCATATACTCAGCTTCTTGTGTGGATAGCGCCATGGTGTGCTGTTTTCTTGATTCCCAGCTGATAGCAGTACAAGCATACATGAAACAGTATAGGATCTTCTGTCTTCACTATGCGTTCCCTAGTTTGCATCAGCATAACCGCACAGTGGCTTTCTTTCTTTCTTAAATGCCAGAGCTGTATGCTTTGCACCTTTCAGATAGTAATCGTTTTGCAGCAAACCAGTGAGGTTGACCATAACAGTTGTTGAACTGACTTAGGTAGCTTACTGAGTGACTTATGTCTGGGCCTGTGCCGACTGATAGGTACACAAGTGCACCATTTAAATTTTGGTATAAGATGTTATCAGCAACATCATTTTTGTTATTCTTTTACTGTAGTCCTGGAGCCAGGGGTGTTTTTACTGCATTACAGTCAGACATATTCAGTCACACATATTCAATTTAGAGATAAGATTTTCTATATACTTTGTCTGAGAAGCATATATGATGCCATTCTGTTTTCTGAACTCAATTCCCAGGTAGTGTTCAAGATTTCCCAAATCTTTCATTTCAAATGAATTTAGGAGTTCCTTCTTTAATGTTTCCAATCTTTATTGGGTAATTGATGCTAAAATCAAGTCATCCACGTAAATGGATATCAGTGTTTTCTCTCTCCCTTTCACTGATATATTTACACATACAGGGGTCAGCCGAGGAAGGTCTAAATCCTATTTTTTTTAGTTTTGAATCTAGTATCTCAAACCATTGATGACCTGCTTGTTTTAGACTATACAATGCCTATTTGAGATGACAAACTTTTTCACTACCAGGTTTCCTCAGATGCAAACATAGTTTTGGCTCTCGGAGAAAAATTATGGAATTAGATTCACCTTCAGCTATCATAATTTCATTAAGGTATTCTTCTAAACTTTCTTCAAATACAGTTCCTCAGTTAGTTCGCCATTGAGAAAGGTAGTTGTGACATACAGTTAATTTATTATTAAATCTTCTTCAATAGATATTGCCAACAGTAGTCTGATGGAGCTGACTCTTGCAGCTGGAGCATACATTTCATCATAGTCCAGACCTGGTCGTTGTAAGAAATCACAAGCCACAATATGTGCTTTTCTTCTTTCAATTTTTCCTGAAGCTTTATATTTTGTTTTTAAAACTATTTTTGAACCTATTACATTTGTATCACTTTTACAATTGATAATCTCCCAAGAATAATTTTTTAGATGAGCTTTAATTTCTTCTTTAATTGCTGCATCCCAGGCTTAAGCTTCTGGACTGCAATGCCTCACTCACACAAATAGCTGACAAGTCTTAGTCAAATAGTGGAGGTTGTAGTTCCCCTCTGTTTCGAAGGATTGAACTAGCTGGGGCCACAAAGTTTTCAGGTTCATTTTGGAGTATCAATGTTTTCTTCAGGTTCTTCCTCATTTTCTTGAGGTTGTTCAATTTCAATTACAGCATCAATTTGATCATTTTTTACTTCAGATGTCAATTGACATTGAATAGATTGAGTCAACATCTTGGGAGTAGCAACTTCGTCAGTATACTAATAAAATTTATCTAAAACTATAACATCACGATATATAACAATAATTTTTTGAGATGGAACCCAAATCCTGTAAGCTTTTAACCAACAAAAATCCCCTCTATCCCTCTGGGTTCAAATTTGCTCTTGTTTATGAAAAACACCTTGCTTCTCTCTGAGGTAGTAGGTTTGTGTTTGGTAGAAAATGGACGCTGCATTAACTTGCCTGCAACACATTCTTCATAATCACCTAAGTTTTCAGAATAATTAAAATTTAGTCCACTCATTTTATTGTTTTTCAAAGCAGACTTTAGATCAGTCTCATTAAATGTGACCCAGCTTTTTTTATGCCACATTACAATAACATCTTTTACACTTAAATTTTCTGCTTCATTTGATATGTGGTTTAGCAAAAGTGAATAAAACCATTGCTGAACTTGCAAATGTCGGTAATGTTATCAACGACGGGGATTCATGAATGACAATACTACGTGGCTTATAGGAAGACTGGAATACTGTTGTAACAGAATTGTGCAATTTACCAGAAGATGATTTTAAATGTGTTACAGTAAAAAGACGACTTCTCCCTGAAGATGCACAATGACATGAAAATAGTGACCATACATAAACGGCCATGTTTGTGAAGAAAAGAAAAAGGACTAACTTATGTTGGAAACAAAAACAAGTCGAAGAAAACCAAAAGTAAGGGAAATTTTAAATGCTACAATTGTGGAAGGTCAGGGCATTTTTTCATGATTGTACGAAGAAACTGAAGGATAAAGATAAACAAATATTTTTGAATACTGTAAGTGCAAGTGCTTTCTGTGACTCGACTACGTCAAATAGTAATGTCTGGATTGTAAACTCGGGCCCAACTAACCGCATGAATCCAAACAAAAGAGTATTTTTCCAGTGTAGACAAGTCATCTGAAAAAGTAATGACTATAGATGGCATGACGACGTTGTGAGGGCAACCTTGATTAAAAGTTGTTCTAAATTTGAAAAATACATTGCTGGTACCAAGCATAAGTCACGGAATCCTGTTGGTTCATCAGTTAGTTGAAAATAACAAGGAGGTTATTTTTGACAAAAGTGGTAGTCGTATTTTTTATAGTAACGGAAATCTGGTTATTTGAGCGAAAAACGAAGTTCATTTATATGTAGTGGAAACAGAGCCTGAATTAAATACAAAAGGTAACCCAATAAAAAAATAAGAAATTAGAATCTTTAAATCTGTGGCATCAAAGATTCATGGACGTGAATCAGTACCAAAAAGGGAAACTGATAAATATAGAATCTGTGGCTATTGTCAGTCACAGAGAAGAAACAACTGATTCAGAAAGATTAGATCGCAGAGGTCATCATAGTGTTGCGTAGTAACGGATATTAAATAACAAACTTCTGTACAGAGAGTCTTAATCTTTATGCTCGTCCGACCGAATAAAACTTATACTTTGTGATATAAAGTTATTTTAATAAATATTTAATAGTTGGAGTCAACTTATTATTCATTTTACGTTGTTGACCTCCACAAATCTACGATTGGTTTGAATTGTGAAAAGACTGTCCCAACAACGTGCGACATCTGCCTTACAGGAAAATCTACTAGACAACCGATTCTGACACATCCACTTATAGATACAAGAAATAAGGTGAGATTTTAAATTTTGTACAAGCAGACCTAATGGGGCCAATTGATATTGAGTCTTGGAGGCAACAAATACATTCTCGGTATTGCAGATGATGCTAGTCGATATGATTACTAAAAAGTTACTAAAAAAAGTGAAGTTTTCTCAGCCTTCAAGGAATGGAAAATTCAAGTGGAAAAGCTAACTGATATGAAGCTGAAAAGAATTCGCATGGATAATGGATTTAAACTTTGTTCCAAAAATTGGGACACTTTCTGCAAGAGTAATGGGATTATACATAAAACGACTATGGTATACACAACAAAACCAAACGGCGTTGCAGAAAGGTTCAACAGGACTTGATGGATCTCATGAGATTAGTAACGGCCAGTTACCTAAGGCAACTAGGGGTGAGTTAGTGTATACAGTTAGTTGCATATATCAGAAATAGAGTGACCAATAGTCACAATAGCGCCAAGACACCATATGAGCTATGAGTAGGTATAAGCCAAGTGTCAGACACCTCCGAGCCATCAGATGTGAATTCTTCACCCATATCCCAAAGGAAAAAACGAATAGTAAGTTTACAATGGTGACAACTAAAAAAAATATATTTAATTCTCTACAATCCCCCCCTTTGGAAGAGTCATGAATCTGTTATTTATTATTCCACAGGGGGATTACAGAGAATTAATTTTTTTTTCTAGTTGGCATAATTGAAAACTCACTATGTATTTTATTCTTTTTTTTCTTTGTTCACTTCAGTCTCATGCCTTATTCAAAATACTTTTGTATCGACGTGTAAATTAAAATAAAATGGTGATTATGGTAAGGTGGTACAATTTCGATCATTTCAGAAAAATGCTATTGAAACTGGAAATATGTTGAGGAAAGAAATAATATAATTTATGGCACTTGTTCTATGATTTCTAATTAATATATAACACAAATATTACATCATTACAACTGTTAGCTTAAACACGAGAATAGGTTACTGAATTAAGTCAAATTGATCGAAAATGTACCACACGGTACAATTATGATCACTTCTTAGTACAATTGTGATCACTGACAACTTCCATATAAAAAGTACCGACGCAAACTTTGTGGTACCAAACATTACATTTTTAGCAGTGAATCAACCTTTTTCTAATGATTCCACACTTTAATAATTAAAGAAACAAAATCCACAACTAGCCTCGTTATTTGTTTGCGATTTGAAGTTTTAAATTCTTCTCTCATCATTACTCATGTAAATGTGAGTGCTTTTGTTTGGTTCACACATGTTCTTAAACAATATTGGTTTCTTTTGTGCACATTTACTTTGGAAAAATGCTTTGAATTATATACATGCATACAAATTGAACTTTAAACTTGACTACACAACATTGTACACTCAGGTGACACCATTCAGAACCCTCAGTTGTCGCAGAGCAAACAAAATTATTTAAAATGTAAGTAAAAGCAATAATACTTAATGGAAGAATATTTTATTAATTAATTTAAATCCACAACTCGTACAACATGTTCACTGAATATGAAATTGAGTGAAGTACCAAAAATATACAATTAATACAAAACTAATATGACCAATTAGTACAGAGTATCATTAAAATCAATGAGATCTTTATTTTCTTATATAAGTTCTTTGATAATATAATAAAAAGTCAGCCATCCTTTTGCATTCTCTTTTTGCTGTTTTTGCAGTATCCTGCAAATGGTGAAGCATCAATCAATTTAACATTGATTCAATAAGATGAACATAATTATTTTAAGAGTCTCAAAGCCTTAAATTACTACTATTAACTTAAAGAATAGCAAACAAATGAAAATAATTATTTTAAAATGTATATGATACTAATAAAAACTTACACGTTCATCAAGTATGTTGTCATCATATCGAAGAGACAACAAAGAAAATGCCAAATGTGTGGAAATATTTGCAAAGCCTTCCTCCATCATTAGATTTTTTATGAATACAGGTTGCTGACCATTGTTATTGTCAAATAATAAATTTTGCCCATTCGGTTGAATCTAAAGCAGAGGTATATCTTATTAAATAGCACATGCATCAATTAAATATGAAAAATAAGGTGAATTGCTAATAAAGTAAAGAAAGAGATTTTAAATGTGGAAACAGCCTGTGACACTTATTGCAAAATTTAGTTTTAAGAGCAGCTAAAGCATGTGGGGATGCTGGTTGGCTAGCCTGACAATCAAGCCTGTACTGTCCTGAGTAACAGGACTTCGGCCCTCAAACATTTGAGATGTTCCATTCTTCCTAGCCTTGAAACACCAACAATCGATAAAAGGTCAGTCAGTCACTATCTCTCTTTTCTATCCAAATGAATTCATTTGACAATTTAACATTATAACGTAGAAATAAACGTCTGTTCTTTTCTTGTTATGTATGTGTGTGTGTTATATATATAAATCTCCGCAGCCGGACGGTGCACGGAATGGTGTAACACTCCTTCCTGAAGAAGGAGGCTGAGAGCCTCCGAAAATTTGAAGAACAACCTTCAGTTCCTCATGGCGACACCGCACTTCACTTTCAGGTAAGCCACAACCTATCTCTCTATCCTTTCCATACCAATATATATATATATATATATATATTGTAACACCCATTGATAGATGCGTAATTTTGTATGTTAAGTATTTTGTGTATTGTTAAGTTCTCCTTTGGCGGCTAGTAACCAAACGATTGTGGCTGGCGTGTGTGTTTTTGTTTCATCTAAAAAAATCAGTCCATATTTCGGCTCCTCAGTGAGCAGGTCACTGCTGAGACGTGTAAATCTCAAAATAAACCTCAAAATGAGGCCTGGAGATACTATAAAATGTGTTATACAAAAACTGTACTTAATGCTCCATGCTGTATAGGTCTAAAACACGCCTCAGTAATTTGTGTTTCATATCTCGAGAAAGAAATTATTAAAATCAAAATGATAAGTTGATTACTACTTTGTTGGTGTTTACTTCTCTTGTATTGAGAGGATTTTTTGCCTAAGTAATTTGGAGAATTTATTCATCAGTTTCAAAGTAGAGGTATTGTGTTGGCCTTCCAGTAGGGAATCGATAAAAATGTCCCACAGGTAGGTAGTTATTTATTTGCTTCTAATAGTTTTCTGTGCATGTCCTGTATGCACTGTCATAGTAGTGCTTGATTTGCTCTGTTGAAAATCTGGATGGTTTTAATGGTCAAGGTGCATTTTTTCTTACATAAGTTGGCAAGATCTGCATCTGGAAGGAAACAAGATTGCTTACCACTTTGTGCTTTATTGTGGTTAGTTTTGTCCCCATTTTAGATAATCACTTCCCTATAAAGAGTTTATATGTAGTTACTAATGATTTTCATGGCCATATTAATATTAATTTTACCAACTGATTTTTGAGCTATTCGGTCATGTTTTATTGAGACATTATATGCCAATGTTTCACTCAGAAGCACTGATCCTTATCTAGGTTAGGCCAAGACTATCTTGGCCACAAAAACCATATTTATTTATTCCCAACCTGGCTACACCAACTGCTGATTTAAGGTAAGTCATCACTCTTTCCTATCCAAATGAGTTAATTAATTAGAAAATGTCATATTATCTTTACTTGCTTTATGTACATGCATATATATGCCACAGGTAACAGTTTAGCAAATGTTGACAAACAAATTAAGAATTTAGGAAATGGAAAGTGTGTAATGAGTGGAACTATTAATGAATAAATCAGCTCTATGTGTCATAGTAGTGATGTAAAAATAACAAATCAAAATAGTGTTGACGAGATCCAGAAGCAGACAAAATACTCGATAAGACCAAGCTCCCGCTGAACTATGTTCTCACAGTCTGAAGTGCAAATGTTTTGTGAACTATAAATTCAAGAGACAGAACTATTGATTTACTGCAAAGTGACAAAGTGCTGCAAAAGGAAATGGAAAGGTTAAGTGAAATAAAAATATTGGGAGAATGGATATCAGTCATACATGGTGGCAATTTGAGGTTAGCACAGAACAAAGAAACAGTGCCCATTTAAGATCGCTACACCCTGTTAAATGAAGTTACCGAGTAACATCAAACAGTTCTACAGTGACACCAAATAAGTTTTCACACATCAACACATTAGTGAATTGAGTGCTTCTAATAAACATGCAAAAACTACAAAATTCACCAATGAAACAAAAATATAAAAGGTAAGCAAAAAGAATGTAAATTTTTTTGCAGATAGCCGTGGAAGTGGGCTTTTATCATTACTAAACCCAACAATAGACACAAAAAGATTTAATATTGACAGCACAGTGCAACCAGGTGCTACCTTAAGCCAAGTAACCAGCTCGACAAAAGACAATTATGTTGCACTAACAAAAGATGATTTTGTGTACTGTATGGTGGGAGTAATGATGTTTATAAAAATGAAACTAACACTGCAATTTCATCATTGAATAGAACATTAGCATCTCGTACTCATACCAATGTTATAGTAATAAACATGCCTCTTCAGCATGACCTAATTGACTCATTGTTTGTAAATACTGCAATTGTTAAAGGGCATATTAGTTATAAAAATATATAAACATTTTCAAAATGCAAAAATTATAAATACTCTTTAGTATAAAAGAAGCAACTTCACAAAACATGGGCAGCACATGAATTATCTCTAATCATAGGGAAAATAATAAATGATGTAGTGGGCTCATCATCCAAATCGCTGGGTATAATTTTACCAAAATATTCAGTTTCTAAGCAATAAGGTGGGCATAATTGAAGATTTAGCTTATAAAAACAATTATAGCATTTTAGTGTTAACAGAACATGGATGCCAGGAAGAAGAAATTGTGACACATCATATTGATAACTATACTCGTGTAAGTAGCTATTGTAGAGTAGGCAGTAAAAGTGGAGCTGCTTGTATATATTACCATTCACTAATCCAAGTCAAAATCACTGAATGGTTAAGTAAATATTCTCAAAACTTTGACATTAAAGTCACAGGAATTATAATCAAAAGGAAAGAAGTAGAATTCCTTCTGATAGGTATATACAAGTCTCCCAATGGGAATTATAAATTTGAACAATTGTTAGAGGTAGTAATTGAACTTTACAAATTTATTATAATCACTGGGGACTTTAATATAAACTGGATAAATGATAGCTATGAGGTACAAGCACTCAAAGAGATTCTAAATAGTTTTGTGCTACAAAATGCAATAAGTGAATTTACAAGAGTCACAAACAACTCTAAAACCTTAATATATTATGTACTCACAAATGCCCCAACAGCACACATACTTGAACACAATATCTCAGATCACTGTGGTCAAGTAATAAATCTAGATCTAAAATTGTAAGAGAAAGAGCTTGAAGTAACGACACAAAAGATTACACCTCACACTATTAACTATAGAATCTGAAATTAGACAATTTAAACTGGAATAGTTTGTATGGAAACATAGAAAAATGGAATAATTTCCACAAACATATAGTGATTCTTTAAATCAGAGCTGCCCTCACTATAAGTTCTAAAAGGAATTGCAAACTATCAAAACCTACAATACCATGTAACAAACTTAAAGAGCAAATGAGGCTCGCACATAGTTTTTATAAATCAACAGGCCTAGACAAATATTTAAAGCATGAAATTAATAAGGAGCTACAACATTCCAAAATACTACATTATACCAGAACAATCAATCAGTCTCAAAACATAGGAAAGACAGGTTGCAAATAATATTACTATATTTAGAAAAAAACTTAGACTGAATAATATATTAGTAAAAGAATCTCAAGTGATAGGAAATTCATTTAATAATATCTTTTTAAATAACACATGTGACACAGTGCTAACATTATACACAATAACACAGGCTCGTCGATGCCTAGGGTCAACTAGAGTATATTTCTATTTCTGTGCACAACAAAGGAGAAGTAATCATCAAGAAATTAAAAAATACTAACAGTAGTGGTTGGACAAAGTCTCACCAAGGCTATTAAAGCAATGCTACAAGCCCATCCTCATTCCACTTACTGAAATGATAAATACCAGCATGGAGGAAGGCATATTTCCTGATTCTCTAAAAATAGCTCTTGTTAGACCAATACATAAGAAAGGTTGCAAAATGGAGATACCAAACTATAGGCCAATCTCGTTACTCCCAGTACTTAGTTTTTGAAAAAATAATATACAATAGAGTTATAGACTTCCTATCCAAAAAACAACATACTTCACCAAAACCAATTTGGATTTAGAAAAGGTCTTATCACTACTGATACAATTGCAAAATTCATGGAAGTATTGCTTCACAAATTAGATAATAACATACAGGAATTTAGAACATTTCTGGACTTAAGTAAAGCATTTGACATGGTAGACCACAAAATACTGAATGGAAAACTTGAACAATGTGGAAGTAGGGGAATTGCCCTAAAACGTTTGAGAACTTACCTTAATAATAGACAGCAATATACTGAAATATTTGTTACAGAGAACAACATTATGAAAGCAATTTGATCCGAAGTGGGAATAATTAAAAGAAGTATAGACACACAGGGGTCTATACTGAGCCCAATGTTGTTCATCATATACTTTAATGACATGCCAAAAATTGAGCCAACAATTGGTACAGTATTTCATATTGACACCACCATTATTAATTGGCATTCAGATAGAGATCAACTGCTTCAACAAACACAAAAAACCACTGATAACTACTTCACATTTAATAAATTAACCATAAACACAGCTAAAACCAATGTAATTTTCTTTAAAGACACATCAAGTGGGGGAAAATAACTGCAATGATGAAACTATTAATGCCACAGATTCAACAAAATTTCTGGGTACCCCCGTAGATATCAAATTATGCTGGGTATATACGCAAAAAAAAATAAACAAAACTTGTTATATCCTAAAATAAATATCTTCCTTACCCACGAAAATTTGTTGAACATATATTATGAACTAATCTTTCCAAACACAAATTATGCAATTGAAATTTGGGGATCTGCTGCTGATAAACACATGCAGACATTAATAAAAATAAAAACAATTGATGACCTTATACAGACACTTTTTATTTTTTAATGTGCCAATTTTTTGATACCGTTTTTTATCTTCTTCAGGTATTTACAATTGAGTTTATAGTATAATTGTACAAAGTAAACAAAGGCAAACTAAAGTACACATGCACAAAAACCTTACCAAATTAACACAAAAAACTAGCACAACTAAACAAATCAAGTTATTAAATTCACACAGTTTTGGCACACTATTCACTTAATGCTAACAAGATTGAAGCAAGACTGAATGACAGGCTGTAGTTTTGAGGGTTTGACCTGACATTTTGAGATTTAGTAATACAGTCCTGTGACCTTGATCAGTGACACTCGGTAATAATAACTTACGAGTAAATAAATGGAAACACAATTTATATTAACAAAACAGAATAAATAATTTAGAAAAATAAGGAGGTGTAAATATTGCTTAACATAATTGAATCATTGTGCAAATTGAGTGTGTTTTTGGTACTTCTTATGTGTACCATTTCCGAAAGGTTACCTTTGTATAAATTTGGTTCAACATCCAACATATCAACATTATCCCAATCAAAATCGAGATTTTTCTCCAATCTGTGGTTTGTTACTACATTTTATAATTATTCCTATGTTCTTTCAGTTTTGTTCCTAAGGCATGTTTGGTCTGACCAATATATAGGATTTTTCACAATTAAGTTCGCTATAATTAATTTTATAAACTACAATGTGTCAGAATATTTGTTAATTTTGTCTTTACCCCATTTAATGAATTTGCTAAGCTTATTGTTTATTCTAAATACAACTGAGAAATGAAAATCTGCTAGAAGATTTTTTATTTTTTCATGATAAGGCAGTACAACAATCTGTTTTTCCCTATCCAAAATCATTTTATTGTCAAATATTTTGTTGTTATAATTGTGATTTAGTTTATTTATTATTATTCAGATGTGGTTATTGATGAAGGTCAGAGGAAATGCATTATTAATTAATTTTTCAACTATTTTGTGGAATTTGGGGTTTGATACCAATATAGTCCTATCTATGAGGTTGTATACCATGGCTTTCTTTTGGTGTGTAGGGTGGTTAGAAAAATAATTTAAAATATGGCCTGAGTAGGTCGGTTTCCAGTACCAATTTCTTTAAACAATATTATTATTGTTAGTGACAAATTTCCAAAAAGCTCAGTTTTTTGTTACTCTCTAATTTAAATAAGAAATTAAGTTTGTGATGATACACGTTAAAAATTTCAGTAAAGTTGTTGATCTCGCTTTTGTTCACAATACAAAAAATGTTGTTAACATATCTATTGTATATGATAGGTTTAATTTTAAGTTGGTTTAAACAATGAGTTTCAAGGTCCCTCATTACAAATTATGAGAAAAGTGGTGATATTGGTGAACCTTCTATTTGTTGAGATGTTTTGTTATCAAATTGGTAAAAAGTTGAATTCAATATTAAATTTAAAGCAATTTCCATTTCCATCAAAGGAATATTACAAAATTGTTTAATGTCATCCCACTGTGCTTTTATGCTATGTATCACAAGACAATTGGGAATATTTCCAATCCTCCACTAAAACTACTAATTGGCCACAATAAGACTGTCTATATTTGCCTAGTCAGGAACTTGACCCGGTGGCCGAGATGGTTAAGGCGTCTGTGTACTAAGCAGAATACGTGGGTTCAAGTCCCGCCTGGGTCAAATATTTTCAGTCTTTCCTTCTTCTTCCATCCTTCTCTCTGCTTTGAACATATGCTTTTCTATGTGCCCGAGCATATGAATTCACATAAAGCGCAATCCTCCTATTTCTCCTATTTATTTCTATCCTTCCTCACTATCCAAGTTTGTCACCAAATTAGTTCCAATTCCTTAATAGATTCTCCTAATATTGTGTATATATAGGAAAATGTGATGAGGTCATATTAAATAACACATTTGGATAGGAAAGAGAGACAGCATAGTTGGCTTAGCTGAAATTAACAGTTGGGCTGAGCAGTAAAAATATTTCAAATGTTTGAGGACCTGAACACACTTTGTCTGTAAAGAAGGTCTGAACTGTGTGTCAGACTTGTAAAATTTTTATATTTGTACCGGAAGAATTTCTAAAAAGAAACAACATGTGAACACAATTTTTATTTAATTAATTTACTATCAACTTTATTAAAATTTATTTCTGATAAATCTGGCTGGTTTGTTCACTTATTATGAAGGATATTTAAAAAAGATGTATGTTGAGAACAGTTCTCTGGCAAAAAAGTAACATGTTTGAGAAAATGGAGGAGATAGCTATATGCCATTATTGAAAGAATAGTAAATATGATGAATTGTATAAAACATGGAAGGAAGATTAATATAAAGTCCTTGGGCAAAACCTATGACCAAATATTAATGTTGATGTTGGAAAATTGCAAAAAACGCTAATTAGTTCCCTTTTTTAACATCCCCAATGTATATAGTAAATAATACTGAAATGTTTTTGAAGCATTTGCTTCTCATTTAATTCATTCCAGTAGACTTCAATAGAATAGTCATGTTTGGAGAACCTCATAAACTGAAAGTACCTCAGAAAAAAATATGTAACATTTGGAATAACAACATTATATACACACAAAGATTAAGAATGATTCAATCTATCTCTGTGAAGGTGTCTCCAAATTTTAAAAATATACAGATAAATAAATTACTAACAATTAAAAACCAAATATGAATAATTCATCATATTTTCTAATAAAAAATACTTGAATCAATGATTGGATACTTATGAAACTTTACTTTTTATTATCTCAAAAGAAAGGAAGTTATAATACTTACTGTGGTTAGCAAGCACTCATAAAAGTCTTTAAACATGCCCAGCATATAATCAACTGAGCTGTTAGTTAGCTCAGAATCACTTTCTTTATATAGTTGCGGTAATCTGAAAATATAAATTTTTTATATAGTACAATAATAATAATAAAAAAAACAAATAAATAAATAAACATCAGACAATTTTAAGTCAGAAAAAGTAATTTATTATTGTAAAATTAAACAAAATTTCATCACTTATTTTGTCTTCTCATAAGGTTCAACTTTTTTTAAGAAAAAGATAGGTTATTCTATGCTGACTGCTGTGGTTGAAAATGTTTTCTCAATGGTCAGGTATATATACTTACATATATCAATAATAAAAAAGTAACATTTTACTTATAAGTAATATTATATTATGAAGATGCTGTGTTTGAAATCAAGTGCAAACCATATATCACTATGCAGTTGGCTGGTGTGCTTTATTGGCTTCTTACTATCTACCATAGTGACACCAAATCCCAATTTAAAGTAAGTCAGCCACTCTATGTTTAACTTTCCTGCCCATATATAACTATATAGGCCAAATTCATTAACTCATTTGGATAGGAAAGACAGAGGGCAGTTGACACGGAAAATCAACATGTAGTGCAGTCGGCAGGAACAAAAAAAATTTAAAATTTTTCGAGGGCATCATACCTCTAATTTGCCATCAATTCTAATTTGTAGACAAATTTCCACCAGATCCACACTTTATTGTGCGACAGGTAATTTTTCAATAAAAATAATTACTATTTTGATAAAGCTTTAATGTTTGAGCTATGAGAAATATTTACAACTGCAAGGCATGTGTATATCATACAGAATGATTCTGACAACATAATTTGTGTTGTCTCCTTACTCTCATGTAATGATTAAGAAGTTTTTCGAGACTCAAACACTACATTTCTCGTTGGAGTCCAGGCACACTAGACTCTTAGCTTCCAGCATAATTTCTAGAGTTTCCCCACATATATTGACACAGAAACACCACCAACAATACAATAAACACAATGAAACATGAATAGTAATAGACTGATTGTCATATTACATTATCCTCATTCACTGTAAGTACAAAATTGGATAGGTTTCTCTGACGATCAGCCAATTTTCATACCACTTTTAAACAACTATACTATTGATACTTGAATACTAAATTCATTTACTATGTCTAATGTTATGAGACACAGTATTTATACAAGTCATACAAAGTAAACGATACATGGCATAACCTTGTCTTCGTAATTTTCCATCACACAACTGTTAGTCATTGTCAATGTATAAAGGCACTTCCCCATTGAATTTCACATGTTGGTTTGTATAAGCAACCTTTGAACAGAATCAGTGAAAGGTTCCTTTGCAGTGTCATTTACACTCCACTTTTTGTTTGTAAGCTCACAAAACAATTTACAATTTTTTGAAATCTAATCACTATAAGCAGTACATACCTTGGGATTTACCATTCCATTCCATAATGATTGTGTATTGACAGATCTAACATTTGGGGGTGAACTCAGTAAAGAATTCTTCTTTGTAGTGGTACCTTCATAATTGATTTGGGTGTTGCAATTATATGATGAAACTGATATGGTAAATGGGCATATAAAGACATTAACAGAAATAGTGATAACAGAATATCAATTGAATTAGGCTACTGATAACCTTCTCCATATTAGAGGTAGTATTATTTAATTAGATAAATAAATAGCCAAATATCAGACAAAAAGTGCTAAATAAATACCACACAATGTTTCTGCAGTTCTTGTTGCTTTTATCAAGTGTACAAAAAAATGCAAGAGCAGTAAGAATGACACCTCACAAACCAGGTGATAACTCAATAGCAAAGCTAAAAGGAAATTAAATGCAATGACAATGGAAAAGCAAAGAGCGGTTGACATTAGAATAAGGAATCATAGTCATTGTTGAGATTCATAGTATCAGTTTGTATGCTAATTGCAGTGACATTAGCTTTAATAAAGAATGTAGCCTTTCTAGGTGTAGAGAATAAATAAAGTCTTCTCGGGCTAACAAAGTAAACAATTGTATTCACGTTTCGATGATGTTCACTGTCATCGACTTCTAGTAATATTAGATTTTAAAAAAGCATTTCAGATATAATTATGAAATAGGACCGGAAGTCAACAACTAAAATATTAGTATTTCAATCAAATGAACATTTCAAATTGATGATAAGTTTGGAGACTACTCTTTTCTCAATTTGATATCAAGATAGAATTATTTGGCAAAGCAGGTGTAGCTGCCAGAAATGCCAGGTTACATAAGAAATACTGGTAAAATATTGGTATGGAAAGGAAAGGAAAGTGAGATAGGTTGTGGCTTATGTTCACAGCCAGCCAGTGCACGGAATGGTGTAAAACTCCTTCCTGAAGAAGGAAGCTGAGAGCCTCGAAAATTTGAAGAACAATCTTCAGTTCCTTATGGCGACACCGCACTTCACTTTCAGGTAAGCCACAACCTATCTCTCTTTCATTTCCATACCAATATTATATATATATTTATTTATTGTAATATGACAATCGGTCATTGACAGGCTATTTCTTGTGTTATGTCTGTTTTGTTGACATACTTTTTTTGGTGCAGTGCTGTTTTGAGTATTGTGCTTACATTACACTTTAGGCGAAAATGTGTTTAGCGAAAGTTGTCTGGTGGCACTTGTAGAGAACAGAGCACTTAGTCTTCAATGGGAATTCACAGAACCTGGACCGTTTCAGTCTCTGATGTGAGCTCACAAAGTGTGGTTAGCAGTCGAGTTGCCACGTGGAACTCGTATGGAACGGGCCAATGTTTGGTATCAGAATTAAATTTCAAAACCAGTCTTGCATGTGCTAGAGAGATTGTGCAGATAGCAATTATAGAGGTGTCACATCAGTTTAAAATCACTTCCTGAGATTATTGTAATGTTCTGAAGACAATATAGTTGTTATGTTATATTTAAGTTTTGATAATTTCATTATATAAAAATTATCTTGTGCCCTAAAGGGAATAATTCTTCTACGAGTGAAAGCTGCTATTCCTTACATTATGGTGCCCAAAGTGGGGTTTTGAAACAATAAATTAATGGACATATGGAAGCAGTAACTGGAGAAGGAGAGATTCTGCACACGGAAGAAGTAATTTGGACAAGAACTCTGCAAGTGGATGCACAGGATCGTCAAAATGAAGTGGAGAATACGAGATCCTGCACGTGGTGATACAAAAATATGGATGTTTATCGATTGAAAGAAAAGTGAATGTTATAGTGAAAGTGCTACAAGAAAGAAGCGGGCAGAGAAAAAACAGGTTGGTGACAATTTGCTTAAATTTTGGTTTTGTTTTGCCTTTGTGTGGGGTCATTGGTGTTTTTCTGAAAAATGGCTGAACAAGAAAATGTCAATGGGATAGAGTCTGAATTTTAGGTAGAAAATAGAACAATGGAGCAAGTGTTAAATTTAATGAATAAAAAATTTGATGTGGTAAGGGACGTTCTAAATAGCCAAAATTTAAAATCTGATGAAATTTTTTTTTGTATTAAGGCATGATTCAAATGTTATGCACTATTATTTTAATGTAAAATCTTATATATTAAGGGATGACATTAATGAAAAGAAATAAGATTTAAATAGCCTAAATGTTAAATTAAATGTATTAAGGGATGATGTTAATGTCAAAATTGAGAAGCAAAAGACTGAAGTAAAAGTATTGCAACGTCAAGTTGTAATGCAAAATAAGACGATCAAACAGGAAATAGTAGAGGATGGAATTTTTTAAAAATAATATAACTGATAACATAGATGAAAGGGTTGAAGTGCTATTGTAGAATGAGTAAAGTAAAAATTGAGAAAACGGTGGAGTGTAAGGGGAGTATGTGTGATTTTTCTAGGATGGGCAATGATAGAATCCAAAATTTGGAAAAAACAATAGCAGGCATGCAGGATAGTTTAAAGTTCTGTTCAAAAAGTGTTAGAAGTTGGGGTCCACCTAAAAGAACAAAACTAAAACTGACTAGATCTGGAAATATGGGGAATCAAAATCTTAAGAAATTTATCAGGGGTTTCCAAAATTATTTTTAAATTTATTAACATGCCAGAGTGCAACCAAGCTAGAATTATGGGGAACTTTTGGGAGAGAAGATCAAATGGAAATGGAAAATGAAACAGAAGGCTATCGAATTCTTTATCAAAAATGCAAGGTACCGAGCCAGGAGAAAGAAAGTTAAAAGCAGGGAGTTTAAGAAGGGAGGTTTGGTTTTGGTAAAAAAGTTGTGAATATCCTACAGGGCTAAGAAGAACGGATATAAAATACAGAACATTTATAACAGACCATTTTGGGTGTTCAATCAAAGAGAGTATAAGAATATTGAAATCAGTAAAATTGGACAGAACAGGGTTTAAAATCCTTTAATGTGCCACATCTTGTCCCTTACTAAGAGAGATAAAATATTTGTAGCTGAGAGATATCACAAAGTAATTATGTTAATTGAAAATTCAAAACAGTTGTCAATTTTATATATATCAAACTACTGTCAATTGCATAAAAAAATTATGTCAATGTTATGTTTCAAACAGCTATCAATTTTATGTTTCAAATGGCTGTCAATTACGTATCTTTCAAACAGCTGTCAGCGGTAGGTATCAAAATGTTATTAGGTTTAATTGTTTCAAACTAAGTTCTTATGAGTGTGAAGTCTAGGTCAATCTATCCAATACAATGAATTAAAAAGGTTAATATACAGTTGCAAAGCAGTAAACAGTAATTGTCAGACAATGACAGTGGTATGAAGTGTAAAAGAAGAGCAAAGCGATAAATACATAAATCCAGTGAATTTGGAAGTATTTCAAGAAGATTTCAAACAGTTGGATGCATTTATAGAGGGCTGACTAAGAGAATGTTAAAACAAATAAAAACAATTAACCTTTCATTTTTATTCCAGCATGAGTGCCACAATAGCTCAGGTAAAGTTTTCTTAAAGTTACCCCCTGAGTTAAAAGATCTCTTGGCTCTTAGAAAAGCTAGTAAATACTGTAATAATATTCACAATTGTAAAAATCAAATATAAGTAATTAAAATTTTGAATGGTACTATGAATTACCATTAATTGGGCCCAAACCTGAGTAAAATTAATTGAATAAAATATTCCTTATTGAATTTGAAAACAAAATTATAACAACATTCTATCTCTACAAATTTTCGCCTGAGAAACCATTATCAATGTGGCCGCAGAAGAGTAGATAAAATAAAATTTACAGGATAAATATATATATGGCAATATATGAAAAGCCAGCATTCTATAGAATGCCTAGGTATTGTATATAATGCCTGGCGTTTTTAGGCAATGTATGAAATATGAGAATTATTACATACTTTCCCTAGGCATTGTATATAATACCTAAGCATGACAAATGCTATTTAGGCAAAGTATGAAAAAAGGTCCTGATAAGGCTATTATATAAATGACGTGCATTCTTCAAAAATACAAATGTTATTCTGGAAAAAAAAAAATGAGAGTGCTACGATAATATGTGACTAGTTTGTAGGCTACTTCTGCTCTTTTTGACGTTAGAGACTTAAGAATCACAAATTTTGTGAGATGATCTTGGTACACCATAATAAATTCCTATTCTCTTTCTGGCTGAAACTTCAAGTTAATAAGATCTACCTGATGACGGGAATTAAATTCGGGAAAAATTATAGGTTTTTAAATACCTTTCTGCTTTTTCTGGTAAGGTACACAAAGGTGAATGTACAGTTCAATATCATGAAGGGTAACATATTTGTATTTGGTTGAAAGTTCTATCAACATTCTATCACATATTCCATGTCCTATAGCCAAATGAGCTTCATGAAGTATATGAAATAACTCTGAATCCATGACATAATAATGTATAGTACTGATGCCTTCTTTAACAAGATAAATGAGTTTTTGTTTTCTACAATCATCAAATCATAGCAATTCAGCAACCAATAGTCACTGGGTTCCTTCTTAGTCATTTTCGCTTTTTGTACATCATTTAGTAACTTCTGGTAAGTAGTTTTGGTTAAGAACATACGGTTTTTTACAACATTAACTAGAATTTTGGACAGTTCATCGTCGAAGCGTTGTTTCATGTCTATATACCATGACTCTTTCTTCAACACTACAGCTTCCTCCTACATTTCATGGACTTCAGAAAAAACTATTTTTTTATTGACCCAATTGAAGTAAACTTGCGTATTTTGACACTCCCGAACAAACTGCAAAGTTCAACTGACAAATTCTAAGCCTGAGGTACGTGTTACAAGTCATGTGCCTTGCCACGTGATATTTGAAATGGATCGGAGATATATTTCACATTTTGTTGGTTTCTCATTTGGCATTCTATAGAATGCCTAGGAAATGTGTGAAATATGAATTGTTTCGTACATTGCCGGTTAGTTTTCGGCATTATATACAATGCCTATGCATTCTATAGAATACCGGATTTTAAACATATATTGTGGAGATGATCAATGTGTAATATAAGTTTTATTTAATAATTTTTTCTTTAATATTATTGTCAGCATAATTATTGAGGCCGAGCATTGTTCGGTGCAAGAATGCAGAGATTGTAAAGGTTGCTACACTATTATTGTCAGAAAAGCGTATGTAATACGGACATAACTTTGACAAAAACATGCGGTGTGTGTTGTGAGAGCGCCATACGAGTGTGTTTTTGGAGCCTCACCAGTCTGGTCATGGTGTGTGAATATAATTTTGGAGACCAGCCAAGGATTCTCTTGACTAAATAATTAGGAAATCAGTAAAATCTAAGCTGAAAATATTACATTTGGCATTTACATATTTCTACAGAAAAACTGTGTGGCAATAAGTACAACGTAAAGTTTATGAACAGTTGTTAGAAAGGTGCCAGAATTTTATTGTGAAGTGAAACGATATAGCAACCAGTGTTATGTCCTGTAAATTAAATATTTTCCTTTAAAATATAATAACTGTGGAGTGCACAATATGGTACAAAGATGGTCAAAATAAAATGGTATGTAGAAAGTGCATTTTGTAAACATTTATGTTAAATATAATTTACTGTCACATTTATCCATATTTGTCCATATTTGTCAATTTTTTTAGTTTTTTTGTTGTTGTTATATTCTTTTATACAATTTTGAAATTGTAAATTACATTTATCTTTTCTTTTGTAACTTTCGTGACAATTGCAAATCATTATCGTTATTAGAGGCCCAGTAAGCAGCTCTGAGATTATGAGTATAATTAAAGCTGTGGCAATTCATTAAAAACATAAAAATGTATAAAATTGAAAGTAATTTGAAATTGCCATCTCTTACACGAATCACAATCACACCATAACAAAAAAACTCCATCAGCCCTTACAACTATCCCCCCACCCTAAACATTTTACCTGTCCCCAAATCAAAACCACAATAAAAAAAAGCTTCCACAGGACATGACCACATCACCAACCGCCATCTAAAATAACTCCCTGCCCCCCAAAAAATAATACTTATCACCTATATCTTGAATGCCATCCTCAGAACTACCTACTACCCAACCAAAAGGAAACATCCCACCATAACCATGTTACCGAAACCAAACAAGCCAAAATCCCACCCTGAAAATTACTGACCTACATTTTCCAACCTATTCGAAAAATTACTTCTCCATCATTTAATCAACCAACTCTCCTTGCTAGTTCCTGACACACAATATGGTTTTCGCCCAAAACATTCCTGCTACCATTAATTATACTCCCTCTCAAACATCATAAACAACTTCGAACAACGCAAATCCTGCATCACCACTTTTATAGATATTTAAAAAGCTTTCAACAAAATCCATCATCCTTCTCTACTTTCAAAAATCAAAGATTACCTTAACGACACCCGCTATAGAATACTGCTCAACTACCTCTCCAACAGAACCTTCTCCATCAAAATAAATATTCACATCTACCAACTCTACCCCATCGCTGCAGTTGTCCCCCAGTGTAGCATTATTGCCCCTTTCCTATACATCTTCTCCCACGATATAATACAACATTCTGCCACTAGCACAATCTGCTTCACAGATGACATTGACATCTCCAATCAAACCTCCTCTCTCATCTCCAATATCCAACCTCTTCAATCAGCACACACGCACCTAGAGCATTGGTCCAAACAATGGAAAATCAGCATCCCAGTAACCGTTCCATTCACCCTAACCAAAACCCTCCTCCCCACATGCCCCTGTATCTAAACAACGCAGAAATACCCACAAAAACAGAAACCACCTACCTACGACTCCTCTTTGATTCAAAGCTCTTTTGGAAACCTCCTCTCCAAAATCAACCTTAAACTCACAACTCTATACGCTCTCCTAAACAGAAAAGCCCCACTCACCCTCAGCACAAAACACCTAGTATATCTCTCCATAATACAACCCCCCTGGCCCTACATATAAGGAGCAACAACCAAAATCCAAACAAAACAAAATCCTTCGCACCATTACTAACTCTTCCTGGTACGTACCTCAGAAATTCCATCATCCACCACAACATTAAACTTCCCAAAGTCAAATCCCGCCCCCCACACACATGCACACACACACGCAAACGTGCGGGCGCGCGCACACACACACACTCTCTCTCTCTCTGTGACTCACTCTGAAATAGTATCAAACATTATATTCCATCCCAGTTTACCCACATTATACTTTCAATTATTTTTGAGTACTCAACAATGCAACAGAAATAAATTAAATCAGATATTCCACTATTGCCAATTCTGCCAATAGTAACAAATTAACTAAGCAGACATTTATTATACCACATAACCCTACTTCAAATAGGCAGTGTTGATATGCAATACATTGAGAATGAAACATCAATCAATTTATCTTGAAATAATTACCAAAAATTCCATTTGATTCAAATAATTGTTGTGTGGTGGTATTCACTGAAAGTGTATCAGCAAAGAATTAAATATTAAATTATGAAGTAATCATAATCAGAGCTAAACAAAAACTTCTAGCTAATTACGCTGATGTTATTTCCTTCTCTACACTCACAGAAAAAAGGTGCTTACAGTAATAATTAATACTGAGATACTTTGGTTCATAAAGACCTTTAAATTGATTGAAGTCAAGATTCAGTGAATAATGAATTGAGTTTAAGTACAAAGACCGGAAATGTATAACACTATATCATTTAGTTGTCACAATATGATTTCCTTAGCATTCCAGCTATACCTATACATACCTTAAAAATATTGAACAAAGTCTTGTCAGACTTGTGGCTTCTTTGGAAAAAAGTGCTCTGTATGCTATTGAGGCTGGAAGATGAATTTGTAATGGCAAATCATTTATCTCTGATATAATGCAGACCTGAAAGGTTTAATTTTAAATATTACAACCACATATTAATAATATATATTGTAATATACACTAATGTTGTTAATAGTATAAGTTTCAAAATTGTACAATTAAAAAGTTTATTGATTAAGATAAAGTTGAAAGAATATTTGTCATGCTTCCAGACATGTTTTGTTATTGTAGAAGTGTCCTAAGAAAACATGTAGAGGTTTCTGACAGTCAGTTGGAGACACAACAGTCAAATGAGTACACCTGTTTAGACAGTTGAAAATCAAATACTATCTAGATCTCATAAACAGACAGCATTAATGTGGATAGAGGAGGTGGATTTTTATGTAGTGAAAGAATTAGTTGGTCAGCAGAGTTCATTTGTGGTGTTCGTTGAGAGAAGTCGAGAGGAGGGGCTATAAATGTGGCCAATCAATATTAAAAGGTTTTTTTGGATATTGATATATGAAATAGACCAACGGAGAATATGTGCTAAAAGTTTAGTGGCAAATCACAATTAAATTCTACCCATAAGGTCAATTGCTGGATTTTGAAATACTTTAATTGACTGGTGTCTGTGGGTAAACATGTTGGGCCCATAGGCAAGATCCTATTGTCTGGAGCTCTGAAAGGAATGAATGGGGTGGGTTCTGTGAAAGTGTATTGTCAATTGGATGTGAAATAAGGACTATTATATCAAATTTTTAAAAAATCTTACAGTTAGAGCTGATTGTGTTGTGCAAAATTTTGGAATGATTGAAAATGGTATGTTGAGTATTATTTTTAAATTTAGTAAAATTATTACTGTACATCATAAACTTTGCATAATTGTTTCACTGTCAAAGACTTGCAAGAAAGGATATTGTGCGAGTCGGGTGAGGCCGACGAGTCCTGAATAATTGCGGGGGCGAAATAACTGCAGCTGCAAGGAAAGTCAGTGGGTGTAAGGGTCCAGGCACTTGTTGACTTAGGATCTGGAGAAATTAGTATCGCGCACTTGTGAGCGGAGAGGTCCATAGACAAATTGGACCTGTCGCGATTGTCGGGTTTTGGACAAAAGAGGGCAGCCAGCGGAAGGACTCCAACGAGAAGGACGTAAATTTCGGTAATGGGATTCTGTCACCGTGACGTTGCGACGTAATTTTGCATCAAGAGAAAAACAAGGAGGCTATTGGTATATATAGGGGAAATAACCTATTGTGTGGACAGTTAGCGTGGGAGAGGAGACAGTTACAGTTAGCGTGGGAGAGAGGTGCAGGACGCATCGAAGAGACAGTTAACAGTTAGCGTGGGAGAGGAACGAGAGACAGTCAGCGTAAGAGAGAGATGCTGTGGGCATCGAACGTGTAGCATAGTCAGAGTCAGTCAGAGTGGAGCCAGCGTGCTGAATGCATCGTGGTTGGAGTTTGAGACAGAAATAGTCAGCATCAGTCAGCAAATCTATAACAACTACAAACATTTTTAACATACAGAAGCTCTATCTGTATGAGTAGGAGAATTTGACCTGTCTTCGATGGTAGGCGACCTGGATACGCAGTCGACGTCAAGGAGTGTCACGACGAACACCTGGGATATTTCACTGGATATGGAGAACCAGATATCGGCGAACCAGTGATATTGTGTTAGTCAGTGAGTGAATGTCAAAGCTATAAAGTGCGTGTCTAAAGAAAGAGTCGAAGTAAACCTGAGAAACCGTAAGTTGGAATGTATAATATTAACAGATGTAAATGTTATTAAAGGATAACAGTCAGATGTCGTTCTCTTCTTTTGATAATAAAGTTAGAAGCAATCTATAGTTTAAGTTCATTAATAAATTTAGTAGATACTTTTGTTTAATTTAAAACATAAATGTTGGGTCTTTTTAATAGTTCGATTCTGTCCGTTGTCAAACCCAGTAGAGACCCATGAGAGCATGAGTTCTTATTATAATAGTAAAATATTAAATTCAATTATAATTTCTGATGAAGTTTAATAAATTTGTTTGTTAAAATCGAAATCATATATTTTTTATGTATACCCAATGTGGTTATTACAATATATATATATATATATATATATATATATATATATATATATATATATATATATATATTAATAATAATATTAGTAAGGATATGGAATTGTCAAAATTAATTGTGATATTGGTATGGAAAGGAAAGAGATACATCTTGTGGCTTACCTGTAGCCATAGGGAACCGAAGGAAGTTCTTCAAATTTAATCAAATTACTCATCCCTAAACCTGATTCACAAACCGAAAACATGACCTGTATCCACCGTGAAATCATTTGCTGCTTCCCCATTTTTGATAAAAATGCCACGAGCATCCTCAAATGTGCAACCACTATTTGTTGTGTCACCGCCCAAGGCCACTTACAAAAGTTGACTAAGTTAGTGGCCTGGTGGGGTGTTTATTGTTTATGGGCTACTAGCCATGCAGTGGTCAAAACTTCACAGTCCGCAGCCAGCTGGTGCACAGAATGGAGTAACACTCGTTCCTGAAGGAGGCTGAGTACCTCTGAAAATTTGAAGAACTACCTTCGGTTCCATTTGGCTATACCATACTTCACTTTCAGGTAAGCTATTTCACTTTCCTTTCCATACCAATATCGCTATAAAAATTTGAAAAAATTTATTTCCAGGGCAATACATAACTACAGTGATAGTGTATTTTATTTGGAATGTTTTCTAATTACTTTAATTTATTTTCTTTCTTTTATCAATTTGTACGGCCCGTTTGTTGAAAGATTCCATTTGAATCAATTAGATTGTTGGATAAGTGTAATCTATGTTGATTATCTGAACATTAGGGTTGCAGGTGGGGAGGCCAAATGTTCTATTGGTTGACATTTAATCACGCAAATCAATTTGTGACAACTTGATTGGATAATGGAGTTGTGCGATGAGCCTGCAACAAGGAAAACACTCATCTCAGGGCTCAAAGCATGTGGTTGGGTTTGGGGCCCCACATGAAGTTCTTTCTTCTTAGTTCAACTTCAAAAATTTCCTTGAATTGTGCCTCAGTAAAGACATTTAGGCTAACAGCGAGCCTTGAATCTTAACAAGGCCCGCTTGCAGTATCCGCTCTGCAAAGTTGATGAAAAGAATGTTGGCCCAGATATATTGAGTTAGTCATCATATTTTCCTCTGACATCCAACAACCCACAAAACCCTGGAGAAAGTGATTTTCATGTTAAAATTTAACATAATTGTTTTCTGTATTTAAAGATTTCATTCCATTTCTATAAGAGATAACATTAAGTGTATGTCTGATTTATTTTTATGTCAATAAACACGTTGTACTGTTAAATAGACCACACTTTTTTTTTGTATTCAATTTAGTATTGCCACCAATCGAACTTCTGGTCAAAGAAAGGTTGAGAATCCATCTGAGATGCACAGAAACACCAGAGGAGTCTCAAACAGCCATCAAACACACAGAACAGACAGCAACACAAGAAGACTGGCAAACTCGCTGTGAAGCCACCACCAAAGAGAGGTTGACATACTGCCTCATTCAAAACATAGAGAAGTGGAGTAAATGTGGACACGGAGAGGTGGCGTACTACACAACCAAATTTCTGAGTGGGCACGGGTGCTTCAGGTAGTACCTACATTGCTTTAGGTTGGACGATAGTCCGGATCTCTGGAGAGTGCATAACATGTTTTTTACACCTGTCCACACTTCGAAGTGAAACAGACCAGGATCACACAAGGCTTTGTGATTGACAGAAAGGAACTGTCATGATCAAATAGGTGCATAAAGATAAATAGTTTTCCTAATAAATAGGTGAATAAACTGAAAAAAAAAATAGGTGAAAGTAAGAGAGATGTGCTCAGCACTATTATCCCCCCACGAAGTAATGCTTGGTGTTGGTGCCGTGTGGGGAGTTAACAGAGACCGATGGGTTTTAGTGAGTAGTAGTCTACGGACTGAGCCCTACATAACGTATGCAGAGGTATGCGTAAATGCATTTCTCCCACCTCCTCAAAATAAAATAAAATACACACACATATATTATGGTAATAAATTTTAATGTTCTATTGCTGGCTTGCTCACAGCTTATTAATTGTTCCCATTAATTAATACAATGAAACTTTGGTGAGTTGCTGTGCGCATGCTTACGAAGGTTTCTGTCCGCATTTCGAAGCATTAGGCAACTTCAAATAAGTGAACGAAGGTGAAACTTTAAAATATGCCATAATAGCCAATATTTGTGTCAAATAATTAGTTTTTGGGGTAAATGAGATTAATAGTTTCTGTTTTTTTTTTTAGTGTATAATTTCAATCCTTTACAGCATAAGAAGTCAGGATGGAGGGATGTTACATAAAAATAATGTGAAACAACCACGATTGCTGTTAAATCCAAGGTTATAAAAGTCAATGAGTTTAATTCTGACATTCAGTATGTAAGTTAAGTTGTAGTTCAACCCCTATGTGTGGGGGAGAAGTGGGTAAAAGGTTGTTATATAAATGTAATGACTAAACAACTGAGACTGATGTTTAATCTGGGCTTAGGGAAGCCACAGAGTTTAATTCTGACATTTAGCATGCTGGTTAGTGTAGTTCAACTCCTAGCCCTGGGGTGGAATGCGTACAATCCTAAATGTGTAGATCAATTTCTACAAAACTGTAAACATATGTTCCTTACAATCCAGGAAGAAATGCCTGTCGGAGAGAGGGTTTGAACTGCGTGCTGGCTGGGCATGACTTTCTGCTATATTAATATGCTCAACTGTTAAAAACAAACCAACAAAAAGGACCAATAGATTCAATGTTATTGCATCATGTCCTTTTTTTCTTTGCAATCAGTAGAATATCACCATTAGCATCAGTCTGCAGGACTTTACACCTTACTACCCATAAATGGTTTGAAAAGAGTGAATCAGACTGCATTTTATTTTTGCTGTAACTGAGAAATTCACAGCATTCAAACTTTAGTTATTCTCAAATTCACCATGGCGTTTGGCACACAGCTCTGTCGTTATTCTGCAGTAGGTTCCCCATTTACCATATTTATCTATGTATGGATACAAACACATTTATGTATATTTTGAGGAATGAATATAACTTATGATTTAAAAATGTGAACACAGCCATAATTACATGTAATAACATTAATAAAATATAAAGTAACAAATTACGTGTTCTCAAATCAAAATTATTAAAAAACACATAACTGTTCCAGTTTATTAGCTTCTTTACTTTCTAATTTGAAGGAATTAGGAAAAATCATTACAATTACTCACCAGTTCAAAGAAATCTAAACTTGCATGGAGGAGATATTGATCATCTTCACAATACATTTCATTTGCACACAAATTTAAAATAAAGCTTGCAACATTAGATACAACTTCCTCTGGGAGAAAATTCTCCACTGCACCACCAAATAAATGGCGCCTTGGTGGCTTACTTCTAACTACCTGTAAAATCAAAACAGTACAACATTGAAAATGTATAATTTAAATTTTGAAGGTTTAATTAACTTTGAAGAAAATTATTAATTAATATGTATAAAACACAGGGCTGTGTATAGGTGAAACATAAGTGTTGGGAAAGATTAGAAAGCAGATAAATATAAAAAGAAGTTGACAAAATATAAAATCAGGTAAAAATACAATAGAGTGGGAACATCTTTGAGGAAATAACAGCAAAATAAATTCCAATGCCTGTTGATGACAAATTTTTTACCTAAGTTTGTACTATATTGAGAGTTGAAAACAGTCACACGTTATATATTTAGTCATAAATTAATTTATTAGATGTTCAGATTTTTTAGCAGCCAATTTGTGAAGGCACATAAGTGTACTTTGCACTTAAAACTATACTAATTAGATAAAATATAACCAAATAACAGACAAAAATAAGTGCTAAATAAATACCACACATTTCTGCAATCCTTGTAACTTTTACGAGGTGACGCAAGTGCACAAACTAGGTGACAAACAAGAAGCCCGTGCAGTTTGTTGTTCTTATAGCATTTGAGTTTTTTCCCATCCAGTGTTTGTTCCTGGATTGTGACATGTGTACAAAGTTGGGTAGAAATAGCTTCAGATATTTGAGATTTTACATTAACTTTGTTTTATCCTCATCCACTCCCACTACAGGAGACTAAACTAAACTACAAGTTAAATGGCATGTTGAATGTCAGAATTAAGTTCAGTGACGTCCATAACTCTAGATTCAAAACCAATCTCAGTTGTTGTAGAATTAAAATTATGGAACAGTCTTTCAACCCATTCTTCCCCTGTCCCTCTACTGAGCAGCTGAACTTCAACTTAAACAGGATTTAGAATGACAAAATCAAAAGGTAGGACGTTGGCAAAAGTAATGAAAATGTACTGCAAAATCAGACAACCAAATGAATATAAAAATTAATGAAACGAAATCAACATACAGAACTTTTACACTTCAAAAAAGCTAATGCCCACCCATATCAATTAATAATATAATAACACCGAAATAGCAGTCAGTTAAATATTTTGGGTTACATTTGGTCAAAATACTAACCTGGAGAGAACATATCACACACGCAAAAAAAGATTGATCTAAAATTAAAAGAGTTAATGTGGCTACAAGGTAAAAGTTTTCAATTTAACTTCAAAACAACGTTCTAGTATATAAAACAATTATCAAACTGATATGGACTTATTTTATTGAGCTTTGGGACTGTGCCAGAAAGATGAGTATTGCTTTCCTGCACATAAGCCATTTGATCAATGACAGAAATTCCCTGGTATGTTTCAAATCATACCATTCATACTGACCTCGACATACCATCTATCAAAGCAGGAAACACCACGGGAAAATCAAAAACCACAGAAACACACTGGTGCAGACATTACTTCAACAATAAGTCAACAGACAACAGACTTGAAATAGGTTTTTTAGGGTCATCTTCATGGAGGCATCCTGTTTGTCATTTTCAATTAATCCTGTCATTGTTGGACTCTAATTATTATTGTCCTAGTGTAGGCCAAAGGAAATCAGCTGAACAATTTAAGCTGAATTGAAAACAAAAGAAATAGCTACTTGGCAGTTTCCACTTGATTGTTAAATATGTTTATTGTATTAACCTGACAATTCTTCCTCACATTTTCTACTTTTCCTCTAAATCTGACATATTAAAGAAGATGTCGGTTTTCTTTTGACAGCAAAAGTTTTTATTTTTGCTTTTAATGATAACTGAAAAGTTTTACTGAATTTCATTAATTTGGAGGCATGGTGCAAATGCAATAATTTACATATCATAACTAATATATGTAAAGCAGTATCCTCACTGATAATTGACATTTTTTTTTAGGAAATCTGTATCAACTGCAGTTGGCCTGGCTGTGCAACGTTACACATCTAACCTTACAACTAGCTGAGAACACTATTGTTTACAAACTGCTACCAGTTATAAACAGCGACCCAGACTGCTTAAACCGCACACTATCGGACCCGCTATTCATCGCAGAAGAAACCTATCAAAAAATCTCTACAAATCATTGATAACCACAACTCCTGCATCCTAGGAGTCACTCACACGACAATGCATTACACCAACAAAACAGACTTCGTAGACGACATCTCAGAAGAACAACACGCCGCCTCATCCCACATCATCTATAAACTCCAATTTTCAAACAGGAAATCAGCTGCTCATCCAGAATCCACACAGAAACAACCTCAAACCAACAAACTACAGGACACGTCTACACACTACCACTTCGAGCAACCAGCTGCCATCATGGACTTCTCCAACGATGAGACAGTGAGTTCTTTAAGAGCCAAATCAACAGACTCTCCTTCCACCCCTTTCTACCCCCGCATCCAAACAAAAAAGCAGAATACAGCTAACAATCTATCCAGCCTCCCTTCAACTAGTGCAAAGTCATATTCCAAAAACATATGCAACGCACCATTCACCACCACTAACAGGTTTGAACTATTACAAAATCTTGATGACGAACCTAAAATCAACCAAATCCCCATAGATACTTCCAAAAAAACCACCTCCAATCTTCATCAATAATACAGACAACCTCACCCACATATATCATTGCCAAATAAAAGTTGAACCTCCCAAACCAAAAAAATACATCCCACAGTGTCTCTGATGCCAGAACTATGGCCATACAAAAACTACTGCTTTAATCCCCCCCACTGCGAGTACTGTGATACTATCCACCCACCAAATGCCCAATCCCAAAAACCTCTCCACCCGTATGCACAAACTGCCATGGTAACCATACGGCAAACTATAATGGCTGCCCAATATTCAAATCCCTCCAATCATTCTACACAAAACTTATCCCAACCAATTTGTCTGCACTTCAAAATCCCCAGCAACTATATCTCCTCAGGCCACAAACTCTTCCCTCTCCATCCCAAACTCCACAAAACAACTCTGGCGCTACATCCGACGCCAATATTGTCAAACAAACTCACCCCACTTACACCCCACAACAAACAAATGCTGACTTGCCTAACCAAAATAACATACTCTACTCCTTGTGTTTGAAAATAGACCATCACAACACCTTTACTTTAATCCAATTCCTAACCACAATAATCCCCAAGCTAATGGACACCCAAAAATGACACATCCTCCCCCAACAATACATTACCATATGAACTAGGGACGCCCTTTGGAGATACCAATAAATACCACAAAATTACCCTATTCCTACAAAAAAAGAACATCAATCTCCTGCTATTAACTGAAACCAAACTCATTCCCACACAGCCTTACAACATTCCAAATTATAAAACCTACAGAGCTGACCATCCCAGCTCCTCCAGAAAAGGCAGTTCTGCTATTCTAATCAGAAGCTCTATGGATCACAACCAACTGCCTTCCATATCCCTCAAAGTTCTGCAAATAACACTCAAGACAATCAGTATCATCCATATTAACATCTCCTCATTCTACTCTGCTCCAGCCAACCAAATCACATCTGACATCTGGAAAAAGCTACTCTCCTCCTGCTTTCCGCCCTACATAATAGGATCCAGAACTTCTAATACCAGAGGTAAAGACCTCAACTAGATCGTCTCCAAACTCCATATCAAAATAATACATCCTACCAAACCAATTTACTACCCCGACAGTGTCAAATCACCAGACATACTAGACGTCTTCATCTGCCACGAAACCATACAATACCTTTCCAACCCACAAATACTCCATGAACTCAGTTCCGATCACTTACCATAGCACAAGTAAATCTATCCCTTCCTCCAATACCACCAACCACAGGCCCAACAACACATTCACGAACTGGATCCACTTCTCTCAAATAATAGAAAAACTAACAATCCTCAATATCCCACTGAAGTCACCCTCAGACATAGACTTAGCCGTAAATCATCTACAATCTATCATCCTCACTTCTGCCGCTACAGCCTCCCACCAAAAAGTACCAAAACCAAATTCAAAACCTACTCCAAGAGAAAGTTTTGTGAAAACAATGGTACAATTCCAAAAACCCCACAGTCAAACGTCAATACAATGACACCACCCAAAAACTACTAAAAGACTCCAAACATTACAAAAACCTTTAACAACTCAATGCAGCTGACAAATCACTATGGCTAAAAACTAAATATCTGACCAAAAAAAAAAACTGACATCCTCCCACTTAAAAAAGACAACCAATGGTTCACAAACCCCTCACTAAAAGTGTGAACATATTCACCCAAATATTGACCAAACAATATTCCCACAACTCCTCCTTTTACACCAATCACACCATAGCAACAAAACTCTATCAGCCCCTACAGCTATCCCCTCTCCCTAAACTTTACACCCCTTCCCAAATCAAAAGACAAAAAACCAACTAAAAAACAAAGACTCCCCAGGACATGACAACATCACCAACCGCCATCTAAAACATCTCCCAAAAAATACAATAATCCTAATCACCTACATCTTCAATGCCATCCTCAGAACCACCTACTACCCAACCAAATGGAAACATGCCACCATAATCATGTTACCAAAATCCCACCCTGAAAATTACCGACCAATAAGTCTCCTTCCTACAATTTCCAAACTATTTGAAAAATTACTTCTACCTCATTTAATCAACCAACTCTCCTTCCTAGTTACCAACACACAATATGGTTTTGCCCAAAACATTCCTGATGCCATCAATTATACTCCCTCTCCAACCTCATAAATAACTCCAAACAATGCAAATCCTGCATCACCACTTTTATAGACATCAAAAAAGTTTTCGACAAAATTCATCACCCTTCCCTTCTTTCCAAAATCAAAGATTACCTAAATTACACCCACTATAGAACACTCCTCAACTACCTCTCCAACAGAACCTTCTCCATCAAAATAAATAATCACGTCTAACAAACCCCACCCCATTGCTGCAGGTGTCCCCCAAGGAAGCGTTATTGTCCCCTTCCTATAAAACATCTTCTCCCACGATATTCCACAACATCCCACCACTAGCACAATCTTCTTCGCAGACGACATTGCCATCTCCTACCAAACCTCCTCTCTCACCTCCAATATCCAACCTCTTCAGTCAGCACTCTCGCACCTAGAGAATTGGTCAAAACAATAGCAAATCAGCTAAATCCCACCAAATCAGTAACCGTCCCATTCACAAATCCTCCTTCGCACATCCCCCTCTATCTAAACAACGCCAAAATAGCCACAAAAACAGAAACCACCTACCTAGGACTCCTCTTTGATTCAAAGCCGTCTTGAAAACCCCACATTAAACACCTCCTCTCCAAAATTAACCTTAAATTCAGAAATCTATATCCGCTCTTAAACAGAAAATCCCCACTCACCCTCAGCACAAAATGCATAGTATATCTCTCCATAATACAACCCACCTGGTCCTATGCCTCATCCGTATGGGGATACAAAATCAAAACAAAACAAAACAAAACAAAACAAAACATAATCCTTCACACCATCACTAACTCTCCCTGGTACCTCAGAAATTTCATCATCCACCACGACATTAAACTTCCCCAAGTCAACTCAATAATCACCAAATCCATAACCTCATTAATCAAAAGCACCTTCAATCATCCTAACACCACGATCCAGCAATTCCATAGTAACCCTCCCTCACCACTACACTCACGTCACCTCATGAGAAAAGGACCAGTCGACTTCATCCTTCCCTTAGAACACTCTGGCATCTCCTAACCCACCCCATCTTCACACCCACAGACCCCACCTACCAATTCAATCCAACCCATCAAATTCAACATCACAAGTGAACCCTCATAGAATGTATGCCCCTTAGACACACAAATAAAGATAAATTTTGCAAAATTAGGTTAATTGCTGAATTACCATCCTACCATGTAAATTATGTACACATTTAAAATTTGTATATACTATAACTATATTTAACCAACAGATAATCTGATGATAAAAGTTTTGTCAAATAAATATTAAAAATACTGCAGTTGACACACGGTTGTGTAATTGTGAATCTACAAATTCAAACTTGTATACCGCATATAGTTTTTCAGCTACAAGTTGAGATATGAATGCCTAACAAATAAATGAAAACTAATTGTTATAATAGTTTTTTTCTGTTTTGATGCCTAATCTATTAATTACAGAACAAAATCAACACATAAATCTTGTATTGGAAATAATATTAACTCAAGAACTAATAAAGTATCAGTGATGAAATGTTAAACACCTGTTATTACAGAAATGTAGAGTTTTTTTGTGAAAATTTTGGATTTTCAAAGTGTTTCCTTTCAAATTACTGACAATTTTAGAAAATTTCAATGCTTCTAGACCCATGGAAAAAAAATGAGCTTGGTTCTCTGGTCTGAAACTATTTTGTGGAGTAGTATACAATATAGCCTTATTCAGAAAAAAACTGAACTTGAGTCTAAGTAGTTTCTTTAAAAAATTATTCTAAAAATGCAGATTTTGAAACATCCACATTCAAACATCTGTTTTAACTATTTGTAATAAAGTAAGCCTAAAGGTTCACCTAAGATAAAATATTGAGCTTAGATAAATAAAGATCCAAAAAATTGACAAAGTAAGTGATTCTTGTTACTTTGGTCAGGTGATTTAAAAAAACACAAGAGCCAAATAGAATATTTTACATTTACTTCTCTCTCATGTGGCTCGAGTGTATTCAATATTTTTGAATATATAGAGTTTAATACAAACCTATGCTTGACGAAGTATGCTCAAGTCCCTTCACAAAAATGTCGCTAAAAATATAAAAAATAAATTAACGTCTGTTTTTAACTCTCTGAATATAGTACAACCTTCGATAAAAAAAATAATCATGTTGTCAGCATAACTCAATAGTTTCAGAGGATTTGATAATTAAAATATATTAGAAGTAAAAAATAATATTCAGTATAAAAGAGAAATCATTTAACAAATTGATACTGAAATAGACAGTAAGTGATAAAACAGACCTGATGAAAGCAACAATGTTTGCAGAAACAATTTTCATATTTTAGATGTCATTTAACTGAAAAGTAACCAAAAATAAAATGCAAAATAAGTTAACATAAAATAATAATAAAACCACTCACAAAATTGATCAGAAAGTGTCCCATAGTTGAAACTATTCTGCACTTTTTCTCCACTGGGATTGTTGCAAATAAAGATGTCAATGCAGGTTTAAAACTCTGTAAATAACCTGTAAAGTCATTAAAAAATTAATTTATTCATATCAATCAATAATTCTATATAAATAGAACATTTTATTTTTTAATACAACAGTGGACTATGAAGATTGCAAACTGATAATAAATTAGGTTTGACTGATTGTAACATAAAGAGTTTTAGAATCATCAGAAGACAATGCCAAAACAGGTAATTGATTAAATACATTTGTAAAGGATCAATACATTTCTTTAAGAGTAAATAATCACATTTAGTCCAACTTCGTATTTTATAAAAACTATGTGATGGAAATGGTTTTTAATACATAATGAATGTCATGCATTGCTCATTGAAAATCTGTTCAGTTTCCTTACATTACATACAAACGGTAAGGATCGACGTACATATCCCTTCCCAAACCCTGTTTCCTCAAACACCTACCCTCTTTTCACCACAGGCCTGTCCAAATCCTACCTGGCCACTACCTTAAAACATTCCAAACCAAATGCAGTCAACCACCCCCATCATCAGATTCACAAAATTCTCTGTCTAATTTTTCTTTTAAAGGAATTCAACACAGTCTGGCTGGAAGATGCACAGCTAACCTTAACTAACCCGAGTTAGAGAGGGGATGAGCAATGTAATTAAATATTCAGTTCAGCCAAGGTCTTCAACAGAAGATTTGGGATTGGAGAGACGTGACTAGACTGAGAGCCTCTTTCCCAGCATTATAAACTACAGGATACCTGTTAGCAACAATTGACACCTAATATATCTCTCTCTCACCTTAGGGAAAGTCATGATAATAGAAAAATAACAGAATGTATGTATGTATTTTTCAGTGATTTTTACATTGTCGTAAGCTTTCTGTCTAAGAGAGAGTTGTGGGCTTTGTTGAGTGTCGATTGTTGCTGTCTAAGGCTTATGCATCATGGTTTGAATTAGTCAATTTGTGCACAGCCAACATACAGTTCAGATCTAATTTTCTGATAACGGGAGCTAAGGTCCTAGAATATTTGAATTTTTATTTCCCCACAGCTTGACTGGTCCAACAGTCGATTTCAGGTAAGTTGATTATTTAATCTCTCTTTCCTATCCAAATGAGATATACATATAACTTTCTCAACTCCATTCTCCGCCTAGCATACACTGGACTACAATCCAACCCTGAACTAAAAACCATAGTCTATAATCCCCACCTGCCCTATGGTTGCCTTCAGATACCCACCCACCCTCCACAATTTACTTGTCCACCTGTGCAAAACCCACACCCCCACCCACCCTTGCTAGGTTGCAAACCTTGTGGTAGAAACATATGCCATGTCTGCCATATCTTACAGCCCACCACAATCTTCCAGAAGCACACAAAGACATATAAAATCAGAGAAAACATCACCAGCCTCTACCCCCACACAATATACCAAATTAACTGTAGACTCTCCCTGCATTCTATATAGGCCAAACAAAATAGACCCCTCCCTGAACAAATAGCCAACCACCACAGCACTGTCAAACTTTCCAAAATTCAATTCCCAGTAGCTGCTCACGCCCAAAGCTACAATATAAACAATTTGACCAATGCTTCACACTCACCATCCTTAAAGCTCTACCCCCCCCCCCCCCATTCATCAGAGGCATAACTCCATCTGTGGGAACTCTCTTTCCAACATGTCTTGCAGGCCAGGCAAAGCACTGGACTCAACATCCTTTAAATGGTGCCGTTCCTACTTGCCATCCCCACTTTCATGAGACCAATTGAGTATGTATGAGCATGCTCATGTATGTATAAGTTTGCATGTGTATGTCTGTGCATATATATATATATATATATATATATATATATATGTATATGTATATGTATGTTTAAGCATATATGTATATATAGGGTGCTTTGTATGAATGATCACTATCAGAACCTTTCCTATACACGACCTTCCCTTGACAGAGAAAGTTAATGGCCTGGTGGGGTATTAATTGTTAATGGGCTACTAGCCGTGCGGTGGTCAAAACTCCGCAGTCCGCAGCCGGCTGGTGCACGAAATGGTGTAACACTCCTTCTTGAAGAAGGAGGCTGAGAGACTCTGAAAATTTGAAGAACAACATTCAGTTTCTTCTGCCGACACCACACTTCACTTTCAGGTAAGCCACAACCTGTCTCTCTTTCTTTTCTATACCAATATTGCAATTATTTTTGACAATGTCACATCCTTACTAATATCATTCATATATATATATATACCATCCACAGCCGGCCAGTGCACGGAATAGTGTAACATTCCTTCCTTAAGAAGCAGGCCGAGAGCCTCTGAAAATTTGAAGAACAACCTTCAGTTCCTTATGGTGACATCGTGCTTTACTTTCAGGTAAGCCACAGATTTGCTCACGAGCCGCAGTTGTATATGGACGGAAGTAAATAAACGTTATGCTCCAATCGTCTATGACTCGCAGAAAGAGTTCAAAACCGGCAACTCGTAGTTACAATTCGAAGAAATCATCAAATCCATCAACAATCAACATCATCACTTCTCACCACCAGCTACATGAGTAGGAGGACCCAGATCCACCCCCAAACAACAGTGAAAACTTCGAGAGTTTCAACTCTCAAGCTCAACCAATTCCAAAAATGATAAGTGTTAATTTACAATCATGTGCTCAACCGTGTGAAATCAACAGTGATCCTACCATAACCTCATCTCCAATGACACATAGTGACCAAGACATATCCGCTTCACCCGTTCTACAATCCTCCATTCACAAACGCCGTAAAATGTTTCCTCCAGCCACTAATATTAACAATAGTGAAAAAAGTGCACATACAACATCCCAAGCTCCATTTCCTCTCCAAACAAGTATCTCTACGCATAAGGGTGGAAAAATAAACGGTTCAACAAAACATTCAACCACCATAAGCAACAACAGTCACTATAGTGAATTCCTTTCCCCATTTTCCTCACCTAATAGATTCGTTCTATTACAGGACATGGAAACAGAAGATCAAGAACCTCCCATTCCAACTCACCAAATTCCAAAAGTTAAACCTCCTCCTATATACATCACCAACACCAACGATATAAACCTACTCATAAAAAACTTAAAATCAATATGCTCCGCCTCATTCTCCTACCATGCAGAGGAAAAAAAAATTAAACTTAATCTGCAAACATCTGAAGATTTTAGATCTACCTCCAAATACCTAATCGAAAAAAAGCTACGTTTCATACCTATCAAATAAAAAGTGAAAAAAACTTTAGAGTAGTAGTAAGAGGACTTCACCACTCATCAGATAGGAATAGTATTAAAGATGAACTCATTGCCCTAGGTTACAGTCCAGTGTCACTAACCCCAGTAATCCATCTAGTTACTAAAGCCAATCTTCCTCTATTTTTTGTAGACCTTTCCCCTAACCCAATCAACCCAACTATGTATAACCTAAAATCACTATACTTCTCAAAAATCCAGGTCGAAACCCCCAAACCTAAAAGATATATAGTTCAGTGTCATAACAATCGAGACTTCGGTCACACTCACAATTATTGCAATCATTCCCCAAATGCATCCGATGCCAAGAGATCCATCTTCTAACACATGCCCTCTTTCCAAATTGACCCCACCCTCTTGTCCCAACTACCAAGGTCAACATCCAGCCAATTACAGAGGCTGTCCATATTACAAAAACTTACAAACTAATCTGAACCAGAAATTCTGCACAAACATTCACCCCTTAACCTCACAAATAAAAACATCAGCAAAGACAATCCCACTCCTACTCCTTCCGACAATCCCCCCTCTCACACTCCTCCCCAACAACTGTACTCTGACGTACTAAGAAATAGATACCCCACTCCCGCCTCACCAAACCAAGAAAACACTGCTAACCATCCACCTAGCAACGAAGTCAATATCCTCAACACCATTTGCACAAAAATTGACAGCCTAATCTCAGCCATCACTCCGCTTCTCAATATCCTGGCAACTATCCTCCCCAAACTTCTCAACTCCAAATAATGCCCTCTCCGAACACTGCTTCACATTCTCCCCCACTAAATATTTGTACCTGGAACGCCTGCAGCCTAAACAATAAATTCCACGAACTGTCTTATTTCGTTATACAGTATAATATTGACATTCTCTTAATCTCCGAAACAAAAATGACTCCTTCACTCAATTTCTTCCTTCCTAATTATTTTACCTACAGATCTGACCATCCCTCTAATACTCGAAAAGGATGATCTGCTATCCTAATCAGAAAGACTATTCCTCATTATCCCATCCCAACTAACTCTTCCATCGAACAACAACTAACTGCAATAACTGTCCAACTTCCAAACAACAACAAAATTACCCTAGTTGCCTACTATTCCATTTCTAATTATAAAATAGATTACAACCTATATAGCCACTGTTTCAGTCCTTTTCCCTCTCCTTTCATAATTGGAGGGGCCTTCAATTCCAAACACGTGATGTTTGGTTCTAGGATTTCCTCACCAAGAGGTATTATCCTTAATAACTAAATCACTAGCAAACAATTAACTCCCTTCTTTACTGTTGAACCCACCTATTACACGACTAATAACGCCTCCCCAGATGTACTGGACTTCATCTGTAAGAAGTCTAGACATCTCCTCTCGAATATTTACGTCTTAAACGAGCAATCCTCTGATCACCTTCCTTATCCATAAAATATAATTCACTATTCTTTCCCCATATAATAAACAATAAAATTAATTGGAACCTTTATAAATACTTAATCCACAACAGACTTAAATTCCCTAATTCACTAAAAAGCGAAACAGAAATCAACGCTGCTGTTTCTATTTTAACCTCCATAATTAGATCTGCTATAAAGGAATCATCCTTAACCCTTCCCCCAAAGCCACCCTATTCCCAAGCCAATAATATTTAACTGAATTCCCTTCTTTCCATCAAAAAATTCATCCGAAATAGATGGTTAGAAACAAAATACCCCTGTTATAAAACAACCCTCAACCTAATTTCCAAAGAAATAAAAAATAAACTCAAAGATATCAATAATCATATATATATCCAAAAATGTCCCAACTCAACACCACAGACTGCTTGCTCCCTCTGGAAAAAAACCAAATACATTCTCAAAGAAAAATCCTGTATTCCGCCATTACTTCACAATTCCATTTGGTTTTCCTCGCCGCAGCAAAAAGCCAACCTTTGTGGTAAACTTCTTTCTACTCAGTTTAAACCTTTTTTGTCTTCCAATCCTACACTTGACAGTCTTATTCACAACTCACTGTCAACCGCCAAAAAAGTGCTAAATCCTCCACCCCTATTCACCTTGAATGAAGTAGTGAAAACAATTTCAGTTAAAAAACAAAACAGCTCCTGGAAACGACCTAATCAAATCAAACCACCTCAAACATCTTCCCTAAAAAGCCCTTGTCCTAGTAACAAACATATATAACGAAATACTAATAATCTCAAAAATTCCCAATAACTGGAAATTAGCTATAATAATAATGATTAACAAACCCGACAAGCTAAAATACAATCCCACCAACTGTAGACCAATCAGCCTTTTCCCTACACTTTTCAAAGTCTTCGAAAAACTCCTCCTGCACAGACTTAAAAACGAACTTTCCCACCTTATGGTTTTTTTGGCTTTCGGAACAATCACTCCTGTCCCCAACTGATCAACATCCTGACAGAAACGATCATCAACTCCTTTGAAGAAAAAAAGATTTGTATAGTAGCATTCCTAGATTCTGAAAAAGCCTTTGATAAAGTTCACTACCCTTCACTCCTGTTTAAAATCAAACCCCACCTCTCCCATCACTACTTAAACCTCCTATCCAATGTCACCAATCGATCCTACAGAGTTAAAATAGACAATTACTTCTCTCCACTACATCCTATACTCTCAGGCGTCCCACAAGGAAGTGTAATTGGTCAGTTCCTCTACTCCATCTACACCCATGATAAACCTATTATCCCCTCTACTACCGCCTCAATAATCGCAGACGATATCGCTATCACTTTGCACTCACATGACTTCCAAACTGCAACAAACCACCTTCAAACTTCCTTAAACCTTATTTCAATCTGGGCCAATGACTGGGCCATAGTCATCAATCCTTCCAAATCTGTAACCGTTCCCTTCTCCCTGAAAAGAAAAGGCTATGACCTATCAGTCACTATCAACAACTCCACTATCCCTATTAAAACTTCCCATAAATACCTCGGCCTAACCCTAGACTCCAAAATAACATGGTCCCTTCGCACTTCCCATCTCAAAAATAATACTCCACAGATTCCACAAGTTAAAATCATTACTGAACCCGAAATCTCCTTTATCTGTCACAACAAAAAAACTCCTTTACACATCCCTCATATACCCCCTCTGGTTTAATGCCTGTCATATCTGGGGTTCGGCCGCTACCACCCACATAAATAAAATTCAAATATCGCAAAATAAAATTCTCTGCTTTATAACAAACTGTCCCTGGTACGTGACTAACACTAGAATCCATAATGACCTTAATATTCCCTCAACCAAAAAATTATAATTATAATTTTATTTATATATATATATATATATATATATATATATATATATATATATATATAGAGAGAGAGAGAGAGAGAGAGAGAGAGAGAGAGAGAGATAAATAAATAATTCATAACTTCCTCAACAACTCACTCAAGAAGCAAGTACATTTCTTCAAGATATTTGTAACATGTTAATGTCTTCAAAATTATATCAGAATTGTAAAATCTTCGGATTAAAAATTTTTCTGTATAATAGTAATAATAATAAAAAAAGGTAAGCCACAATCTATCTCTCTCTTTACTTTCCATACCAATATTGCAATTATATATATATATATATATATATATATATATATATATATATATATATATTGTAATACCCAGCTAAGAAAGGCATGAAGTCTGTTCTTATTTTTGTCAGATTTGTTTACGAACTCAGACTGGGGATCCTTGAGTGGTGTGTACATATAAAAGATAATGATAAAATTATGGATAAGTGACTTTTAGAGAAGGGGAGGACGATAATTAGAGCATTTTTGCGGCTCTTAGGGCTAAATGGTTGTGACCGACGGAACCCTGAAAGGCGTCATAACAGATGGACGAGGCAAATTTTACTAAAAGGAGATGCTTATTTTAATTGATTGAGTGCCTCTCGGAGCGGGAAAAAGCCAACAGATGGTGTTGTTTGGCGAAAATAGAAATGCAAAAAACTGTGAAAACAAGGGAAGATTCTGGAGCCCGGATATAAATAAGAGGGCAGTTGTACGAGAAAAGGGAGATCTTTAGCATTCAGTAGGGAGAGGAGACGGACGTGTCAGCGGGGAGCACTCATTATCATTTCATGTGGACAGGAGACAGACGTGTCAGCGGGGAAATATCATCGGATGGTAGGGCAAGCTAGGTGGCCGAAAGTAATCAGCTGGACATCAGTTGTCAACAGTTGGTGGGAGTTTCACCGTGGAGGTCTGTCTGAAAGCAGTTGTTTGAATTTGTCATGAGGGTGACATCGTCAAGAAGAGGTGGCTGTGAAAGCAGAGTGTGAGTACAGTCTGGTGGCTTTTAAGCCTGTATGAAGTGAGTGTGTGGACCAGAGAGCGTGTAAGTTTATTTTTCTGAATTAATAATTGTAAATTTTTAAAAAGGGTAAAAAGTCAGATTTTGTTTCAGTCATTTCAATCATTTCGTTTTTCATTTATTGTAACTGTATTTGTTTAATTGTAACATTTTGTTCCGTTTCCTTATCAACCCAGTAAAGACCTTGAGGGTACCGAGCTCAATTATTTAAAATGTAGTCTAGGTAAATAAAATTGTTTGGATTTATAAAATTTCATCAGATTTGTGTAATTGAATATTGTGGCTTAATAAATGATAATTGTTGGTTTAAATTGATGATTTATTTTATTTTTGTCACTATTACAATATTGTAACATGATTGTTGGTTGCGAGGTACAGTCGACGTCCCTTGGCTGGGTGACAGCTGTGTTTATGCACGTGCAGGACCGCGGTGTTGTTTTAGGCGCCAGCCAAGGGGAGAAATGTAAGGCAGTTCCAAGCTGGACTCGACGAAGGACGGACGTCCTAGGACTAAAAGATACAAATTGTGATAAACCACGCCCTGGAGATAATTTGTGTTTCATGTTCGAGAAATAAAGCAATCCATTATGAAAAAGTTGTTTTGGTAATTTTTATCTAAAAAATTACCTGGCGCCCAAAAAGCCAAGCAAACGAAAAAAACACAAGGAAGGTAGCAGAGCGGCTACATTATGGCGAGCTAATGCGGGGCCTGAATGTTAATTAGATGGAGCACGTGGGAGAAGAAGCAGAATTGGAGAACGAGATACAGGAACATGTATTCTGAGGTTTTGGTGAGAGAGCGACTTCTGGAGGCGTCGTAGAAATCTACGTTGAGGAGACCTAGACGGAGGAAAGCGGCCAAGTGTCGAACGAGTAGCTGACTGAAGATGTTGGTGAGTGTGAGTGAAAAAGCAGAGTATAAGTGAAAAAAATAATAGAAAAAAGTTTTGAAAGAAGTGTTTCAAGCAGGAAGAGAACAAAAAAAACAGGTTGGTGAAAATTTCCTTTATTGTTTGGTGTGTTGGTTGTTATTATTTTGTGTGGGATTATTTTTATTAAAAATGGCAGAACAAAGAAAGGAAGTAATTGATGGATTAGAGTCTGAATGTAAGGTAGTCATAGATAATAGCGGAGAGAAAACACCCAATCAGAAAAATTAGATCAGATGTTGAAGGTAATGTGTCAAACTAATCAGATGGTGCAATCATTGTGTGAGCATATGGTAAAATTACATCAGAAGGTAGAAAAGTTTACTGATAGATTTCATAAGTTAGAGATAAAGCAAGAAAGTAAATATCAGTTGTTTTAAGGAGCCGATGTGAAACAGGAGAGTGATAAAATCCATGTCCATGAGAAATCCATTGAACAATTGCAGGATCAACTGAGAGAGAATTTGTTTAATGTATCAGGTGTGCTTCAAGGGGTGGGAATTGAATTAAAATTGCCAAGATATGATAATGAGGGAAATCAAAACCCAAAAAGATTTTTTAAGGATCTAGAAGAATATTTCAGAAGTGTTAGAGTACCTTAACACGAAAAAGCCTGGATATTGAGAAGATGTGTAGGGGAAAGAATAGTTAGTTGTCTAGATGCAGTTGTAAGTGAAGAGGAAGAGTTTTGTAAAGCTAAGGAGAAATTTTTAAAAAGATTTTGGGATCAAGATAGGAAATGAATATCATAGAATCATTTCATAACAGAATTTATATTAAAGGAGGAAAAGGAAATAGAGAAAATTATTTTTTAGATATGGTAAACAAAAATAAACATCTGGACAGCCCCTTGAGTGAGAAAGAGCTAATAAATAACGTAAAATTCCATTTTGAAATTTTTGGATGATGTGGACAGAAAGGAATGTCGAAAAGTGCATATTACTAAAACGAATACACAATACAATAATGGAGAAGTAAGAAATTACAGAACAGGAGATGGTAGAGCTCAAGGATACAAAAACCCAAGCTGGACCAAGGTATGGAAATAGGTATGGGTCAGATCAACGAGAAGAAAGAGGAGCGAGGAATGGAGAAGGACATTCCAATCAGACGGAAAACTAAAGATTTCTTCACGATTTAGTCCCATCAGTGGAGAAAGGGACTGTAAAATGAGGTCGATGTTGCCTATTCTAGTAGGAGGAAGAGATTTATATAGAGGAGACCCTGAAGAAGAAACAAGTGCTGATGACGAGGGGGGACTATTGTATGTAAATGTGGATATAGAAGGATTGGGTCATCGGAAGGGAATCATTGACACTGGAGCTACGTCAACGTTAATAGCTGAAGAATTATGAGGCGTTAAGAAACAATAATTTGATTATGGAAGTATTGCCGGTAACTGGAATGACAGTGTATGGGTCACTAGGCAGAAAGAGTGAAAAAATTAATAAGCAGATTCTGATGAGGGCTTCATTACAAGACCAGGAAATGTTTATACAGTGTATGGTGATAAAATCCCTGTTCATTCCCATAGTACTAGGAGTAGACTGGGTCATGAAACACAAAGTAATACTTAATTTCCAGGAAAATAAGTTACAGATGGAAGTGGAAAATGATAAGGGAGGTAGTGAAAAGTTGGAGATGCCACTGAGAATAAATAGAAGGGAAAATCAAGAAAGGATTCAACTACTAGAAAGAGATGTCAAAGTGGATATGAAATCAGAGTTGGAAAAGAAAGAAGAAAGATTTGATAAGGTGATTCAAGATATAACCCATCTACGTCAGGAGGAAAAAAGAGAATTGAAGAAAATATTAATGGAAAATCATGAGGTGTTTTGTGATAGCCCTGGTTTAATAAAGGGCTATGAATACCATATTAAAACCACTGAACATCAGCCATTTACTGTAAAAAAGTTCGCTATTCCTGATTGTCAGAAAAGGGAAGTAGAAAAGGCTATTGATAAAATGTTGGAAATGGGGATTATAGAAAGATGTAACAGTCCATATAATAATAATATTGTAGTTGTCCCGAAGAAAAATGGGCAAATGAGGATATGTTTAGATGCTAGAAAATTAAATCACATCATAGAGAACCCTCACGGGTATCCGGAGAAAATATAAGATTTAGTGAGGAGATTTCATGGAAAGAAATGGATAACTTCTATGGACTTGACAAAAGGATACTACCAAATTGTTCTAGACAAGGAATCCAGAAAGCTGACTGCCTTCACTGTACGTACTCAGTGATATGCATTCGTGAGGCTACCATTTGGGTTGAAAACAAGTTTGCAAGTTTTCAATGTGCAAATTAACTGAGTTCTTGGTAGACAATTTAATGAAAATCTTATACTGTATATAGATGACATGGTGTTGGCCAATGAGAAGAAAATGGAACATTTACTGGAGTTGCGAGAGCTGCTGAGACGAATGAAAATAATAGGATTGACAGTCAATTTGGAGAAAACGAATTTTTTCAAGCAAGAACTAAAATTTGTGGGCCAATCGGTGTTCAGTCAGGGGGTGAGGCCGTTAACAGATGAATTAAAAGTGATACAAAATCCACCAGCTCCTCGAAATAAGAAGGAATTACAACGTTTCATGGGATTCTGCACATTCTATCAAAGTTTTGTGTTTAAATATGCTAGACTATTTAGCCCATTGTACCACTTGTTATGTAAAAATGTGAAATGGGAGTGGGGAGAGGATCAGAAGAAAGGTTTTGAAGAAATAAAGAAAGCATTTCAGAACACTGTTATGATAGGACAGCCTCGAGAGCATAAACCTTATATTATAAAAACTGATGCCAGTAAAGTCTCAATTGCGGTTGTTTTGAGTCAGGTGGACGATGAAGGAAGGGAAAGAGTAGTATCAATGAAAAGCAGGTGTGTGACTGGGTATGAAAAATCATACATTGTAACAGAACTAGAATTACTTTCGGTGGTCTATGCCGTTAATAAATTTCGAAATTATATTCTAGGAAGAGAAATCATTTTATATACTGATCATAAAGCGCTCACTTTTTTAGGAAGCAGTAAAAATTTGAATGCTTGTTTAACTAGATGGGCGATTATGCTATCGGAATACAATCTAAATATCAAATATGTGAGAGGAAAAGATTTTCTTAGTCGTTTATCATGGGATAAGGAAGGTGAAAGATGTCAGACAGAAGACATAAGAGAAGTAATTGCAGCTAAGAGAGTGGAGAATAAGATAAAAAGGCAGAAGAGGATATTAGTCTAGAGGAAATTCGTGAAGAACAAGAAAAGGATCCAGAAATAAAGAAATTGAGAAAAAATGGGATATGTTAAGGGATAATGAGGCCAACATAAAAGAGGTAGATATCAGTTGTGAGGAGGTATAATGTTTATGAAAAGTAAAAACTCTAGGATAGGTTGGGTGGTAATCCTTCCATCAACATTGAGAAAAAAATTTCTGCAATATTTCCATGACAAGAATGGGCATATTGAAATCAACAGAATGATTAAAATGATAGCAAGCTGGGTCATTCGGAGAGGAATAATGTCCAATGTTAAAAATTATATCAGAACATGTGAAAATTGTCAACGAAATAAATTCAGGAATTGGCAATTTGAAGGACCTTACCAACCAATCATACCAACTCAAGTGAATGAATTGGTAGCGATGGATCTATTTGGACCATTGTCCAGAAGTAAGGGTGGATGTATTCACATATTGGTTATGGTAGATGTGAATGTGAATTAGTTCCTTAATGGATTCTCCTAATATTGTGTGTGTGTGTGTGTATATATATATATATATATATATATAGAGAGAGAGAGAGAGAGAGTGTGTGTCTCTCTCTCTCACACACACAATACAACCTTGGTTAACCAAACTCTGGTCAACTGAAACCCAGATTATCCAAAATGCCTCTGAAATTCATAATTCTAAAAAATAATACTGTACTGCATGTAAAATTACAGAGTTTTGTGAATGAGTAATTCAAATGCTCCAAATGTAATCCTAAAAATGTAATTTTAATGTAAATAAAGGATATAAGTGTAGCATACAAAGAGATTTTTGAATTTGTTTGACCTTCAAAAAATACATACTGTAATTGTAATACAAATACTGTAGCATTAGATGTTCAGGGCTTAACCATAAAAATTGTTATCCGAAATGGCTTCATCCCTTTAAATTTAGTTAATTATTATTCAGGAGACAATTTGAAGAGCTTCCTTTATTTTGTATGGTGATGTCAAAATTCAACTTCAGGTTATCTATTCACTATCTCTCTTTCTTTTCCATACCAATTACTTTTAATTATTTTGACATTGTCAATTACCTGAAACTGAGGACCAGTGTTGTCATGTGATTTATTGGTGATTATGGTTTTGTTGTGCTTCACGAAGATCAGTTCTCTTTTCAAATGGATGTAATCAAAGCACATCAATGTTTTTAATTACAAACAAATTTATTTCAATGGTTGTTCATGTGAATGAATAAATTCAATATTCTGTTACTTAGTAAATAGAAGTGGTTCTGCCTTAAACTACAATGATGAAAACTGTTAGATTGTATTATTTCAAAATGACAAATTACATATCATTTGTAATAAAGTTACATAAAGCTGAATTTATTTAGTTACATTTTTGTGAATGTATTGTTTATTGCAAAATGTAAATTCATAAATGTCACAGAATTATAAAATTACATTCAGATTAATTAGTTAAATTTTCTTTTCAATAGTAGAATGGACAAAGATACCAATGATGAGTCTGGGTTGGAGCCAAATGGGGTAATCGGGGAGGGAAGAGCCATGCCGTGAAGAGCTTGATTTGACCTTTGGATATATAAACATCCTTCCTACAATATTCCCCATCTGCCAAACACCACAATATCCTTGTCTACCATTGTAGGTATCACTTTCACATTCTCCCAGGTTGTCAACCTTGCAGTGCCACATTTGCCCTATCCTTCAACTTACTACAATCCTCTACAAATAGCCACCTAAAAATCAAAGAATTTAAAGGAAAGAGGAAAAGGCAGTAGCTTAGCTTAACTGAAATTGAAGTGCAGTGCTGCCAATAAGGACAGACTGATGCTTTTAAAATTTTCGGAGGTTTTATCCTCTTCTTTTAGCAGAAAGAAGATACATCACATATGCTGGCCAGCACAAAAATCACACTAAGTAAACAGTGAAATCATAAATGAACTGTTTCATTTAATATTGAAACAATAAAAACATATTATATTATACTTATTTCAGTAGTAACTTTATAGTTGAGAAGAATCATTAACTTTGTGATTTAGCTTTGTTCATAAATAATATTCGACTAAAATTAGATAATAAATTAATTACCTTTATTTGTATTAAAGGACAACCACGGTAAGAGGTGTAGAATTTCTTCTTCATAACACCTACCATCCCAAATTTGAATATATTTAATTATGAATGTAGAAACAACAGGCACTGGAATCTGCATAAATTCTAAAAAACTTATGACTGCTCTCAAAAGTTTTTTTTTGTCTTTGGAGTGATACATGTGATGTTTAGAAACAAAAACTGAAATGAATACAACATATATATAATAAATACTCTAAATATTTGTATACAAAGTGAGTATTTTACTAAAGTGATTAATGGCAATTAAAACTCATACAAATATTTATGATTTTGAAAGGTACTCTTGTTCTACCATTTGAGTTATTGAAATAATTTTCTTTTTATTAACTCATAACTTTTTACTTTGCTTGAATTGTGCACGTTTCCAACAATTCTTGCCAAGATCCAATTTCAGACATTTCACAGGGATGGTGTGCCGTGCAATATACAAGTATGGACACATTACATACAACATCTGAGTTGTACTGAGCAGATTTCAGCAACAATATTTAATGGACACTTGTGATATTTGTTCACTAATCATAACAAGTGGATAAGTAACTCCAGATGTACAAGCAGATAGTGGGTATACATAATTGACCTAAGACATATTTTTGGCAGTGTTGAACATGCCTTGAGGATGAATAAGAAATCATCACAGAATCTTGAGAGGCAGGCCAGATATTAGAACATCAACAATGGAGACGCTTGGAGGACAGAAAAGAGAATCACAAAGATTGTAAAGGTGTGAATGCAACTACAAAGTAGTGATAGAGGGATGGAAGTCTTTATAGAGAAGGAACTTAACGTTTATATTTACAGGGACAAACATTAGAATGTTTCAATAAAAGTAATAGTAAAAATGGAATAGAATTTGATTTGAAATTATCAATTATACGAAATTACCTGCAGCCAACTTCCAATGACAATGCATAAAATTGTATTAAAACTTGCCCTCAGTTAGTTGAGACCAAACTTTCTTTTTTGAAAGACTTGTCTTAAATATCAGCAATAAGTAATAAAAGAAGAAATTTGAAATAATAAATTATTTTAAAAATATATAATTCCTTATGATATATATATATATCATCCAACATAAATTCCATACAATGCCATGGTGTATTCAATGGAAACACTAAAAGACCTCAACCCAATAACAATGATAATCATATTAGTACCATCAGTCTTATCAGAATAGCCACTCATTCCCTCAGATACCACTCCAACAACTTTTATCACATTAGACTGAATATTGTGCTGGATAGACAGCATGACAAACAGTCCTACTGTTCTGAAAAAGTGGCTTAGGCCCTCACAAATTAGACCATGTTATTACTTCCCAACTTCAGAGTTGCCGGAGTATAATGTAGAGATGGTCAAGTATGTACCGAGAGAACCCAGTTACTCAAAGTGATGTTGTAAGCAGTGTGTGTTGGGAGTCGGTGGAGAGAGAGAGAGAGAGCAGAGTGTGCCTTTGTGGTAGAAGTCACCAGTTTTCCGTTGCAAGTTCCCAATGATCGGCAGAGAGCACCGAATCTAAGGCGTATTAATACAGGTATTCAGAACTTGAACACTAAACAGTGATTTGTTAGCGAACGGTGCATGATAGACAAACAATTAAACATACAAAATCAGAAAGCCATCAACAGAGTTTTTAAGTGTTTACAAACAATAATAAAATAGAATCAGTGAAAATGGCCTGTCAACAGAAAAGTGGAGTAAATAAAACAAAATTAATTAAAAATCAAATCACGTGTGTACAAGCCCAAGAGACTGGACAATGGTATGGAGTACAAACAAATTTATTATCTGTAAACCTCGTATTTAAATATCTACCATCAGATTTCGATAACTATATTAAACTTATATAACTTTTAGATTAAGAATAGTTTTTTTTTATTGAAAATTAAATTACATTTTTGTATAATTTTTATTAGAGGCCTGATAGGCGGCCTTGAAAGTGAGTTCCCATGAAAGCCGATGTATAATAATATTAAAAATTGTAAATTCAAAGAAAACTAAATTTTGTAAAAGAAATTAAATTGTTATCTTTATAAATAATTGTTCAATTTAAATGCCTTCATTTTTCCCTTAATGAAAAGAAATTACTACATTAATTGGCACCTAAGTGTTAGTTTATTTCAATCTTAACTATTTTGTTTACTACCACAATGTACAGGCATTCTATTTTATTGTTTTGTTGTAATTTTACCATCTTTATTAGAGGTTGTCCATTTTGATTATTACATAAATTGGCACTCGAACATAAGGCATGTAAATCAGAACACTACCAGCACTTTGTCAAATTCTGCAAAACATGTAACAGTGATTACATAAGATATCTGCCAAAAGCATCTCAACATAGATTTAAATGTATTTATTACAAGAACCATGCTTCACTAAATTCAACAAACTTATCAATCCACTTTTATAGTATTAAGGTAGTTTGGTGCAGATATCTCTCATTACGAAGCTTTTCTGAGGCTCTATGTCAAGTAATGAATAATATTTTTTCATTACAAATTGTGCAGTGTCTTCTGCCTCATCACTTTCCCATTTGCTTTCAATTCATATTTACTTATTGTTAGTCTCATTTCTACATGGCATCAATCTCTCACAATTATATCTACTTAGTCTTTACATTTCCTTCTCAGATGGTGAGTTCTTACAGGTAACTATTCCAATAATACTCTTGACCATTTTCCTTCTCCCAATTGGTTGCAATTGCCTTACCACTGAAGAGTTTACCAGTGAATGCTTTCTATGACGGTTTCCTCAATATCCAAAACTGCCTAATCTCATAATTTCTTCTATTTAATCATTTACATGACTGTAAAAACTCAATGGCTTTATTGATAATGAATCAAATCATATATTTAAACTCTTTAAAAAAAAATCAGCCTTTATAATACTATCTATGATATTAAAAATTGTAACATGGTATTTTTTATCTCCAAAAAGGAGTATCTACCCTGCACTTCATATTTCTTCCCAATAGGCTCTGGGACAACAATGAGGGCCGACCCAGAATTACCAGACATGATGTATAGATGGCAGGTTGTTCTTTTGAAAAACAAAATTGGCCTAAAGTACAAACCTTGTAAAACTAAGTTTGAAGTCGCTACAATTTTTAGTGTTTCTTTGACAGCCATCAATAGTAAATTCTCCAAGTGAATTTTTAAACATGGAAAAAATTGGACATTGATTTTTTGATACAATATGAACAGTGTTCAGGAATTTGGTTCAGTCAGGTTGTTCCAATGCCATCTCCACTTTCTGCCTCATCCCCACCATCTGATTTACCCATCATCATCTTCCTCCCCCCCTCAACAATGTACCAGTTTACACATTGATTATTGTGATGGCCAAAATCAGTGAGGTAAAAATCAAATTGTTTCCTCTCACATCCTCTTCACCAGATTTAGAGTCCTCAGATTATTTTTTTCTTTACAAACTTAAAAAGATTTGCCAACAACGAAGAATTGTGAATGGCTATTTTGAGGAGCTCAATGGTTCTTGCTTATAACAGGGCATCAAAGCTATTTAACATCATTGGGAAAAGTGTATTGAGCTAAATGGAGACTTCATTGAGAAATAAAAATATTTTATGTTTTCTTTGTTGGGTTGAGTACTTCTGAGACTACCCTCATAGTATTAACTATCCTAGTCTGTCCTCAGATGTAGATTTATTTTAATCAATAAAGCTGGAATTTTCTGTTAAACTGCTCAGTAATTGCATAGCCTGAGTTAATAGTAAATTTCAATAGAATAGGTGCTGCCATGTTATTTTTATATAAAAATAACATAAAACTAAGGCAGGGTAAACTAAAGTTACTTTAGTCAATAGTGATTGATAGAAATTATTGTACTTCCTTCAACCAACTAGGAAATATATGATTGTCCTACATTATTGAAACACTGCATACTCAAGTCTAAACAAGATTAAAGTGATTTTATTTGAATTCAATTATTCCTAACATTACTTACCTTATGTTTCACTTTATAAATATACATACCATTGTACAAAGTTTGTTCAAGTTCACTGCAAAGTCGGGTTTGTACATTACTATTTTCACATGACAATACCAGGTGACCACATTCATCAGCAATCAGAGAAAGAACATTATGTGGAAGCTCAATGAAAGAGTGATTTGCACCAAGCTGTTGAGCACTGAAAATTAACTCCAAATAGATAAAAAAAATAAAAGCTTTATATTTTAAGCTTCATGAAGGACAAAATTGAAAAGTTAGTGAAGAATTTGTTGAAATGTACAATTATTTCTCAATTTGAGATAACATTAACACATTATATTGATTTATTACCAAAAATAACCATATTTAGTATTTATGGCACTAGATATATTTGTACTTATTATTTTTTACCTGTTTCATGATATTAATTAATTAAGATCAGTTAAAACTTACTTGTCAAATTCATACACACGATACCGCCCCCGTTTCTTATAATTACTACTTTTGAAATGGAGGTACAACATAGGTGGTATAACTTCATCTACCTTCTTTATACCCTAAATAATAAGGCAAAATGTAGCATAATAAGAAATATTGAATTGTAAAATCTTATCTTAAAACTGTCATTTTAGGAAGAATAAAGAAATAGTATGCAAATTATTTAATAAATGCTTTATGATAAATATTTGGAAATTAAATAATGTAAACGAATAGCTAACTACTGGTTCAAAAATAATAAGATAACACATTAATTATTTTGAACTATGTTTGTCTTAATTAGATTGCCAGCAACCTAACTAAATTTCATAATTCTAATTTCAACAGCACAAAATATAGTTAAAAATAAAGGATGGCTAAAAAAAGTATCCACAGTACTTTCAATAAACACTAGATCAACTGTAGCAATGAGCTATATAATATATAACCAGCAATTATAGATAATGTGACATAAACAAAATAGTTTACAAGAATAGTAAAAATAACATGGCTTCACAGAAATTTTCAGTTATTACCATTCAGACAAAAAATAAATCCATTATTACAAAATGCAACAATCACACTTTCTCAAGGAAATGTCACAATATTGGAAAAAACATTGTATGTGTATATCAGTGTCACATAACCCTTAGTCGTTCATATATATAACACTTCAGGGAAATGTGACTAGATCAAATTAAAAAAAACATTTGGATAGGAAAGAGAGATAGTGAGGCTAACCTACCTAAAATCGATTAAATGTAGAATGTAATGCGAAGCATGCACAGAAAGGATTGGTCATTGTGCTAGTTTGCAACAGGTTACAGATCAAGTTAGTGAAAATATGCAATCTGCATAAAGAAGTAAAGGAGAAAGTGGAATTTGTAAATAGATAAGGTAGAATCATTGTGTAACAGAGTATGTAAACTTGAAATTAAAAGAAAAGATGAATGTAAAGGATGATGATAAGAAAGTAGAAAAGGATAGGCTTGTGTTGAGACTTATATAAGCTTTCTCTCTATATACCTCTTTAAATATAAATATAATATATATAAAAACCTATAGTCAATTTGTGTAAAAATCAGTCCTTCATCAGATCCTTTAATAGGCTATGAAGGAGTTGGGATAAGTAAAGTGTAGGAGAACTGCACAATGTCCAAAGTATGGAAGAATGTCGCACTGGGTCTGGAGTCAACAGGGATTAGCTCAGTGGTCAGATCATCCACCCAGTAAGCGGGAGGTCTTGGATTCATGAAAAGGGTAATTTTGTTTGGCTGAAAGTGGCACAGAGCTTGCAATTAATTTGTTAAATGATGGTGGAAGGCTGATAAGGATATCTTTGCCTTGGAGGTGGTTATTTGTGGATTATTTTGGAGAATTTCCAGTTTCCAAAAGACCAGAAACCTGGGGTCCAGTGTGACCCAATTGTCTCAGACTGCAACTCTGTCACCAAAATTATTTTGAGTGCTTATGACATTACATTTAGGACTTCAGAAAAAATAGCACTTTATATATGGAGGACTAACAAGCTTTTTTTATATAAAATTTATTTCATTATTTCTTAATGTCATATACATATATTTAATAGACCCTTTACAATTAAACAAAAATTATTTAAATTAAAAGTATATTATTTCTCGCATTCTTTTTATTATGAAACTTTATTTGTGGAAATAGGTGCTACTCTTTCTTGTAATTTGCGTTTCCTGGTCTAAAATAATGTACTATCTTACAAACATTGATCTTGAGTAATGATGCCAAATGTTACAAAAAAATTAACAATGGAAACATTAATTTTTAATATATTTGACTGTTACATGTAAGTATAAAATAGTTCAAATACTCACAAAATGTTTGACATTTGAAATCAGATCTGTCATATCCATTCCAATAATCTCATTTAAATTATGTAATAATTCATGTGGAAACATAAAAGAATATGCAGCTTGAGGTGCCACAGCAGGCACATTTTCAGGAACAAGATCAGCTCTAAAATACTTGAAGCGACTGTAACAATATATGATGTCAACAAACTAACAAACATTTGTTACATTTATCTTAGATTAAAGGCTATATGACATATATAGAATAAAATCATTTTTATGGCAACATATAAATATTTAAGCTAAATTAACTGTGAATGAAAGAAGATATCATTCATTTTATTATACTGATTTAATAAAGTAAAGATACAAATTTACCTCAGTAATGCACCAACAGGTTTATTCTGTGGAAATTTCTTCCAATACATAATAAACTCTTGAACCATCCATCTAGAGATGTCAGCAGGGCTGGTGAGATCATAAATTATCTTACATACATGCCGAACCTATGATTATAAATTACTCTGTCAGAAGAAAAAAAAATATATATATATATATATATTTATTGGTATAGAGATAGGTTGTGGCTTACCTGAAAGTGAAGTGTGGTGTCGCCATGAGGAACTGAAGGTTGTTCTTCATATTTTTGACAATGTCACATTCTTACTATTACAATATATATATATATATATATATATATATATATATATATATATATATATATATATACAATATTAGGAGAATCCATTAAGAAACTAATTCACATTCAAACTTGGATAGTGAGGAAGGATAGAAATAAATAGGAGAAATGGGAGGATTGCGCTTTATGTGAATTCATATGCTCGGGCGAAGAATTACACACATAGAAAAGCATATGTTCAAAGCAGAGAGAAGGATGGAAGAAGAAGGAAAGACTGAAAATATTTGACCCAGGCGGGACTTGAACCCACGTATTCTGCTTAGTACACAGACGCCTTAACCATCTCGGCCACCGGGTCAAGTTCCTGACCAGGCAAATATAGACAGTCTTATTGTGGACAATTAATAGTTTTAGTGGAGGAATGGATAGAGTAGAGGGAATGAAGTATTAGGAGCTTCCATTAAGGAATAAATACAATATTAGGAGAATCCATTAAGGAACTAATTCACATTCAAACTTGGATAGTGAGGAAGGATAGAAATAAATAGGAGAAATGGGAGGATTGCGCTTTATGTGAATTCATATGCTCGGGCGAAGAATTACGCACATAGAAAAGCATATGTTCAAAGCAGAGAGAAGGATGGAAGAAGAAGGAAAGACTGAAAATATATATATATATATATATATATATATATATATATATATATATACATATACATAATTGCAATATTGGTATGGAAAGGAAAGAGAGATAGGTTGTGGCTTACCTGAAAGTGAAGTGCGGTGTCGCCATAAGGAACTCAAAGGTTGTTCTTTAAATTTTCGGAGGCTCAGCTGCGGAGTTTTGACTGCCATGCGGCTAGTAGGCCATAAACTACAAACACCCCACTAGGCCACTAACTTTCTCTCTCAAGGGGAGGTTGTAGTTATATGAAAGGTTTTGATTGTGGTCATTCATACATAGCATTTTATACATACATATATATATATACCCACACATGCAAACATGCACATACACACGCATGCATACATCCACATACAAACACATATGTATGCATACACATACATACATGCATAAGCATTATCATACATACTCACATGGATTTGTGCAGGTAGGTGTGGCAGGTAGGAAGTGCACTATTTAACAGATGTCTAGTTCTGAGTTCTGGCACGATCAACACATCTGTTCACATAAAACTCACAGACACGCTCCAATACCTGCACTTCAAAGCCCTAGATTCAACATCCTTTAAATAGAGTCCTTCCTACCTGCCACCACTACTTGCACAAGTATATGTGAATATGTATGAACATGCTTATGCATGTATGTATGTATGTATGCATACATACTTGTTTGTATGTGGATGAATGTATGTGTGTATGTATGTGCATGTTTGCATGTATATATATGTACATATATGTATGTATAAAATGCTATGTATGAATGATCACAATCAGAACCTTTTCTATAACTACAACCTTCCCTTGTGAGAGAAAGTTAGTGGCCTGGTGGAGTGTTTATTGTTTATGGGCTACTACCAAGCAGCGGTCAAAACTCCGCAGTCCACAGCTGGCCGATGTATAGAATGGTGTAACACTCCTTCCTGCGGAGGAGGCTGATAGCCTTGGAAAATATGAAGAACTTCCTTCAGTTTCCTATAGCTACACTGTACTTCAATTTCAGGTAAGCCAAAAGCTATGTATTATATATAATTATATATATTGTAATAGTAAGAATGTGACATTGTCAAAAATATTTGCAATATTGCTATGGAAAGGATAGAGAGATTGGTTGTGGCTTACCTGAAAGTGAAGTGCGGTGTCACCATGAGGAACTGAAGGTTGTTCTTCAAATTTTTGGAGGCTCTCAGTCTCCTTCTTCGGAAAGGAGTGTTACACCATTCTGTGCCTGGCCGGCTGCGGAGTTTTGACTGCCGCACGGCCAGTAGCCCATAAACAATCAACACCCCCACCAAGCCACTAACTTTCTCTCTCAACGCCCCCCCCCACACACACACTCACACACGTGCACTCACACACACACACGCACATAGGCATACTCATACATACATGAGCATGCTCATACATACTCACATGGTCTCGTGAAAGTGGGGATGGTACGTAGGAAGGGCACTAATTACAGTATGTTGAGTCCAGGGCTTTGCCTGGACTGCAAGACATGTTCGAAAGACCAAAACAAAAAAAGAAGTCCACCCCTCACAACAACCTACTTCCCTGGACTACAAAAAATCAGTTCCATTCTCCGCCTAGCATACACTGGACTGCAATCCAACCCTGAATTGAAAACCATCCTCCCCAATATACTCCCCACCTGCCCAAGGGTTGCCTTCAAGCGCCCACCCAACCTCTGAAATTTACTTGTATGCCCGTGCAAAACCCACACCCCCACCCGCCCACCCCTGCCGGGTTGCAAACCTTGTGGTAGAAGCAGATGTTATGTCTGCTCTATCTTACAGCCCACCACAACCTTTCGTAATCACACAAAAACATTCAAAATCAAAGAAAATATCACCTGCCTCTCCTCCCACACCATCTACCAAATTAACTGCAGACTCTGCCCTGCCTTCTATATAGGCCAAACTAAAAGACCCCTCCCTGAACGTATAGCCACTGTCAAACTATCTAAAATCCAATTCCCAGTAGCTGCTGACACCCAAAACCACAACATAAACAATTTCGACCAATGCTTCACACTCACCATCCTTAAAGCTCTACCCCCCGATTCATCAGAAGCAGAACTCCATCTATGGGAACTATCTTTCCAACATGTCTTGACTATGGGATTTTTGGTATTGTACCATTGTTTTTGCAAAGCTTTTTTCTCTTGGAGTAGGTTTTCAATTTGGTTTTAGTGTGGGTTTTTTGGGTGGGGTTTTGGTGGTTTTTGGTGGCAGGCAATAGTGGCAGAAGTGAGGATGATAGATTGTAAATGATTTAGGGCTAAGTCTATGTCTGAGGGCGTCTTCAGTTGGATATTGAGGATTGTTAGATTTTATATTATATGAGAGAAGTGGATCCAATTGGTGAATGTGTTGTTGGGTCTGTGATTGAAGGTATTGGGAGGAAGGGATAGATTTAGCTTTTAATGTTATGAACTACTGTGAATTTGTAAATACTATAAGTAAATAATATTGCTTTCATAAATATAATCAATTTCAAATTGATGACAGTAAAACCTCTAATAAACACCTCAGCATGTTGTTGAAATTGTGCACAATTTGTTTAAAAAGTCCTATCCATCAATACAATGTACAAGTTTAACACTCCCGCATCCTTCTGTGACCAGTAGCAGGAAAAGCAGAGGTTGATATCCAAAAAAAAATCTGATTTTTTGGGTCAAGCACCACTATTTTCTAACTCCATAAGCTTTTTATGCTCCCCCCTAGACTGACCATTTAATCAGCAGAATAAACATGAATACAGAAGAGATAAATAAATGAAGAGAATGGGTAAACAGAACAGAATTTATTGTGTACATTTTAAGGTATGGGTTTTTTAATCCATTTCTGAAACGGTCAGGTCAATTGTTTGCTAAATCCGCCACAATTTTTTTTACATCTATCTTTGTATACGTCTGAGGAGACATCCCATAAACATCTACTAGTTTTAACATCGATTATATTTATGGTAAAATTATAGTTCACATTTTAACAGAAAACTGGAGGGAATACAAGTGGGAGAGGGCAGTCGTGTTTGATTCACGTCAGCACGAAGAATACTGCACAACATTGAGTCCAAGAATCCCCTTTAGGGTGGGATTGAAAACCCCTGCAAAATACTAACCCACAATCAAAGTGTTGGCAACATTGTACTCTTTAGGGTACCAAGAACATTTTTTTACTCTCTCAACACAACACAGGAGTGTTTTTGATGCTTAATACTTGAAGTATTTTTTATATTTGGTATCAGGAGTATTTATACATCCCTATAGGCATGGGAGGAGAATGCGGGGGGGGGGGGGGGGGTGTTATGATGAAATTAGAAAAGTACAAAAGTATTGAGCTCCATAGAGGTTCACACAACATAGTAAGAAGACTAAAACAAAACACACGAGATACAGGATCTACGGCCTTACCATCCAAGGAATAAATATTTATTAGTTAAGCATTTAAAGATGGGGTGATTTTGTGACAGATTATTAAGTGTGTAGTTAATTCCTTAGGGATTAGATTTAGTTTAGCTAAAAGGAATTTTCCATGTTGACAGTAGTAAAATTGGAGTTTAGAGAAATTAACTAGGATTTTATCTTTGGAAAGCAGTTATTTGGCCTTGTGATGTGAGGAAAGATAAAAGAAAATAGCATTCTCTTAGTGTATTTTATCATTTTTCTATTTTAACAAAGATTTCTGCGTAAATATTAACTTTAGTGCACTTTTAACCATATGCACTTGTAGTGATAGGTTTCACAACCTAAGTATTTCGAGTTGGGATACATGTGTGTGCATGAGGTGTACAATTATTAAGTGATAAACTCCATTCATGCACTAAAATGATGTAAAATAAATTTTGACTATTTGATATATAATTTGTGGAGTAAAATCATTTCTAAATATAGTAATAATATTTCATTTTTTAAGAAAATTATAAGAAATCAACAATATTTAGGAGAGAACAAAAAAATATTATATTATATATCTGAACACAAACCCAGATAAGTTATGGACATTTATTTAATAAATGTTAGAATAATTATTAGCTAAAACATTCATTAAATTTGGATTGGTAAATGCTTAGAATTATTAATAGTAACATACAGAATATAAAACTGACAATTTGCATTAACAAAGTGACTTTCGAAGTCTACTTTTTTTACTGTCAACCTAAGGCCATCCAAACCAATTTTAAAGTTCCTCGAAGCAGTAAAACCATTGGATATGTAGATGATATTCTAGTATTCTTAGAAGGGGTCTTGAATGTTATACACGATTGTGTGACAAATATAAAAATTGATGACCAAATTCACTCACTACTCAACTACAAATTGTTACAAACCACAATTGGTCATCAGTTCAATCTAATTGAAATTATATTTAGATGATTTTTAAATATTCTAAAACAGTCAACCATTCTGTACATTGGATTTTTGCTTGGAAATATTGTAATGTAATGTTGCCAAGGATAGAAAATTATTTCATTTGTGTTAAATATTTAATAAATTGTGAAATATAATACCTGAAATCCAGCCCTGAACATAATTAAAAACTGTGGATAGAATTTCTTCACTGCCATTTTGTCACACAAGTTGAAATGCAGCATAACTAAAGCAAAAGAAATATTTTTGATCTGAAATAACATATTAAAGAAGTGAAATAATAATGAAAGATATTAAAGAAAAATTCAGCCTTGACATTAAAAACCGTTTATGGTAAACTTTCTAATGTGTATCTTGAACATGGGAATATGTCTAGTCTTATTTCACAATGACGGAATAATAGATATATTTTTTAAGTTATTTACATGAGCCACTATTCTTAAAAGGTAATATCCACAAAGTGGCAAATATTATCAACTACCTAAAATCTGAAAGGGTATTAAAAATGTTGAAAATACCTGCATAACCAATTTCAATTATCTTTCTTAGTGGCTGCAATAAACACTTATATTTTGAACAAAACCATTAATTTGGTTATCTTTAAACACATAACACAAAACTCAGTTAATTCAGGCAAATTAATTTGCAAAAGTCTTTTCTTTTCAAACAATAACACAACTAACAAAAAAATAAAGTTAAAAACATGAATTATGTAACATATATGTGAAATAGAATAAAGTCAAACACAAAATTGCTTCTACGAGCCATGATATTTTGGAAAATTCTCAATATCGACAAATATCTAGAATTATTAAGAAAATGGAGATGTTTTAGCTATCAATGAGATAAATATTAGTAGTCAGGTGTATAAGGCATGAACACTTTATACAACATTAAAGAACACTAAATCAAATGTACAAAGCCAGTAACACAGAAGAAATAGCAAGGAAATTTGTCTTAAACATGCTAATACACATTAGAATGTTCACTAAACATTTTAACTAAAATTTTAGACCACCCAATCAATTCCACCTTGTAGTTCTTCATTGCAACCTGGTTGTTGTCCATGTGACATAAATAGACAGTCATGTTTAAATAATTATTAACCCTACAAACTCTAGCAAAAAAAAATTAAATAAAACATTACTTTCCTCTCCTACAACACCATCCAGCAAATTAAATGAAAGCATATATCCTTAGTCAACCCTAAAGACCTGTTTTGAAAGATTTCCAATCACCACAGCAGAGACACATTAAACAAAAGACAGTATCCTTCAGAAAGATTCTTACAAATTTATCCAATCCACTAACTCTGCTAAAAGCCCAACACCTAAATCATTAGATACTGAACTTCAAGTGGGGGAAATACATTTAAAACATTATTTAACCCTTTTTGTATCCATGTTACATGTGAATATTAAATTTCATACTTCTACAGTTTCACCTTAACTTTCTAACTTTGTATGGCGAACATTAAATGTTTCCTCCTCCTTCCCTTTGGCTGCAATTTATTTATAACTAGCTGTATGCCCAACATTGCAGGGGTTGTCATATATCCAGAAACCCCAATTTGACTCCAATCTTGGTTGCTTTAGCGTTCCTTTTATGTAATGTACATGGACCCCTATTCCTTAAAGTGCTCAACTCCCATACCAAAAGAGGTTGAACTCATGGACACCGAAAAAGTTGCATTTGACAAATATATCAGCTGTTTTAACATGTCCGAAAATTTTTGCCCACAGTGCTGTGGGTTAAACAAAAGTATTTATTTGTCGCAAAAATCGGTCTGTTAAATTGTTTGAAAATATCTACCCGTGCTTGCCTCTGCCTAGTCACTCCCACCCCCGTGCATTGTCAAGGTTGTCATAAATAAACCCATAATCCCAATTGGTAGAAATACTATCAATGTCCTTGACCCTAACAAATATTTATTCCATGCAAATATAAACTGTTTGACATATTTGAATATTTCCACCTACGACCACGACAGCTTGCAGTAGTTAGACAGCAAACTGAATGTAATAATTAAACTCACTGACAACCATAACCCCGAATTCAACTCCAATCTTTATTGATTTTGCGTTATTTTTATGAAATGCCACTCCAGCCTCATCATTAAGGGTGCTCCCCTCCCAAACTTGAAAGGGGTAGAAATTATACACAGCGAAAATGTAGAGAAATTTGATGAATCTCATTGATCCCGAAAAATATTTATTCAACACAAAAATCGGACGGTTAACACTTTTGAAAATTTCCACCCCTGTGCATTGCTCAGGTTGTCATAAATAAACTCAGAAACTTCCATAACCCTGGACTCGACTCCATTTTCTTTTGTATTTTCTTTAATTTTATGTAACACCCCATCACCTCCCACCTGTAAGGGTGCTGCACTCCTATGTGGAAAGGGGTTGAAATTAGAGACAAAACATTGGCAGAAGTAATATTTTATCTGATTGACCCCCAAAAAATATTTAATTAACGATTGACCCCTAAAATATTTATCCGATGCAAATATTTAATGTTACAAAACATCCACCCTCGTCAACCCCCAGCCCTGGGAGTTAAATGTCATAATTCAACTCAGCGACAACCATAACCCTGTATTTGACTCCAATCTCAGTTGTATTCATATTATTTTCTTGTAACACCCCTCCACCCCACCCCTAAGATTTCTCCCCTCCTATGCTGAAAGGGGTTTAAATTATACACAAACAACGTCATTAGATATACTATAAAACTCTTTGACCCCTAAAAATATTTATTCAATGCAAATATTGGCTGTTTTAGCATGTCTGAATAATTCAATCCCCATTCCTGAGGTTAAATGGCAAGTTGAATTTCATAGTTTAACTCAGCGACATCCATAACCCTGGATTTGACTCCAATCTCAGTTATATTCGTGTTATTTCCTGTAACACGCCTCCACCCCAATCCCTAAGGTTGCTCCTTTCCCATGCTTTAAGGGGTTGGAATTATACACATATAACATTGGTAGATACACTATCAATCTCTTTGACTGGAAAATATTTATCAAACTAAAATATCATCCATTTTAGCATGCTTGAAAATTTCTACCCCCGCTCCATCTTATTAGAAGATGGAGTTGTAGAACATGCCATCCCTGCAGTTCACATCAATTTCAAATATTCTGTTTGTAGCCAATAATGGAATGGACCTACTGTTCTGCAAACAAAGAGGCACTACAACCCAAAACTTTATCTTTAGCTATGTACTTCAACTTCAGCTTCAACTTGGCAAGAATGCTCAAAGAAGCTCTTCATTCTACTCATCAAACTTTTAATGGGGTAGTTCTTCTGCTCGTATTGCAAATTCTTGAAGACACCCATCTCTGCAACTATCAAACAACTCAATGATAGCTTTGTTCAAAGTCCTACAAAATGTGTTGTGCTGCTCATAAGCTTTGACACTCATAACCAACCACTTGATTGCAGTGACCACCATTGAAACATTATTGCCACTTTCACCTTGTTGGAAGCCCAAAAGTTACTCATACAGAAAATACACCAGGAATATCTTTGCTCTTTCTTTTGTACTTGAAACACTATCTATTTACAATAATGGAACTAATTAGTGGTGAAAGAAAAATAGCACAACAGAATTTCCATGTTAAATGTGATTGAAGAAGAGACAATACTGGTTCTGGTTCTCATCCATGGCTGCAAAAGCTTATGACCACTCTAATGGACTACACCCTAGTCCCTCTGATGTTGAACATCATATGATGGAACGTTTTCCAACATGTTTTATAGTCCTGACAAAGCCTAGGATTTAATATACTCAAATGTTAATTATAATATTTTTCCTGGTTTTTCTTATTCTTTATTGTTTAAATATTTTCTTCAAATCAGTACACTTGTTTTTTTTTTTTTTGGGGGGGGGGGGGATTATTGCACTCTAACATTCATCCTTGACTGAGTTTACAATTAAACTGGCCAGTCTACAGAAAACTACCATTTTACCACCAGTGGCTGGATGCTCCAAGATATTAATTGCTACATTATTAGTATTTTATCATATTGTAGATACTATTGAAAAGCAGAACATAGAAATTCAAGGTAGTGGAATCGGCAAGAGATTGTACATAAGTTATGATTTTAATTAGGAAATTAAAGTTAAATTATATGTTAACACAATTATGAATATTAGCTTTTGGTTGCTATTTACTTACTCATAATAATATGGTTACTTTAGCTTTAAACTGCAATATACCTATACCCTACAAAAAAAAAGCCCAGACATAATCACCAATTATATAGCTATTTAGTATATTAAAATAAACATATGTCTTTATTTCAACATCGATTTATTAACTAATGTTTTGTTTCCATAGTGATCAGTGATATCTTAAAACTCTATCTCTGGCCCGCATAACTTCTGCGGCATGCTACTTAAAAAAACATGAAGCCTGGAACCGCCGGATGCTACATTTGTCACTGATATATAATACTAATATCTTAGATTAAGAAGCTAATAACAGTGAGTATTTACATTTTTCTTTATATTTTAATATTGTATACTAATGTCTTTGATTAATGACCTAATAATAATAGTTTCTTTATAATTCATGAATATACACGAGCTGTTACCTATAAATCTGTAACTGAAAATTTGGAGGCATTGAACAAGGTTAGAAGGACTACGGCCCAATCTATGTGGTAGATAATCATATTTTGGTATACGATTTGCTTTGGTACAATTATATGGGTTAACAAGACTTGTATTTTATTATAATTCCAAATGTAATATATTATAATTTGATATATTTAGTATTACAACCAAGAAAGAAACATTTGATATACATACCAGAAAACCATACAAGTGTTGCTGAACACTTTCTTGGATTACACTTAAGATTCATGAACATCCATATTAAGATATTCCTTATTTCATGTTCCTTAACAACAGTGGCTGGTACTACACTATTTAATAAGTATCGAAAATTTGCATAACCTGAAAAATAAGGATACATAAAATCTCATTTATGCAAAAGAAATTTGAAGTATTTGATTATTATTACATAATTAATTTAAAAAGACAATTACAAACAAGAATAAAAATTTAGTTTTGTCAGACAATCCAAATCAAGTCAACAAATGATGGTTGCTGAAAATTTTATTAAAATTATTTCACCAAGACTGCCCCATTTACAGAGAGTTGGTCATTCATTAATTTTTTAGATTATCAGTTTTATAGATGCCATTTTGTGAAGATGAGTTAGCATATTTTGCACTTTGCAGATGTTATAAATTTTATATATATATATATATATATATATATATATATATATATATATATATATATATATATACACATAATTGTGATATTGGTATGGAAAGGAAAGGGAGATAAGTTTTGGCTTAGCTGAAAGTGAAGTGTGGTGTAGCAATAGAGAACTGAAGGTTGTTTTTCAAATTTTCAGAAGCTCTCAGCTATGCACCGGCCGGTGTTAAGTTAATCTGGAACTACTTCTTGCTCGATGTTGATATAAACCTCAATTCTGGCCTAATTACCACATCAGACCACATTAAAACAATCAACACTTCACTTCACCAGTCGTCACCCTGAACATATCAAACACTCTCTCCCATGTAGTTAAGCCCTCAAAGGAACTCAAATTTGCTCTATTTGGAACAGTCACACCACCTACAGTAAACAGATCCCGAATGACTTCATTAACTGAAATACCCTAGTGACCTCCTCCAAAAACAAATATTCCATGCGCTATCCAATGGCCATCTACCAAAACCCATCCTTGATCAACACAAGAAACGTAGTCCACCCCTTACCACTACCTACTTTCCTGGACTACAAAAACTAAACTCCATTCTACACCTCACTTACACTGGACTGCAATCCAACACAGACCTTAAAAACACCCTTCCCACTATACTACCCCCTGCCTTCAGGCACCCTTCACTCTTGCATGGCCCACCCTATAACTCCCCTACTGAAGCCGGGTTGCTAACCTTGCGGGAGGGACAGAGGACATGTCTGCCCCACCCTCCAGCCCACTACAATTCTCCACAAGTAGCCACCTATAAAATTAAAGAAAACATTACCTGCCTCTCCTCTCACATCATTTATCAAATTAATTGCAAAATCTGTCCTGCCTTATATATTGGCCAAATCAAGTGACCCTTCCCTGAACGCATTGCTTAGCATCGCAGCACTATCAAACTTTCCAAAACTGAATTTCCTATAGCTGCTCATACTCAGTCACAACTCCAACAATTTCGACCAATGTTTCATACTGAACCTCCTTAATCCTTCATCAGATGCTGAACTCCATCTGCGGGAACTCTCCTTCCAGCATATCTTAAAATTTACACAAAGTCCTGGACTCAACATCCTATAATTTTATTATAGTGGTAATTGTGGCAGTGGTTGTGATGATGTGTCAAAATCTTATTTCAGCAATATATTATAATTTTTATAATGATTACTATTATACGTTCTGGTCTATCCTTTCCCTATTATCATTCTTTTACCTTTTAACTTCTTATTCTTTCTTTCAATTTTGTGTTTCTTTGTATGTGTGCATGTATTTTTCATTGTTGTGAGAGACAGACAGAATGTTGTTGACTTTATTGGGTGTCGATCGTTGCTGTCTAATGGCTGATGCACTTTAATTTGAATTTGTCAATTCATGCCTGGCAGGCACACAGTT